>JABJVT010000038.1:0-130000 GCA_014170255.2 Drosophila triauraria
TAGCGCTCCGGTACGCAAGCCGCGCTCCATCGATTGGCTAGGGTCGGCTTGGAAATGGGTCGCGGGTTCACCGCATAAGTCGGATTGGGATGCGATCCTGAGGGCGGAGGACAGCCTGGCGAAGAACAGTAATCAACAGATACGAATCAATACAAAACTCTTCGACGCAACACATGAGTCGCTCGAAAAGCTCAACGAAGTCATAGGAAGAGTTAATGCGATTGACGGGGATCTCCACACCACGACGGCGGTGCTGCACAAGGCGATAATCGTAGCAGATCAGGTCAACGAAATCATGAGAGCCTGCCAACTGGCAAAACCGGAGTGGTCAACACTAATTTACTGGATCACGACGAGATTGATATGATACTGTCAGAAATAGACAACCTGCCATACCAAAATGCCGTAGAGGCGATCGAATTCTCCAGGCCAACGATCTTGGCAAACGGAACGGCACTCCTTTACATAATGGCAATACCTCAAGTAGTAAACCAGAAAAGTATCGGTTGATGTGGATTTATCCAACGGTATCAAACGGAAAACAAGTCGTACTTCGACATAACAAACTGGCTATGAGCCAGCTGGAAACCTACGCTGTCCTTGGGAACTGCTTGTCCATCGGCAACACCACGGTTTGCCAAGAAACTGACTTACACAAACTAAAGGAGGACAGTTGTATCCCCAACCTCCTGAAAGGAGGGCAGGCAACCTGCGAATACCTGAGAACCGATCAAGAAATAGTGCAACTGATCGAACTTCAATGGAACCGTGACCAACTCGGCAGGAAGTCATCACCTGGAGGGCTCATACATCGTCCAATTTGACAATGAAACGGTCACAATTGGCAACAGGAACTACAGCAGCTATTCATCGACACATCTGATGGCAATGCCGGCCGTCCTGTCCCACATCACGACCTCGGGTTATGAACTGTCTTTAAAATATGTACACAATTTCAGTATGGAAAACCTTCAAAGGTTGTCTATCTTATCAAACAGAATTTTAATCTCATTCTCAGCTGAAATAACCTTAGCACTATTCATCATGGTAACGATGTATTGCGTCTGGAAAAAATAACATCGACAAGGGGCATACCCAAACTACGACCCCCTTTGGACCTGGAGTCACAGGGCTCTCGCGAGTCTACAGCCAAGGCCCACTGATCTGTGGGACACAGATTTTGTGATGGGGAGGAGTTAACACCAGCCAGCAACACCAGCCAGCAACACAGGCCAGCGCCCCTTCCCCGTCACCCCTCGCAGAACACCCAAGATCTACATACTAGCAGCGACAGCAACAATAACAACGGAAGTGCGACGACCACCCGTTAGCTGCCTCAGCTAGACTCATGAACCGCCTTCACTCGTCACCCCTCACCCCCGGCCAATCGGAGTCAAACTGCAGCGCTAGCATCGGATAGCCAACACAACCGCTGCCAGCGGTCCGCTGCCAGCGGTTGCCCAATATCCGCCGCACTTGAATATTGCTGACGGCTCGGATTCCCGCTGCTCGGCCAGCTCTGCTGCCGCTCTGCCAGGCCCGAAATATGCTGACGCCGCGGGACTCTGGAGTGGCGGATCGGTCAACCAGCCGCTTAGAACCTAAGTTAAATTTAATCTTATGGAGAAGCCCGACTGGACCAGTACTTGAATATTTTTATTAAATAAACCATTGTAACGTTACGAAGCGCTTACTGTTTATTCTTAGAGTAAAATCGTAGTAATCCTGAACCAAGCTCAGAGGGAAGATCCTTATTCTCATCGCTTATGGAGTTTACAATAATTAGGTAATCCCTGAGGGGAACACCCTCTCCTACTGGCCATAGCTGGCCATAACTTATATAAAAAATAAGAACTTTGTGAAAATTTAAGGTCTTCTTTAGCTCCTCCTAAAGTCAAAAAGGGAGTGATAGCAAAAGCCGTGTATTTTCGGATTCCTCATTAAAATTGCAAACATTTAAAACCAAAATATTAAAAATATCAGAAAAATTTTTGTTATATTTTTCAAAAATTTTTTGTTTAAATTTTTAAACTGAGTATGCAGATTTATTATTTTCATAAAACGTAACATAGAACAGCTTTCCGAATTGAAATTAGGGCTGTTTTAGCTTAGTTATGACTATTTTTGTCTAAGTTTTTTTTCAAAAATTTATCATATTTAAAAATAAAAATATTGTGAAAATTTAAGGTCTTCTTAGCTCCCTAAATCCAAAAGGAGTGACAGCAAAGCCATGTATTTTCGGATTCGTCATTAAAATTGCAAACATTTAAAACCATAATAATGAAAAGTATCAGAAAATTTTTTATATTTTTCAAAAGGTTAGAAGGTCGGGGTCGTTAAAATTTTCAAAATTGGCAAAAATTTATTTGTTTAAATTTTAAACTGGGTATGCAGATTTATTATTTTCATAAAACGTAACATAGAACAGCTTTCCGAATTGAAATTAGGGCTGTTTTAGCTCAGTTATGACTATTTTTGTCTAAGTTTTTTTCAAAAATCTATCATATTTAAAAATAAAATATTGTGAAAATTTAAGGTCTTCTTTAGCTCCTCCTAAATCCAAAAGGGAGTGATAGCAAAAGCCGTGTATTTTCGGATTCGGCATTAAAATTGCAAACATTTAAAACCAAAATATTGAAATATATCAGAAACAATTTTTTTTTTTTAATGTTAGAAGGTCGGGGTCGTTAAAATGTTCAAAATTGGCAAAAATTTATTTGTTTAAATTTTTAAACTGAGATGCAGATTTATTATTTTCATAAAACCTAACATAGAACAGCTTTCCGAATTGAAATTAGGGCTGTTTTAGGTTAGTTATGACTATTTTGTCTAAGTTTTTTTCAAAAATTATCATACTAAAAAAAAATAAAATATTGTGACAATTTAAGGTCTTCTTCAGCTCCTTCTGCAGCCGGGAGTGATAGCAAAAAGCCGTGTATTTTCGGATTCATCATTAAAATTGCAAACATTTAAAACCAAAATATTGAAAAATATTTGATTTTTTTTTTTGATTTTTAAAATGTTTGAAGGTCGGTGGTCGGTAAAATGTTCAAAAATTGGCAAAAATTTATTTGTTTAAATTTTTAAACTGAGTATGCAAATTTATAATTTTATAAACCTAACATAGAACAGCTTTCCGAATTGAAATTAAAGCTGTTTTAGCTTAGTTATGACTATTTTTGTCGTTTTTTCAAAAATTATCATATATAAAAAATAAAATATTTTTGAAAATTTTAGGTTTTCTTCAGCTCCTCCTATAGCCAAAAAGGGAGTGATAGCAAAAAGCCGGGTATTTTCGGATTCGACATTAAAATTGCAACCATTTAAAACCAAAATATTGAAAAATATCAAATTTTTTTATTTTTATTTTTTAAAATGTTAGAAGGTCGGGGTCGTTAAAATGTTCAAAATTGGCAAAAAATGTATTTGTTTAAATTTTTAAACTGAGGATGCAGATATTTTATTTTCATAAACCTAACATAGAACAGCTTTCCGAATTGAAATTAAGGCTGTTTTAGCTTAGTTATGTCTATTTTGTCAAATTTTGTTTTTTAATTATCATATTTAAAAAATAAAAATATTATGAAAATTTAAGGTCTTCTTCAGCTCCTCCTATAGCCAAAAGGGAGTGATAGCAAAAGCCGTGTATTTTCGGATTCGACATTAAAATTGCAAACATTTAAAACCAAAATATTGAAATATATCAGAAACAATTTTTTTTTTTAAATGTTAGAAGGTCGGGGTCGTTAAAATGTTCAAAAATTGGCAAAAATGTATTTGTTAAAATTTTAAACTGAGTATGCAGATTTATTATTTTCATAAACCCAACATAGAACAGCTTTCCGAATTGAAATTAAGGCTGTTTTAGCTTAGTTATGACTATTTTGTCTAAGTTTTTTAAAAATTATCATATATAAAAAAAAATAAAAAATATTGTGAAAATGTAAGGTCTTTTCAGCTCCTCCTATAGCCAAAAGGGAGTGATAGCAAAGCCGTGTATTTTCGGATTCGACATTAAAATTGCAAACATTTAAAACCAAAATATTGAAAAATATCAGATTTTTTTTTTTCTGATTTTTAAAAATGTTAGAAGGTTGGGGTCGTTAAAATGTTCAAAAATTGGCAAAACATTTTTTGTTTTAATTTTAAACTGAGTATGCAGATTTATTATTTTCATAAATCCTAACATAGAACAGCTCGAATTGAAATTAAGGCTGCTTTAGCTTAGTTATGACTATTTTGATCTTAGCTTTTTTCAAAACATTATCATAATTAAAATGAAAATTTAAGGTCTTCTTCAGCTCTTCCTATTGCCAAAAAGGAGTTAAAAGGTCGGGGGTCGTTAAAATGTTCAAAAATTCTCAAAATTTATTTGTTTAAATTTTTAAACTGAGTATGCAAATTTATAATTTTTATAAAACCTAACATAGAACGGCTTTCCGAATTGAAATTAAGGCTGTTTTAGCTTAGTTATGACTATTTTTGTCTAATTTTTTTTTTTTAAATTATCATATTTAAAAATAAAATATTATGAAAATTTAAGGTCTTCTTCAGCTCCTCCTATAGCCAAAAAGGGAGTGATAGCAAAAGCCGTATTTTCGGATTCGACATTAAAATTGCAAACATTTAAAACCAAAATATTGAAATAAATCTGAAACAATTTTTTTTTTTTTTGAATGTTAGAAGGTTGGTCGTTAAAATGTTCAAAATTGGCAAAAATGTATTTGTCAAAATTTTTAAACTGAGTATGCAAATTTATTATTTTCATAAAACCCAACATAGAACAGCTTTCCGAATTGAAATTAAGGCTGTTTTAGCTTAGTTATGACTATTTTTGTCTAAGTTTTTTCAAAAATTATCATATTTAAAAAAAATAAAAATATTGTGCAAATGTAAGGTCTTTTCAGCTCCTCCTATAGCCAAAAAGGGAGTGATAGCAAAAGCCGTGTATTTTCGGATTCGACATTAAAATTGCAAACATTTAAAACCAAAATATTGAAATAAATCTGAAACAATTTTTTTTTTTTTTAGAAGGTCGGGGTCGTTAAAATGTTCAAAATTGGCAAAAAATGTATTTGTCAAAATTTTAAACTGAGTATGCAAATTTATTATTTTCATAAAACCCAACATAGAACAGCTTTCCGAATTGAAATTAAGGCTGTTTTAGCTTAGTTATGACTATTTTTGTCTAAGTTTTTTCAAAATTATCATATTTAAAAAAAAATAAAAATATTGTGCAAATGTAAGGTCTTTTTCAGCTCCTCCTATAGCCAAAAGGGAGTGATAGCAAAAGCCGTGTATTTTCGGATTCGACATTAAAATTGCAAACATTTAAAACCAAAATATTGAAAAATATCAGATTTTTATTTTTTTTATTTTAAAATGTTAGAAGGTTGGGGTCGTTAAAATGTTTAAAAATTGGCAAAATATGTATTTGTTTAAATTTTTAAACTGAGTATGCAAATTTATAATTTTATAAAACCTATTATTATTATTATTACTATGGCCTTATTGCACCGCGACCAGATGTTAGGTCTTTTGTGCCGGCCTGTAGGATTAAGGTAGAGCCTCTATTCCTAGGCTTCTGATAAAGGAGAGCACTTTGGCGAGGTCTATCTCTTCCCAAATCCTGTAGGGGGATAAGTTCACCTCCTAGTTGTTGAAGTCGACGTCTGATTAGTGAGGGGCATTCACATAGAACATGTTCTGATGTTTCTGGCTCCAGCTCACAGAATCTACATGTGTCGATTTCTGAAAGTTTTAATTTCTTAAGGTGATACCTTAGGTTGCAATGACCTGTTAGGTAGCCTGTTAGAGTGCGAATCTCACTCTTTTTAGATTGATGATGCGTTTGGATCGCGACATCTGGGGACGAGGAATTGTTTGGCTTGTCTCAGCCCTGCACTGTCGGTCCAGTGACGACTTATCTTCTTTTCCTCCCATTTCCTGACCAGTTCCCTTTGTGTCCTTTCGAAAGTCCACAGAATGGTTCAGGGCCGATTAGTGGTGTCATCGCCCCGCGTTTTTGCTAGGGGAGTCAGCCACCTCGTTTCCTATATGGCCTTCATGCCCTGGCACCCAGCCCACCGTTAAGGTGTTTTGGAGGCAAGGGCGTTCAGCTGCTGGAAACAGTTTTCTACTAGTCTGGAGGTGATCGTAAAGATCTCAGCGCTATGAGCGCCGCCTGACTGTCAGAGAAGATGTAAATCCGTGCGCCTTGCATATTCCTGCGAAGGCATTCACGAGCACAGATTTCTATGGCGTGTATCTCTGCTTGGAAGATGGTTGGGGACTTTCCCATGGCTATGGATTTGTTGAACCTTGGTCCGAAAATACCAGCCCCGGTGTCGCCGTTTTCCAATTTCGATCCGTCAGTGTACCACGTTTGTGATCCACTGGGCAGAGATATTGATTTTGTTGTCCAGTCGTGTCTGGTGTACAGGACTACAGAGAAGTTTCTGTGGAAAACAAGTTTTGGTTTCTGCTCGTCAGTTATACGCAGAATGGGCTCTGTTTATTAGGGGTTCGAGGACCCGTAGATGCCCAGTTAGATCACCACTTTTATGTCGGTGATGTTTTGAGGCGAAGTGCCCCAGGCAGCCCTCCTTTTCAGGGTGATGTGTAGGGGAATGCCAGTTATAACTCCAAGTGCTGCAGTGGGGCATGTCCGGATGGCTCCAGTGATGCCTATGCAGACCAGTCGTTGTATTTTGGTAAGTGCAGCCGCAGCTGTCTTCTGGGTAGATTTCGTCCACCAAGCAAGAGATGCATAGGTTATGATCGGTTTTACCACAGTGTTATAAGACCAGTAGATCATTTTGGGACTCAGGCCCCATGTTCTGAAAAGCCTATTGCACGCAAAGTATGCTCGAGTGGCTTTGTTAATGGTCTTTTCAAGGTGTGAGTTCCAGTTGAGCTTGGAGTCAAGTATAACTCCCAGGTAGTTAGCTTCAACCGAAAAGTCAATGGTTGATCCATTTAGGGATGGTCTTGTCAGGAGAGAGACCTTTTCCTGGTAAATGGAACTAGCACAGTTTTAGACGGGTTTATGGATAGTCCTTTATCCTGACACCATCTATTGGCTATATTGAGGGCTTGCTGCATGCGGTCCGAGATGGTTTGCTCATGCCAGCCCACTATATAGATGACTAGATCGTCAGCGTAGCCCTGAGTGGGGAACCCTAGGTTGTTGAGCTCAAACAGTAGCTCGTCTATGACCAGAGTCCACAGGAGAGGAGAGAGTACTCCCCTTGAGGGCATCCCCTTGTGGCTGTGATTGAGGTCATGGTTCCTCCTAGGTCTACAGTTATGATTCTGGATTTGAGCATTTCCAGAATCCACCTAATAATGGGTGTGGCGATATTTTTACGTACAAGAGAGGCACGGATTGCCTCGTAAGACGTGTTGTCAAAAGCTCCTGAGATGTCTAGAAAGGCACCTAGTGCTATTTGTTGAGAGCCAATGGCCTTTTCAATGACTGTTGTAAGGCAATGGATGGCAGTCTCAGTTGATTTACCAGTTTGGTACGCATATTGGTACTTATGTAGGGAAGATGCTTGAGGTTCGCTTCCCTGATGTGCTGGTCAATTATCTTTTCCATAGTTTTAAGAAGGAAGGAGCTAAGACTAATTGGTCTATACGATTTAGGCAGTTGGGAATCTTTCTTCCCTACCTTTGGAATAAACACAACTTTTACTTTAGCCCATTTGCTTGGTATGTGTCCAAGCACGAGACTAGCTCGGAATAGACGGACCAGGGGAGTGCAAGTTGGTGCAGTCCCGCTGCAATAGGCATGGATAAATTCCATCTGGTCCAGGGATTTGTATGGGCTAAAACTTTGTATGGCCCATTGTACGCTATTTTGATGAAACAGTCTAAAGGGCATGTTTCCAATACGTTCTGATAGATAGGGGGTTCCCTTCTTTCAGCCCCATTGGAGTCTGCCACACAGCCACGCAGGTGTGGGCACTCTCCAATCTCAGAGAGGTAGGTTGGTGCCTCTCTTTCTGAGGATGGTTGCTCCATGGCCACGCACCCAGGAAAGTGAGTAGATAGGAGTAGACTACTCGTTTCCTTTGGGTTGTTTGTGTGGGTTCCATCTGGCTTTTTCAGCGTACAGATGCCGTTTGAGTGGTCTTTGGAGAGGGCTTTTGTAGCCTGACAGCTTCGGGAGAGTTGAAATCTGCCCGCAGTGTTGGCGCCACGTAGCCCGTTTTGACCTTCTCAGCTCTTTGTTATACAGCGTTAAGGCGGATTTGTAGGAATCCCAAGTGACCTTCCCTTTTCTCGCCTTATTGAAGAGCCTTCGCGCAGCTTGTTTAAGATCGTCAAGGCTCTTGTTCCACCAGGAACAGCCCGACTGATCTTACGAACTTTTGTTCGCAGCTGACGTGATATGCCGATTCAATGTTTGTATGAAGCACAGTAGCCTCACGCTCTAACTCGTCTATTGTTAGTATCGGACGGGTGGAGCAGTCTCTGGATTGCTCAAGTTCAAAACAGAAAAGATCCCAGTTTGTGTTTTTGGGATTTCTAGTAACTAGGCTACATTGCAAGGCACCTCCTATATCAAATCTGATGTGCTGGTGATCTGACATAGTGATCTCATTCGCAACGTGCCAGTTTGAGACAGCGGACAACATATTCAGACTGCAGAGAGTTAGGTCGAGGACTTCCTCTCTAATTGCATTGATAAATGTGGGCTCGCTGCCCTGATTTAGTAAACCTATGTTATTACTAATTATGTACTCAAGAAGGTACTCACCTCTTTGTTGATGTTGCTGCTCCCCAGACCGTGTGATGCGCATTGGCATCGCAAGCAATTATCCACCGGAGCCGGTTTCTCTGGCAGTGCTCTACCAGGGCACAGGTAGCCGCCGGAGGCACATCATCAGTGTCGCCGGGTAGATAGGCAGAGGCCAGCACTGCCTCCTGCTCGCCATGGGCAGTGGGTATTTTAACCCAGACCGCCACCAGGTCCTCAGTTATGAACTGTGAGAGGGAACAAACGTTAGATTTTTGTTTATTAACAAAGCCGCTCTAGGGCGAGGTTGGCCGTTTGCATATAGCAGCTTACCAGATGGGGTGCTAAGCCCCAGGACACGTCCGGCATTTACCCATGGTTCCTGGATAAATGCTATGTCCATTGTAGCAAACCTCTCGCAAAGGACGTCGGACGCGGCCTTTGCATGGTGGAGGTTCGCTTGGAGACATCTGAGGTGTCTCCGGGTGTTTTGGGGAGGGTGGGGGAAGGAGGACGGGACATTAGTCCGCCCTCTTGCGGTCCCTAGCCGCCATCTTCCGGCCTCGGTTGGTGCTCAGAAGGGCTCTCCTCCTCAGGTGTGCGCCTCACACCCTTATTTACGCGCCCTGTTCCGCGTGATGCGCCCGTGCAGGGAGGGCGCATAATTTTATTCGGTGGCATGGGCTCTTGGGCAACTATGGTGCCGCTAGCCTCTGTGCCTACGCGAGCTGTGCCATCAGCGGCATTCTTTGGCGTTGTCGCAGCCGCCCTTTGTAGCCTTGGAGCAGGTGGGCTTCTCCGCTGCGAGAGCAGGAGCCACCGCCTGCGTCTTCGGCTGCGCGCTGGCCTTTTGGCTTAAGGGTAGCCGTGCCCCACGCGAAGGACAGCTGGTATGCCAGCGACTTCAAGCGATTGGCCGAAACAGGATCCAGCGCAATCGTGATGATGGCCATGCTGCCTCATTTCACGGTGGAAGACACGCCAGTCTCCCACTCGCAGGCCGCTGTTCTGGCCTTCGACGAGCTTCAGGATCTCGTCCGTCTTCATTTCCGCGTTTGGAAGCGGAAAGTACCCAATGAAGACAGCGGCACGTGGAGCCTCTGCCTCTGGGACCACCTTGATGTGGGCGTCCTTCCACAGCCGTAGCTTTGGCACCTCTGTGCATAGCCACTGGCTGTCTCCGCATTCCACACGTCACGGCCATCCACCCTGGTCGAAAGGTGCAGCCAGAGAACAACGGCTTCACAGAGCCGTGTCTCAGGCCATCACTCTCGATAGGATGGCGGACTGAATAGTGTTCAGCTGTTCGGTCGTGAGGAGATGCTCAGGGTAGTCGGCAGGAGTATCGCCATCTTCATCGAGCTGGCAACGTCCCTGTAAGAGGCCATGACACCGACTTGGGGCGACTGCGCCTGTATTGCCTGCCCATCCGCTGCTGCGGTTGTGGTGGCTGCTGGAGCCTCCGTGGCCGGCAAAACAGTTGCAGGATCGCCCTTCGTCTGGGCACTAGGTGCCGCGGTTTTGTACATGGCCTCTTTTCGACGCCTCTTCTGGGGTCGTGTTGGCCGATCTACCTCTTTACTGGTGGTAGCGCCACTCCTGCTGGGCATTTCCCTTGGAGGGTCCATAGGCTTCTGGGCGAGCCTTTGGCCTCCTCCATGGGTACGCTGTTCGCAAGGTGTCTGCGCAACCTCTTCCTTGCGGCGCCCGATAGTGCGATCCGCCTTGGTTTGTCATCCTTAGGGGAGGCGAGTAGAGTTTCTTCCTCTTCCTTGGTGATGCTATCGGTGCCAGAGCTTTGTGAACATATGTCCATAGCATCTTCGGGCTCCCCGGATGGGTTCGATTTCAATCGATTTGGGGCTGCTAGAGCACCCTGTTTCTTGAGGTTTATTTACATTAGATTCCATAAATTGGTCCCACGAGTAATGAGGAAGGAAGTATCCCCGGGTAGAGCCTCATACCCGGATCGGGCACTTATACGACCGGAGGTGCCAGGTATCCGGAAGCCACCGTTAGAAGACACACTAACGTAGTGCCATTCATCACAGAGGCACGGTACGGTAACACCGGTGATTACGGGTTTTTCGAGTTTTCCTCTCTAGATCCGCCATATTTAGTCTAGAGCAAGGGCACCTCGAGCAGGATGTGGTTCTTCACCACGTATGGTCGGTCTTCAGTAGTCGGCATGTGGCTGCCAACTCCCACTGGCTGAGTTAGCTTGGCGCGGCGACAGGCACACGCTTCACTACCAGAACCTTAGCCCTCTTTATAAAACCTAACATAGAACGGCTTTCCGAATTTAAATTAAGGCTGTTTAGCTTAGTTATGACTATTTTGTTCGTTTTTTTTAAAATTATCATATTTAAAAAATAAAAATATGAAAATTTAAGGTCTTCTTTAGCTCCTCCTAAAGCCAAAAAAGGAGTGATGCCGTGTATTTTTGGATACGTCATTAAAATTGCAAACATTTAAAACCAAAATATTGAAATATATCTGAAACAATTTTTTTTGTTTTTAATGTTAGAAGGTCGGGGTCGTTAAAATGTTCAAAAAATTGGCAAAATGTATTTGTCAAAATTTTAAACTGAGTATGCAGATTTATTATTTTCATAAAACCCAACATAGAACAGCTTTCCGAATTGAAATTAAGGCTGTTTTAGCTTAGTTATGACTATTTTTGTCTAAGTTTTTTTTAAATTATCATATTTAATAAAAAATATTGTGAAAATTTAAGGTCTTTTCAGCTCCTCCTATAGCCAAAAAGGGAGTGATAGCAAAAGCCTGCGGATTCGACAGGAAATTGCAAACATTTAAACCAAAATATTGAAAAATATCAGATTTTTTTTTTTAAATGTTAGAAGGTCAGTCGTTAAAATGTTCAAAAATTGGCAAAAATTTATTTGTTTTAATTTTTAAACTGAGTATGCAGATTTATTATTTTCATAAATCCTAACATAGAACAGCTTTCCGAATTGAAATTAAGGCTGCTTTAGCTTAGTTATGACTATTATTTTGATCTTATAATTTTGATCTTCAAATTTATAATTTTTATAAACCTAACATAGAACAGCTTTCCGAATTGAAATTAAGGCTGTTTTAGCTTAGTTATGACTATTTTTGTCTACGTTTTTTCAAAAATTATCATATTAAAAAAATAAAAATATTGTGAAAATTTAAGGTCTTCTTTATTCTCCTAAAGCCAAAAGGGAGTGATAGCAAAAATGTGTATTTTCGGATTCGTCATTGTTGCAAACATTTAAAACCAAAATATTGAAAAATATCAAAGCAATTTTTTATTTTCAAAAGTTAGAAGGTCGGGAGTCGTTAAAATGTTCAAAAATTGGAAAAATTATTTGTTTAAATTTGAGTATGCAAATTTATTATTTTCATAAACCTAACATCGAAGAGCAAACATTTAAAACCCAAAATATTGAAAATATCAGATTTTTTTTTTATTTTTAAATGTTAGAAGGTCGGGGTCGTTAAAATGTTCAAAAACTGGCAAAAATGTATTTGTTTTAACTTTTAAACTGAGTATGCAGATTTATTATTTTCATAACCTAACATAGAAAGCTTTCCGAATTGAAATTAAGGCTGCTTTAGCTTAGTTATTTTGCTTAAGTTTTTTTTTAAATTATCATATTTAATAAAAAAATAATAGAAAATTTAAGGTCTTTTAGCCTCCAGCCAAAAAGGGATGATAGCAAAAAGCCGTGTATTTTCGGATCTCATTGGTGCAAACATTTAAAACCAAAATATTGAAAATATCAGATTTTTTTTTTTTTTTTTTTTTAAATGTTAGAAGGTCGGGGTCGTTAGACAAAAATTGGTAAAAAATTTATTTGTTTTAATTTTTAAACTGAGTATGGATTTATTATTTTCATAAATCTAACATAGAACAATTGAATTGAAATTAAGGCTGCTTTTAGCTTAGTTATGACTATTTTGATCTTATAATTTTGATCTTCAAATTTATAATTTTTATAAAACCTAACATAGAACGGCTTTCCGAATTGAAATTAAGGCTGTTTTAGCTTAGTTATGACTATTTTGTCTACGTTTTTCAAAAATTATCATATTTAAAAATAAAAATATTGTGAAAATTTAAGGTCTTCTTTAGCTCCTCCTAAAGCCAAAAAGGGAGCAAAAGCCGTGTATTTTGATTCGTCATTAAATTGCAAACATTTAAAACCAAAATATTGAAAAATATCAGATTTTTTATTTTGTTAGAAAGTCCGGGGTCGTTAAAATGTTCAAAAATTGGCAAAAAAATTATTTGTTTAATTTTTAAACTGAGTATGCAGATTTATTATTTTCATAAACCTAACATAGAACAGCTTTCCGAATTGAAATTAAGGCTGTTTTAGCTTATTATGACTATTTTTGTCTAAGTTTTTTTTTTAAATTATCATATTTAATAAAAATATTGTGAAATGTAAGGTCTTCTTCAGCTCCTCCTATAGCCAAAAAGGGAGTGATAGCAAAACCGTGTATTTTCGGATTCGACATTAAAATTGCAAACATTTAAAACCAAAATATTGAAAAATATCAGATTTTTTTTTTTTTTAAATGTTAGAAGGTCGTCGTTAAAATGTTCAAAAATTGGCAAAAATTTATTTGTTTTAATTTTTAAACTGAGTATGCAGATTTATTATTTTCATAAATCCTAACATAGAACAGCTTTCCGAATTGAAATTAAGGCTGCTTTAGCTTAGTTATGACTATTTTGATCTTATAATTTTGATCTTCAAATTTATAATTTTTATAAACCTAACATAGAACGGCTTTCCGAATTGAAATTAAGGCTGTTTTAGCTTAGTTATGACTATTTTTGTCTACGTTTTTTTCAAAAATTATCATACTTAAAAAAATAAAAATATTGTGAAAATTTAAGGTCTTCTTTAGCTCCTCCTAAAGCCAAAAGGGAGGATAGCAAAAGCCGTGTATTTTCGGATTCATTAAAATTACAAACATTTAAAACCAAAATATTGAAATATATCAGAAAATTTTTTTGATTTTTAAAATGTTAGTAGGTCGGGGTCGTTAAAATGTTCAAAATTGGCATAAAATTTATTTGTTTAAATTTTTAAACTGAGTATGCAGATTTATTATTTTCATAAAACCTAACATAGAACAGCTTTCCGAATTGAAATTAAGGCTGTTTTAGCTTAGTTATGACTATTTGTTTTTTTTTAAATTATCATATTTAATAAAAAATATTGTGAAAATGTAAGGTCTTCTTCAGCCCTCCTATAGCCAAAAGGGAGTGATAGCAAAAACCGTGTATTTTCGGATTCGACATTAAAATTGCAAACATTTAAAACCAAAATATTGAAAAATATCAGATTTTTTTTTTTTTTAAATGTTAGAAGGTCGGTCGTTAAAATGTTCAAAATTACAAAATTTATTTGTTTTAATTTTTAAACTGAGTATGCAGATTTATTATTTTCATAAATCCTAACATAGAACAGCTTTCCGAATTGAAATTAAGGCTGCTTTAGCTAGTTATGACTATTTTGATCTTATAATTTTGATCTTCAAATTTATAATTTTTATAAAACCTAACATAGAACGGCTTTCCGAATTGAAATTAAGGCTGTTTTAGCTTAGTTATGACTATTTTTGTCTACGTTTTTTTCAAAAATTATCATATTTAAAAAAATAAAAATATTGTGAAAATTTAAGGTCTTCTTTAGCTCCTCCTAAAGCCAAAAGGGAGTGATAGCAAAACGCCGTGTATTTTCGGATTCGTCATTAAAATTGCAAACATTTAAACCAAAATATTGAAAAATATCAGAAATTTTTTTTCATATTTTTCAAAAGGTTAAAGGTCGGGAGTTGTTAAATGTTCAAAATTGGCAAAAAATTTTTGTTTAAATTTTTAAACTGAGATGCAGATTTATTATTTTCATAAAACCTAACATAGAACAGCTTTCCGAATTGAAATTAAGGCTGTTTTAGCTTAGTTATGACTATTTTTGTCTAAGTTTTTTCAAAAATTATCATATTTAAAAAATAAAAATATTGTGAAAATTTAAGGTCTTCTTTAGCTCCTCCTAAAGCCAAAAGGGAGTGATAGCAAATATTTTTTTTTTTTTTTTTGATTTTTAAAATGTTAGAAGGTCGGGGGTCGTTAAAATGTTCAAAAATTGGCAAAAATTTATTTGTTTTAATTTTAAACTGAGTATGCAGATTTATTATTTTCATAAATCCTAACATATAACAGCTTTCCGAATTGAAATTAAGGCTGCTTTAGCTTAGTTATGACTATTTTGATCTTATAATTTTTATACCCTTGCAGAGGGTATTATAATTTGCCATGATATTTGCAACGCAGTGAAGGAGGCATCTCAGACCCCATAAAGTATATATATTCTTGATCAGCATCACCAGCCGAGTCGATCTAGCCATGTCCGTCTGTCCGTCTGTCTGTCCGTCTGTCCGTCTGTCTGTCGGTTTCTACGCGAACTAGTCTCTCAGTTTTGAGCTATCGGGCTGAAATTTTCAGCATAGTCTTATTTCTTTAGCACGCAGTATGCCTATGCCTATAGCTGCCATAGAAATGATGGCGAAATTATTGCAAAAAATTTTATTTGTTTTCAACGTATTTCTATAAATTTCGTTATATAGCCGTTTTTACTTTTCTAGAATTACGGTTTTAATTTCATAAAGATCCGACCACTATATCCTATAGCTGCCATAGAAATGATGGCGAAATTATTGCAAAAAATTTTATTTTCTGTTTTTCAACGTATTTCTATAAATTTCGTTATACGTTTTTTACTTTTTAGAACTACGGTTTTAATTTCATACAGATCCGACCACTATATCCTATAGCTGCCATAGAAATGATGGCGAAATTATTGCAAAAAATTTTATTTTCTGTTTTTCAACGTATTTCTATAAATTTCGTTATATAGCCGTTTTTACTTTTTAGAATTACGGTTTTAATTTCATAAAGATCCGACCACTATATCCTATAGCTGCCATAGAAATGATGGCGAAATTATTGCAAAAAAATTTATTTTCTCTGTTTTCAACGTATTTCTATAAATTACGTTATATAGCCGTTTTTACTTTTCTAGAATTACGGTTTTAATTTCATACAGATCCGACCACTATATCCTATAGCTGCCATAGAAATGATGGCGAAATTATTGCAAAAAAATTTTATTTTCTCTGTTTTTCAACGTATTTCTATAAATTTCGTTATATAGCCGTTTTTACTTTTTAGAATTACGGTTTTAATTTCATAAAGATCGGACAACTATATCATATAGCTGCCATAGAAACGATCGGTCGACTTATATGAAAATGTAAAATCATGTAAAATGTAAAATGTTATAACAAAATGTACATTACATTGCTATTTTTACCCTTGCGTATGATAATAACAACAGATTTTAAATTTCATGCGAAATCGGACTACTATATAATATAAGCCCTATCGGATTAAATTGGCATATACTCGTTTTTCAAGATATTCGAATAAAACTTTATAAAATCTGTTTTTATATAAAAACAATAAATTTAATGTTAGTTATTCATTCAGTTTAAAAGTTATGGAAACACAATTTTATTTTATAAAATTACAAAGAATATATTTTGTATCTCTCGTACGACTATCTGGTTAAAAAAATTATCTATGGTAGACGAATATAGCTCTGAGACTTGTCTTCAAATATTTTCACATAGATTAACTTTGAACACTTGCCGGAATGAATAGCTGGGAATTTTGTACTAAGTCGGAAATATGTAGGCATTTCAAAATAATTTATTTTAGGGCACTTGTGCACCGTTATTTAGAGGCGGGATTCTTTGAAAAACAAAGATATTTATATTTTACCAGGTACGACTTCTAAAGGTCCTCCATAAAATTGTTGTTGTCAAAGGGTGATTTAAAACTAATTTTGAGGATTTCATTGATACGCGATCTTCTAAATTCAGGTATGCCATCAGGTACAAAAGGGACATCCTGATAGAAATTACATAATGGAAGGAAGTTGGAAACCCCAATTTCGGGGTTCTTGGACACCTGCGAGACCCAAAATTTCGCGATCTGCAGGGCACAGGTATATCGGCAGGTATTGAAGGGCTTACCAAATCAGGTACAAGCCGCCAACATTATTTCTTTATGACTTATGGCTAATCCTGGGATTAGTCTGTGAATAGCAGTTGCCGAGGTGACAACGAAAGTGCCTAAGTATTTTTAACAGTGGTAAATAAATGTGTGACAGTATTTTTAAACAGTGCTGAACTAATTTGTGCCAGTCTATTTTAAACAGTGCTGATAATATCGTGACTAAGTATTCTTTTAAAAGTGATCAAGTGCAAAAATATTTAATTTGGTAAGTCAACATTAATAATGATACTATATTAATTTCTAAACACTGATAGACAAAATCAAACCAATTTTCAATTTTTTTTATATGTACACTTTTCAATTTATAATGGCAACTTTTACTTAAATATTTCATATTTGATTTAAATACGTTTTAATATTATGAAAATCAACTTTTAAAACATTTTTGAGTTAATCAAATTACCCCTTCAAATTACAATTTTGTCACATATTTGTTGATTGTTCGTTGGATTATTAACGTTAAATATTTAGCATTTTAAAATGTAATGTGAATAAATCACATATATATACAATGTAAATTCCATTTAATTTTCAGTTACATTTTCATTTAAATGTTATCTCTTTAATATTGAATTTTATAATTTAAATATACTAAATTTTCTCAATTTTGCATATTTCAATTTTTCTGTCGGTATAGAAATTTTACTATATTTTGAAAATATTAGAACAGATCGCTTATTTTATTTTTCCACTTTATTTATTTTTAATTTTACAGCAGTAAAATGCCTAGGATTTCAGGTCTCTCCCAAGAACAACGGCGCCAAGCAGCAATTCGCCGCAACCGAGTCCGCTATTCGCAATTAGCTTCTCAAATAAGGACCCAACACGCTCAGCATATTGCGACAACTCGGGCTAATAATCCTGAACTACGCCAGGAAACCCGTGCGCGAGAGGCTGCTGCTGTCAACATAAGAAGGCGCAGTGAAAGAATCCGCGTCGCTCTGAGGAATCGAGACGCTGCAGCACGCGCTATTCGTCGGGAGGACTCCGACGAACGGAACCTAGAGCGGAGTCGGGACGCTGTGGCGCGCTGTTCGTCGGGAGGACTCCGACGAACGTCAACGAGAGCAGGTGCAAAATACTGCTGGCCACGCAACTCACAGGACCGATCCTGAATTTCGCTCTAGGGAACGTATTCGGTACGCTGCAGCACGCGCTATTCGTCGGGAGGACTCCGACGAACGTCAACAAGAGCAGGTGCAAAATACTGCTGACCACGCAACTCACAGGACCGATCCTGAATTTCGCTCTAGGGAACGTATTCGGGACGCTGTGTGCGTGTTGTTCGTCGGGAGGACTCCGACGAACGGAACCTAGAGCGGAGGCGGGATGCTGCGGCGCGCGCTGTTCGTCGGGAGGACTCCGACGAACGTCAACGAGAGCAGGTGCAAAATACTGCTGACCACGCGACTCACAGGACCGATCCTGAATTTCGCTCTAGTGAACGTATTCGGGACGCTGTGGCGCGTGTTGTTCGTCGGGAGGACTCCGACGAACGGAACCTAGAGCAGAGTCGGGACGCTGTGGCGCGCGCTGTTCGTCGAGAGTTTTCCGAAGAACGTGAACGAGAGCGGCAACGGGATGCCAACAGAAGGAGGACCATCAGGAGAAATCCTATTGTTAGGACGCAGGAGCAACGTACAATTCAAGAGATGGCCCAAGAGCGTCAGCTCAACCATAGAGCGGACCCTCAAAATCTCCTGAATGCTTCCCAAAGACAGTCTCAACGTAATGCGGCCGCCCGAGCTGACCTTTCAGAAGAGGAGATGGAGGAACAACGCGACCAACAGCGCAACAGGAGAAGAGCAACAATGCGGGAACAATACCAGCGAAATATTAAGGATGGACCTACAAAAATTTGCGTATGCTGTGGAGGAACATGGTTTCCAGCTCAGGTGAGTGGTTTATATTTATTGGCTATCTCTTCTAAATTTCCTAGACTTAATGTGGGGGAACGCCTTTTATTTGTCCGCCAAATTCCCAAGTCCGTCCGGAAAATATGATTTTGTAATACTTGTCGCACAGCAGTTTCGTCAGGAAAATTACCTTCCCTTTGTCTTTCCAATGGATTTGATTTCCAGATATTCCCGAATGCCTCAAGGGGCTAACATGTCTTGAAGAGCGTCTAGTATCGCCGAGAATCCCTTTCATGCGGATAATTTCTCTCGGTTATGAAAGGCAATGTGGGATAAGAGGGGCTGTAGTTAATGTTCCGATATCAGTTCCAGATATTGTGACAGCGCTTCCGCGCTCTTTTGATTCTACCCATGTGATCCAAGTCCATCTGAAAAGAAGAATGGAGTATTCACATAATTTTATGACCGAAACCATCCGTCCTGCACGTGTCCTTGAAGCAGTCCATTATTTGGTCAATACCGAATTATACAGGAAACATAATATTTCCTTAAACGGTGATTGGCTTACCCAATTAGATGACGGCCATGTAATTCCCTTTATCGCTGATGAAGCTGATCGGGAAATAGTTGAGCAGCTTCTTCGTCAAGAACCCCACTTGCCATCAGATGGCCAGCTAGAGGAAAATCTTAATCCCGGGGCATGAAACTTTGTTAGAAAATAATGAATTTGCGGTTCAGCGCATTGCATTGGCACCTGGAGAAGGGCGCCGTCCAACCAGCTTAACGCTAGACGAAGATGCAGAAGAACTTTCATTTCCCACTATTTCTTGTGGAGAAATATTTAAAGGAAAACTACTTATTCCAAAAAGCCAGATCTCAAATTCGTTTTTATGACCGTAGATGCGCAGTAGTTCCCAAGGTTTTATATATGTATAAATTTTATGAAATTCAGAGAATTCAGAATTCTATTTCTATTGCTCTTCGCAAAAAATCTGGTCCAGTAACCGCAGGAAATTTACGGGATGAGTCTTTTGTTGACAGGCTTGTGCAACATGATGACGGCTATCACATCTTAAAGGGTTTACGTTCTGCCCCAGCTCACTGGGAAGGAGAAAAAGAAAGTTATAGCTATGATTCGGCAATTTGGGTTGCCAACATTTTTCATTACTCTGTCCGCGGCTGAAACCAAATGGAATGAGCTTTTGGTCATTCTTTCCCATCTGTTAGATAATAGGACTTTAACAGAAGAACAAGCGGCCGCTCTATCAAGCTCAGAAAAAGCTCGATTGATACGATCGGACCCCGTAACGTGCTCTAGATACTTCGATTATAGGTTGCGACAAATTATGAAATTGTTTAAGTCCGATATTTTCGAGGAATTTACACTTTCCCATTATTATTGGAGAATCGAGTTCCAGCACAGAGGCTCCCCGCACTCTCATGGGATGTACTGGCTTTCTGGTGCTCCCAAACTCGACGAATCAGAAAGTTCCGAGAATGTAATAAATTTTATCGATAGATTTGTTACTACTAATGGAGATGATATTGATCTTGCTGAAATTATTCAATATCAACGCCACAAACATAGTTCATCTTGTTTGCGAGAGTTGCGGGGACAGAAATTTTGCCGATTTAATATGCCATATCCTCCATTACTTCACACTGCACTGCTTTATCCGTTAGAAGAAAACGAAGGAAACGTTGCACGGTATAAAGCTTTGTTTAAGAAAATAAAGGAAGTTTTAAATACAACTTCCTCAGAAGAAGAAGCTAGGCTTAATGATTTTGAATATTTCCTTTCCCATTTAGAGACAAATTATGAAGAATATATTTTAGCCTTACGTTCTAGCTTAAAAAGCCGCAAGTTTTTCTTCGTAGACAGTTTACTGATCGACTCCTGAATGCTTATAATAGGGATATCCTAGGCTTACATAGGGCAAATATGGATATTCAGTTTATCCTAGATGCATACGCCTGTTGTAGTTATATAGTCAACTATATAAACAAATCCAACAGAGGCGTATCACAGTTGCTTCGGGAGGCAATGAATGAAATTAGTCATGGGAATATTTCTATTAAAAGAAAGTTACAGCACTTAGGAACAAATTTATTAATTCAACTGAGATATCAGCCCAAGAAGCAGCATATAATATCTTGGGCTTACATTTGTCTGAGGCGAGTGAAGGATCTGTTTTCGTAAACACTTGCCATCCAGACAAACGAGTTAGGCTAGCTCGTTCGAGTGAACAGATAGACCAACTACCTTCAGACTCGGTAGATATATTTTTGAAAAATTTAATCGATCGCTATGTACAGAGATCGGCCCAGTTAGAAGGGCTTTGCCTTGCAGATTTTGCGGCTTGGTACAGATTTGTCAAGCGCTCTGCAGTCCAGCCTAATGAGAGCTATGACGAAGGGAATGACTTTGGTGTGGGTGAAGAAAATGTTTCCGAAGAAAGCTACTTGTTAATGGATGGGTCTGGTTCCATTAAAAACGGAATCGTCCCCTAATTCTTAGATGGGTTCGCTTTAGCTTGAATTCTTCCCTCCGATTATTTCAGAGAACATCTAATGCTTTTTATCCTTGGCGAAATAAAGAATCGGAACTCCTCTCAAATGATATCGAAAATAAATTTGTAAATAACCATGATGAAATTAAGAGGATGAAGAAAAAGTACGATTTTTCGACGATATGCAATTGGAAAGTATTCTTGACGATTTGCACGAGGCTAGAGGAGAAAACGCTCCTGATGTGGAGGATGCTGCCTCTCAATATTTAGATGAAGAATTTAGGGCGTTGGCAGTGCCTAATGTGGGAAGAACCGAAAACTTTCTTCAGGACGGCACTGAGAACGACAATAATTTAGAAGAAGGCGAACTCCAGTTAATTAGACTCCCTCCCATAATTTCTAATGATGCCCTTTGCTCACAAACTCGGTCCCTCAACTTAAAACAGCGTCAGTACTATGCTCATATAATGCATAATGTTGCAAATAAAAATATTTTTACGAATATGTTGGAGGAGGGGCAGGAGTGGGCAAAAGCAGGCTGATTTCTACAATATATCAGTCTGTAACTTGGCGAGCAAATAAACTTCCTGGGGCTACAGATTCGGTAAAGGTTTTACTTTGTGCTCCAACTGGGAAAGCTGCTTTTGGAATTGGAGGATTAATGATTTGTTAAACACAATTCACTGCAAGTTGATTGATCTCCAATTAGTAATAATAGATGAAATTTCAATGGTTGGTTCTAAAATGCTATCGAATTTAGATCAACGACTTCGTCAAATATTTAGATGCCCCGATTTATGTTTTGGCGGAAAATCAATTATAGTTTTGGAGACTTAAAGCAGTTATCCCCGTTGGAGACAGTTGGATATTTTCAGAACCAACCAATAATCCGTACAGCGTTTTAGCAGGGACTAATCTGTGGGATAACTTTAAGTATTTTGAGCTTACTGAAATTATGCGGCAACGGGGTGATCAAGCATTTGCATTGGCTTTGAACAACATGTCTGAAGCTAATATGACTACTTCAGACATAGAGCTCATTACAGAAAGAGTGGTTTCATCTAATGATGTTCCTGAAGATGCAATTCATTTGTTTTGTTCAAATGCGGAGGTTGACCATTTTAATACCACCAAATTAGCCCAGATCCAGACAGAAGAACTTATTTCTACTGCTGTTGATACAGTAAAACTGCCAACATATCTGCACGAAATAGGGAAAATATGTTGCGATATGCCCAAAATATGAAAACCTCAGAAACTCAGGGGTTACCATATCTCCTAAATCTAAAACAACGGCTAAATATATGGTAACCGTCAATATAGACACAAGTGACGGAATTGTTAATGGGGCAACTGGCCAATTGCAGCAGATTGACCATTGTATAGTCAATGGCTCTGTTATGGTAACACGACTGTGGATAAAGTTCTTCGAACCCACCGTTGGCATGATCGCTAGATCAAAATTTCGAACGAGTCCCAATCCCGAATGGACTCCAATTTTAAAAGCTGCTCGGGTTTTTCTTGTGGGAGATCACATAACGCTTCGATCGACCGAAAGCAATTTCAATTGTTCCTGCGGAGGCTATCACTATTCATAAAGCCAAGGAGCAACCTACAGCAAAGTCGCAGTACATCTGAAAAGAGGTATCAAGCGAGCTTCGCTTTATGTAGGATGCAGTAGGGCAACAAGCGCATCAGGCCTTTTCCTTATAGGTGACTTTGTTCCTCCAACAAGATTTGGAGCTACAAACGTCCAAACAGAACTACAAAGTCTGAGGGAGGAAAAGTATTTGACTACGCACTATGGGTTTTGGTCAATACAAAGGAAGCAGTCTCCTTATATTATCATAATGTTGAGTCTCTTCGAAATCATATCGAAGACATTGACAAAGACACAATTATTCGATCTGCAAGCATCTTATGTTTTGTTGAAACTTGGACTCTTCCAAGCGAAGAGTGTAATATAAATGGATTCGAAGTCATAAGAAGAGTTGATGGCAATCGATTGAATGGTGGCAAAATGGTATTATTATATGTGCCAATCAAATAATATCAGAAAATGTCGTCTTTTTTTTGTTTGAGACAAATAAGTCTACAAGCCGAAGGTCTATATATCAATCAATCGCCTTTAAATATTTAAATACATCATTTGTTGTTGTATATAGGAACCCATCTTTTCCTATTACACAATTTCGAACTGAAATTATAGCTGATGTAGAAAATGCACGCAGATTAGATTCTAATAATAGAGTGATCATACTAGGGACTTTAACATATGCCGATCAACCAGAAAAGATCAACTCGAAAGGTCTTTAAATACGCTCAATCTGATACCAATCAATAATTCTGCTACCACAAAGCACTTGACACAAATTGATTGGATATTTGTCGACAGCCGAATTCCACATGCTGTAGCCCTTACTTATCAAACGCGTTACAGTCATCATGACGGAATTTTCCTTAACTATAGTAATTAGAAAATAGTTTTATTTATCTATATGTTAATTTATTTGTTATTTATGTTATAAAGTATTAATTATCATATTTTTATATTTAATATAATATTCCTCCTCGTGGATTGTGACCTTGTCGTGGTGAGGGGGCTAAGTATGTGAGAGATTCAATAAATTTCACAGAAACCAGCTGCAATCCATTTGTTTCAATTGTGTATTATAAAATGATCTGCAAGGGTATAAAAACTTCGGCACTGCCCGAAGTTAGCTTTCCTTACTTGTTTATCTTCAAATTTATAATTTTATAAAACCTAACATAGAACGGCTTTCCGAATTTAAATTAAGGCTGTTTTAGCTTAGTTATGACTATTTTGTCTACGTTTTTCAAAAATTATCATATTTAAAAAAATAAAAATATTGTGAAAATTTAAGGTCTTCTTTAGCTCCTCCTAAAGCCAAAAAGGGAGTGATAGCAAAAAGCCGTATTTTCGGATTCGTCATTAAAATTGCAAACATTTAAAACCAAAATATTGAAAAATATCAGAAATTTTTTTTTTTTATATTTTTCAAAAGGTTAAAAGGTCGGGAGTCGTTAAAATGTTCAAAAATTGGCAAAAAATTTATTTGTTTAAATTTGAGTACGCAGATTTATTATTTTCATAAAACCTAACATAGAACAGCTTTCCGAATTGAAATTAAGGCTGTTTTAGCTTAGTTATGACTATTTTTTTCTACGTTTTTTTCAAAAAATTATCATATTAAAAAAAAATAAAAATATTGTGAAAATTTAAGGTCTTCTTTAGCTCCTCCTAAAGCCAAAAAGGGAGTGATAGCAAAAAGCCGTTTATTTTCGGATTCGTCATTAAAATTGCAGACATTTAAAACCAAAATATTGAAAAATATCAGTAATTTTTTTTTTTTTATTTTCAAAAGGTTAAAAGGTCGGAAGTCGTTAAAATGAATGAGAACGGCTTTCCGAATTGAAATTAAGGCTGTTTTAGCTTAGTTATGACTAATTTTGTCTACGTTTTTTTCAAAAAATTATCATATTTAAAAAAATAATAAAATATTGTGAAAATTTAAGGTCTTCTTTAGCTCCTCCTATAGCCAAAAGGGAGTGATAGCAAAAGCCGTGTATTTTCGGATTCGTCATTAAAATTGCAAACATTTAAAACCAAAATATTGAAAAATATCAGATTTTTTTATTTTTAAAATGTTAGAAGGTCGGGGGTCTAAAATGTTCAAAAATTGGCAAAAATTTATTTGTTTTAATTTTAAACTGAGTATGCAGATTTATTATTTCATAAGTCCTAACATAGAACAGCTTTCCGAATTGAAATTAAGTCTGCTTTAGCTTAGTTATGACTATTTTGATCTTATAATTTTGATCTTCAAATTTATAATATTTATAAAACCTAACATAGAACAGCTTTCCGAATTGAAATTAAGGCTGTTTTAGCTTAGTTATGACTATTTTTGTCTAAGTTTTTTCAAAATTATCATATTTAAAAAATAAAAATATTGTGAAAATTTAAGGTCTTCTTCAGCTCCTCCTATAGCCGAAAAGGGAGTGATATCAAAAAGCCGTGTATTTTCGGATTCGACATTAAAATTGCAAACATTTAAAACCAAAATATTGGAATACATCAGAAACAATTTTTTTTCTTTTTTTTTATTTGTTAGAAGGTCGGGGGTCGTTAAAATGTTCAAAAATTGGCAAAAAATGTATTTGTTTAAATTTTAGACTGAGTATGCAGATTTATTATTTTCATAAAACCTAACATAGAACAGCTTTCCGAATTGAAATTAAGGCTTTTTAGCTTATTTATGACTATTTTGTCTAAGTTTTTTTCAAAAATTATCATATTTAAAATGAAAACTTAGGTCTTCAGCTCCTCCTATAGCCAAGAAGGGAGTTAGAAGGTCGGGGGTCGTTAAAATGTTCAAAAATTGTCAAAAAATTTATTTGTTTAAATTTTTAAACTGAGTGTGCAAATTTATTATTTTTATAAAACCTAACATAAACAGCTTTCCGAATTGAAATTAAGGCTGTTTTAGCTTAGTTAGCACTATTTTGATCTTAGATTTTTCCAAAAATTATCATATTTTAAAGGAAAATTTAAGGTCTTCTTCAGCCCTCCTATAGCCAAAAGGGAGGTAGAATTTCGGAAGTCGTTAAAATGTTCAAAATTGGCAAAAATTTATTTGTTTAAATTTTTAAACTGAGTATGCAGATTTATTATTTTCATAAAACCTAACAAAGAACAGCTTTCCGAATTGAAATTAAGGCTGTTTTAGCTTAGTTATGACTATTTTGATCTTAGATTTTTCCAAAAATTATCATATTTTAAATGAAAATTTAAGGTCTTCTTCAGCTCCTCCTATAGCCAAAACGAGTGATAGCAAAAAGCCGTGTATTTTCGGATTCGTCCTTAAAATTGCAAACATTTAAAACCAAAATATTGGAAAAATATCAGAAAAAAAGTTTTTTATATATTTCAAAATGTTAGAAGGTCGGGGTCCTTTAAATGTTCAAAAATTGGCAACAAATTTATTTGTTTAAATTTTAAACTGAGTATGCAGATTTATTATTTTCATAAAACATAACATAGAACAGCTTTCCGAATTGAAATTAAGGCTGCTTTAGCTTAGTTATGACTATTTTGATCTTAGATTTTTCCAAAAGTCATCATATTTAAAATGAAAATTTAAGGTCTTCTTCAGCTCCTCCTATAGCCAAAACGGGAGTGATAGCAAAAGCCGTGTATTTTCGGATTCGTCCTTAAAATTGCAAACATTAAAACCAAAATATTGGAAAAATATCAGAAAAAGTTTTTTATATATTTCAAATTGTTAGAAGGTCGGGGTCCTTTAAATGTTCAAAAATTGGCAAAAATTTATTTGTTTAAATTTTTAAACTGAGTATGCAGATTTATTATTTTCATAAAACCTTACATAGAACAGCTTTCCGAATTGAAATTAAGGCTGCTTTAGCTTAGTTATGACTATTTTGATCTTAGATTTTTCCAAAAAATTATCATATTTAAAATGAAAATTTAGGGTCTTCTTCAGCTCCTCCTATAGCCAAAACGGGAGTGATAGCAATTCGGATTCGTCCTTAAAATTACAAATATTTAAAACCAAAATATTGGAAAAATATCAGAAAAAAAAGTTTTTTTATATATTTCAAAATGTTAAAAGGTCGAGGGTCCTTTAAATGTTCAAAAATTGGCAACAAATTTATTTGTTTAAATTTTTAAACTGAGTATGCAGATTTATTATTTTCATAAAACCTAACGCTGATTAAGTTCAACTGCCGAATCACCAACGAAATAGATCTGAAGGAATTTATGATCTTTGTTTGGTGGTGGTAACAAAGCGCCCGCTCGATGGTGAATTTTCCCTTGAATCTGAATTTTGTGATGCAATTTCGTGAAAAATTATAGTTGTTCATGTTGATAAAAGAGTGACGCTATTACCTTATAACTCGGATTGTAGCCTGGTTGTTGAACAATCTCTGCTCCAAATGACGTCATTTGAAAAATCCGTTATATTTTGTGCGTGAAACAGGAAATGGTTTGATTTGCTTGTATTTCCATATAGAAGCGAATACAATGGCTCTGGTGGATGAGTCAAAACCGGCAATTTTACCTTGCCACCTGCGCAGCATAAGCCGGGAGCTTCCAATCGAAACTTCAGTGCATTGCAGTGCTGACATACCACAGACAATGAACCGATAACAACGCAGCTATGGTCTTTGTAGGACGTTGAGAAATTGTATGCAAATGCAGCGCGATTCAAGTCTGTTCTTGGTACTCTTTGTGTAGAGCGAATCTGTGCTAAACGGGTTCGTCTCGATTCATTTCATTCTGCACGTTCGTCTTGCGTTTGACTTTCATGGACATTCCGACTATATGTTGCTCGACGTGTACGTCGTCCAATGTTTGGCCGTCTTATAGCAGGCATTATTCCTACAAATCACAGGAAGAAATTAAACAAATCCGGACGTCTGATAAAAACGAATAAGAAACCGAATAATATTGAAACGATTTGTTTTTACTTTGACATATATTTCGATACACTACTGTTTTATATAATTTGATACTTTAATTATCTGTTTTTCACCATTACCCTGGAGGATTTTCTAAAAATTTTATTACGTTCTGACCTTCTCCTGTTAGTTACCTACAACTGAAAAAAAATTTGAACCAAATCGGCCCAGCCGTTCTCCAGTAGTTTTTTACGACACATTTTTTGGGCTCCATTTTTATACCCTTGCAGGGGGTATTATAATTTTGCCATGATATTTGAAGGAGGCATCTCAGACCCCATAAAGTATATATATTCTTGATCAGCATCACCAGCCGAGTCCATCTAGCCATGTCCGTCTGTCTGTCTGTCCGTCTGTCTGTCCGTCTGTCTGTCCGTCTGTCTGTCTGTCTGTCGGTTTCTACGCGAACTAGTGTCTCAGTTTTTGAGGTATTTTGAGGTATAGTCTTATTTCTTTAGCACGCAGTATATATGTCGGAACGGCCGAAATCGGATCACTATATCCTATAGCTGCCATAGGAATGATGGCGAAATTAATGTACAAAAATTTTTAATTTCTCTGTTTTTCAACGAATTTCTATAAATTTCGAGATATAGTCGTTTTTTTATAGTTTTAGAATTACGGTTTTAATTTCATTAAGATCGGACAACTATATCATATAGCTGCCATAGAAGGGATCGGTCGATTTATATAAAAATGAAAAATTCTACATGCAAAATGTAAAATATACAAAATTTACATAATTTGACATGTTTTTTACATTACCAAAATAGATCGATTTTCAATGATCAAATTGCTGACTGCAAGGGTATATAAACTTCGGTTTACCGAAGTTAGCTTTCTTTCTCGTTATATATATAGATACAAGCAAATCAAACCATTTCCTGTTGCACGCACAAAAATATAACGGATGTTTTCAAATGACGTCATTTGGAGCAGAGGTTGTTCAACAACCCGGCTACAATCCGAGTTATAAGGTAATAGCGTCACTCTTTTATCAACATGAACAACTATAATTTTTCACGAAATTGCATCACAAAATTCAGATTCAAGGGCAAATTCACCATCGAGCGGGCGCTTTGTTACCACCACCAAACAAAGATCATAAATTCCTTCAGATCTATTTCGTTGGTGATTCGGCAGTTGAACTTAATCAGCGTTGTGCAATTTTCACTGCAACTAAACGTGAAATAATACAACAATTGCAAAATCTTCTTCATGAGTGTAATGAATTGGTCAGATTGTTCAAAACAGCTTTGGATACAATGCATTCTGACGACCACAAAATCATTATCAGAGCAGATAAAAGACCAGCAGGAAGCCATTCAAGACAATTCAATGCGCCCACTATCAATGAAGTCGCAGTGGTGATTGTTGGCGAGAATGTGGAATCACGCGATATTGTTCCCAAGCGTCGGGATGATGGACAATTGCAACGCGTTTATGAGACTCATCGGTCATATGATGCACTTCAATATCCGTTGACGTTCTGTTGTGGAGAAGATGGCTATCACTTCAACATAAAGATGGTCAATCCAACGACAGGTTTGTTTAATCACTTCTTTTTCATTCTGCACGTAAATTCGAATTCATATTACAGGAGAAGAAACAAATAAGAAATACAGCTCAATGAATTTTTATGCATATCGATTGATGATTCGACTAGATGTTGACAATCATCTGTTGAGATACCGCCGTTTGTTTCAGCAGTACTGTGTCGACATGTATGTAAAAGTAGAAACGGAGCGTCTCAATTTCATTCGTTTCAATCAGTCAAAGTTATGATCTGACGAGTACATCCACTTGCGTGACGCCATCGCTACTGATGGACACGCGGCAAAAATTGGTTGTTTGACCATTCTGCCAGCTACTTATGTTGGGAGCCCGCGCCATATGCTTGAGTACGCTCAAGATGCGATGACGTACGTGCGGAATTACGGACGACCTGATTTATTTATCACGTTTACATGCAATCCGAAATGGCCCGAAATTACGAATTTGTTGCACCAAGGACAAACATCCAGCGATCGACATGACATCACTGCACGAGTATTCAAGCTAAAGGTAAAATTCTTATGGATTACATCGTTAAGCAGAAGGTTTTGGCGTAGTTCGTTGTTGGATGTACTCGGTTGAATGGCAGAAGCGTGGCTTACCACATGCGCACATTTTGCTTTGGATGTTCGACAAGATCCGACCAGAACATATTGATTCGATTATTTCTGCCGAAATACCAGATCCAGAAACTGATCCGTAGCTGCATTCCGTTGTGAAAACGAGTATGATCCATGGCCCTTGCGGAGTCCACAACCCAGAATCACCATGCATGGAAAACGGAAATTGCACAAAACGATTTCCCCGTCCGTTGGTGGCTGAAACAATCAGTGGAAACGATGGATATCCATTGTATAGGCGTTGTTCTCCAGATGACAACGGCAGATGGATCGAAATGATGGTAAAAATAACAAAGTCATCGTCGATAACCGCTGGATCGTTCCATATTGTCCGCTTTTGTCGAAAACGTTTTCAACGCACTGCAATGTTGAGTACTGCAACTCTATAAAATCAATCAAATACATTTGCAAATATGTGAACAAAGGGAGCGACATGGCGGTGTTTGGCATTGCTGATCCGAATGCAAACGACGAGGTGACGAAATTTCAACTTGGACGTTACGTAAGTTGTAACGAGGCCATTTGGCGTCTGTTTTCATTTCCGATTCATGAACGTCATCCGACGGTTGTACACTTATCTGTTCACTTGGAAAACGGCCAGCGTGTCTACTTTACGGACGCGAATGCAGCGCAAAGAGCAGAACGGCCACCAGCGACAACGTTGACAAATTTCTTTTCTACATGCGAAAGCGATCCGTTCGCAAGGACTTTACTCTATTCGGAAACGCCACGCTATTATACATGGAACGCTGCATCGAAAAGTTTCAACGCCGAAAAAGAGGCGATGCTGTTGATGGTTTCGCTGATATCTATTCGACTGATGCTGTCGGACGAATATACACAGTTCATCCACGCCAAGACGAATGCTTTTATATTCGCTTGCTTTTGGTGAACATAAGAGGCCCTACATCCTTCGAGTCCCTGCGTACTGTGGATGGTGTGCTGTGCGCCACTTTTCGGGAGGCTTGCCAACGTTTAAATTTGCTTGAAAACGACACACATTGGGACTCAACGCTCGCTGATGCCACTGTTTCTCTTTCTGGATCAAATCAAATTCGTGCATTATTTACAATAATCATAGCCACATATCATCCATCGAACCCGACCGCACTGTGGGAAAAGTACAAGGACGATATGGCTGACGACATTTTAATAGACGTTCGCAGGACAACTATGAATTTCACTCTTGCCATTAACGGAGAAATGCACAACGAAGCTTTAATACGGATCGAAGACATGTGTATGCTCATGTGCGGCAGTCTACTGTCGACATTGGGAATGCCAACGCCACATCGTTCAGTGTACGATGCTTTCAATCGCGAATTTCAACGGGAGCAACACTATAACCAAGATAACTTGGCCGAAAGAGTCCGAACCAATGTGCCGTTTTGAATGCCGAGCAGAAGAACGTGTACGATTCGATAATGAAGGTTGTTGACGATGGATCGGGAGGCTTATACTTTCTCGATGCTCCTGGTGGACAGGCGAGACATTTGTCATTTCGTTGATTCTGGCAACGATTCGATCAAGATCTCAAATTGCGTTGGCTGTTGCATCATCTGGCATTGCTGCCACGTTGTTGGAAGGCGGTCGAACTGCACATTCCGCTTTGAAGCTGCCCATGAATCTTCTCACTGTTGACAAGCCAACATGCACAATAAGCAAGAATTCGGCGACAGCGAAATTGATGCGAGAATGCAAAATCATCATTTGGGATGAATGCACGATGGCACATAAGCGAGCTTTGGAGTCAGTTGACCGAACGATGAAAGATTTACGCGGTGATTCGAAACTATTTGGTGGGTCTTTGATATTGCTGTCCGGAGATTTTCGTCAAACGCTTCCCGTCATCCCGAAATCTACGGCTGCCGATGAAGTTAATGCGTGCCTTAAATCGTCTTCATTGTGGAGATATGTCAAAAGCTGAAATTAACCACGAACATGAGAGTCACATTGCAGAATGACCCGTCCGCTGCTGAATTCTCGAGACAACTGCTGGCACTTGGCAATGGCGAAATTCCTGTTGATGTTTCGACTGGATCAATATCGTTTCCGGCAAATTTTGCGTGTTCACATCGTCAAAGGAGGAACTCATTAACAAAGTGTTCCCCGACATTGCGCAAAATTATAAAAATATCGACTGGATTAGTGAACGGGCAATACTAGCAGCGAAGAACAAGGACGTAGATAATTTGAATTACATTATTCAAAATCAAATCGATGGAAACTGCATTCATACAGATCCGTTGACAGCGTGACCGACGAGGATGAAGCGACGAACTATCCGACAGAATTTTTGAACTCGCTAGATGTGCCAGGAATTCCACCGCATAATTTGCAACTGAAGGTGGGATCAATTATTATAATGCTGCGGAATCTAAATCATCCGAAATTGTGCAACGGTACGCGGTTGTCCGTCAAGAAACTGATGAATAACGTGATTCAGGCGACGATCATCAAGGAACATTTAAAGGAGAGGTAGTCCTTATACCACGAATTCCGATTATTCAAACTGATCTACCATTCCAATTCAAGAGGATTCAGTTCCCCGTCCGATTGGCATTTGCGATGACAATCAACAAATCGCAAGGCCAATCGTTAGAAGTCTGCGGGATAAATCTAGAATTTCTCTGTTTTTCGCACGGCCAACTGTACGTTGCATGTTCGCGTGTTGGTAAGCCGTCTTCATTGTTTGTTTTTGCGCCGGAAAATAAAACAAAAAACATAGTATATCATATCGCTCTATACTAAATAAAGAAATGCAGTGTTTGACTATTACCCTGGGGTTATATAATGGCGTCGAATTAGGGCGAGACAAAGTTCGCCGGGTCCGCTAGTTATTTTCATAAAACATAACATAGAACAGCTTTCCGAATTGAAATTAAGGCTGTTTTAGCTTAGTTATGACTATTTTTGTCTAAGTTTTTTTCAAAAAATGATCATATTTAAATAAAATAAAAATATTGTGAAAATTTAAGGTCTTCTTCAGCTCCTCCTATAGCCAAAGAGGGAGTGATAGCAAAAAGCCGTGTATTTTCGGATTCGTCGTTAAAATTGCAAACATCTTAAACCAAAATATTGAAAAATATCAGAAAAAAAATTTTTTTTTGATTTTTCAAAATGTCAGAAGGTCGGAGGTCGTTAAAATGTTCAAAAATTTTCAAAAAATGTATGTGTTTTAATTTTTAAACTGAGTATGCAGATTTATTATTTTCATAAAACCTAACATAGAACAGCTTTCCGAATTGAAATTAAGGCTGTTTTAGCTTAGTTGTGACTATTTTTTCTAAGTTTTTTTCAAAAAATTGTCATATTTAAAGAAATAAAAATATTGTGAAAATTTAAGGTCATCTTCAGCTCCTCCTATAGCCAAAAAGGGAGTGATAGCAAAAAGCCGTGTATTTTCGGATTCGTCGTTAAAATTGCAAACATTTTAAACCAAAATTTGTTTTTTGATTTTTTAAAATGTCAGAAGGTCGGACGTCGTTAAAATGTTCAAAAATTTTCAAAAAATGTATGTGTTTTAATTTTTAAACTGAGTATGCAGATTTATTATTTTCATAAAACCTAACATAGAACAGCTTTCCGAATTGAAATTAAGGCTGTTTTAGCTTAGTTATGACTATTTTGGTCTTAGATTTTTAAAAAATTATCAAATTTAAAAAAAAAAAATATTAGAGGGAGTAATATAGAGGGAGTGATAGCAAAAAGCCGTGTATTTTCGGATTCGTCCTTAATATTGCAAACATTCAAAACCAAAATATTAAAAAACATCAGAAAAATTTCTTTTTTTTTGACGTTAAATGTTCAAAATTTTCAAAAATGTATGTGTTTAAATTTTTAAACTGAGTATGCAGATTTATTAACCTAATTTTAAGTCTAAATTTTTTCAAAAATGATCATATTTAAAAATATATAAAAATATTGTGAAAATTTAAGGTCATCTTCAGCTCCTCCTATAGCCAAAAAGGAGTGATAGCAAAAGCCGTGTATTTTCGGATTCGTCGTTAAATTGCAAACATTTAAAACCAAAATATTGAAAATATCAGAAAAAATTTGTTTTTGATTTTTCAAAATGTCAGAAGGTCGGAGGTCGTTAAAATGTTCAAAATTTTCAAAAATGTATGTGTTTTAATTTTAAACTGAGTATGCAGATTTATTATTTTCATAAAACCTAACATAGAACAGCTTTCCGAATTGAAATTAAGGCTGTTTTAGCTTAGTTATGACTATTTTGTCTAAGTTTTTTCAAAAAATGATCATATTTAAAAAATAAAAATATTGTGAAAATTTAAGGTCTTCTTCAGCTCCTCCTATAGCCAAAGAGGAGTGGTAGCAAAAGCCGTGTATTTTCGGATTCGTCGTTAAAATTGCAAACATTTAAACCAACATATTGAAAAATATCAGAATTTTTTTTTTTGATTTTTCAAAATGTTAGAAGGTCGGGGTCGTTAAAATGTTAAAAATTGCCTAAAATTTATGTGTTTAAATTTTTAAACTGAGTATGCAGATTTATTATTTTTATAAAACCTAACATAGAACAGCTTTTCGAATTGAAATTAAGGATGTTTTAGCTTAGTTATGACTATTTTAGTCTAAGTTTTTTCAAAAATGATCATATTTAAAAATATATAAAAATATTGTGAAAATTTAAGTTCATCTTCAGCTCCTCCTATAGCCAAAAAGGGAGTGATAGCAAAAAGCCGTGTATTTTCGGATTCGTCGTTAAAATTGCAAACATTTTAAACCAAAATATTGAAAAATATCAGAAAAAAATTTGTTTTTTGATTTTTCAAAATGTCAGAAGGTCGGAGGTCGTTAAAATGTTCAAAAATTTTCAAAAAATGTATGTAGGCATATTCGTTTTCTCTTTCAAAGTGAACGGTCGTGTTTTTGTTTTGCGCCTCGTATTTGTGTAAAATCTTTGCTATAAACCACCGGGGTTTATTTAAAACTTCTATCCTGTGTCAATAATAATTCACCGTTTCACTTCGCGTGTGCATGCAGCTGTTTTTGTGTATTAATAACTATATTAATTGCAATTTTAGTTTTCTGCAGCGAGTTGCTTATCTGCATTTTTGCATTCCTCTTTGTGCTTTATCCGTTACGCCGAAATTACAGCTCGACGGCTTAAGCTCCCTGAACTCGCTCTCTTGCTCTCTTAGTGCACGTAACTACTCTTATTTTCTCTTAACTTCTGACTGGTACAGTGGTAAGTCGCTATAATGTCTTCTAATGTTGTCTGTATAATAAAACCTGCAAGAAAGTAATTTCTGATGAGGACCCTACTATTGGCTGCTGGCTGTGTGACAATGTCGTGCACGCCAAGTGCATTGAACGCACAGGCCGGCTGGCTGATAATTTTAACAAAACATTGGATTGCGATACTGCTGTGAGGCTTGTCGCGATGTTGAAAGGGAAATGATGGCATTCATGCGGCAAACCAAAAATGGTTTCAAAGAGCTACTTGTTAGTTTTCGCAAAACTAATGAGGTGCTCATGGCGCTGGACTCCATGTTTAATGGCCTAAAGCTGTTAAACGAGTCCCCAAAGCGCAAGAAAACCACGGTTTGCACACCGCATTTGGCCGCTGCCCTGCAACTCGACGCAGGTTTTCAACAGCTCACTCCTCACAGCCCCGACCCCAATATATCAAACTCCTATGATATTGAGGTCGGGTGCAAGAAAAGATTCGGTCTCCGAATGTGCCGTGACAGGGACCGTAGCTCCAGTGTTGTCCGTTGAGTCCGCTGGCGGGTCAAAATCAAAATTAACGACCCCTCAGATCCTTGTCCCGAATGCTCCCCAGGGTGTCAGGCCTGGATTACCGGCCGAAATTGGTAATACAGCCAACCAGTCTGTGTTGCCAAAGCCCTTATTGCAGTACCACCAACGAGGCAGATATTTGTCTCTCGGCTTCACCCATCTCAAACATCTGAAGATGTTACTGTCTTTATTCGAGACAGAACGAAGTCCGATAAAATTAAGGTGGAAAAATTTAAATTTTCTTACGCTAGGGATATTTCATCTTTCAAAATAAATGTCCCTGACGAACTCTTCAACACAATATGCTCTGCCAATTTCTGGCCGCAGTATGTTGTTGTTAAGGAGTACGAAGCCAAGAAAAGAAAAGAAGGCCGGTAGGAATTAGTCTACCCAGGCCGGACAAAACCACTGTACCAGCTCCAAAAACTAACCAATTCCTCCTTCTCACCTATCAGAATGCAAGGGGTTTACGTAGTAAGCTTCCTAAATTGTATTCTGATAGTGTTTCTTTGCATCCCAGGTGATAGTGTTCACAGAAACCTGGTTAAAGCCGGAGATCCTAAGCTCCGAAGTTTTTCCAGCTGTGTACACAACACACAGGCTTGATCGGCCTTCCAGGCGAGGGGCGGGGTCCTCATTGCGGTTGACTCAAACCTCACGTCTGAAGTATTAGCTTTCGAGGAATGCAACGATGTTGAATTCCTTTGTGTGAAGCTATCAGTTAATGGTAGTTTTATTTTTATTACATGTTCCTACATTCCTCCCTTGTCGGAACTTCCTACTTATTGGAACCACCCTTCCGCTATTCAGGCGGTCTCCAATAGACTTTCGGATAGGGACCATTTAATTGTTCTAGGTGACTTTAACATTCCTGGAGCTATTTGGTCCACAACTGAATCCTCTAACACACTTTTAACTACTGCACGCCACGATTTTATTGATGGCTTGTTTGACATTTCGTTGTCTCAAGTCAATTATGTACGAAATTCCTTAGATCGCTTGCTAGACCTCTGCTTTGTCTCTGATCCGGCAAGAGTCAGTTTGGCTAGGGTCCCGCCCTTGACGCTACCCGAAGATCCATACCATCCTACTTTCGATGTGACTATCGATATTGGGACTGCTATGGAGAATAAGTCTGATCGGCCAGAAAGAAAATTCACTGCTTTCGCAAGGCGGATTTTCGACGGCTGAATAATTTTATATCTGAATTTGATTGGTCCGATCTCTACATGTGCACTGACATGGTGGGTGCCATGGATATTTTTACAATGCCATGAACTCCTTTTTACAGAATGTGTTCCGTTATACTATCCGTCAATCTCCAATAAGCCTCCCTGGTTTAGTAAAGAGTTGACTCGCCTCAAAAATGTTAAGTCCAATCTCTATTCTAAATTTAAACGTAACGGTTCTCAAGCTGTTCATTCTCGCTATTTAGCGGCTCGGTCAAAGTTTACCGTGCTTAACGCGCAGTGTTACAAAACTATTTGACTCGTTGTAGGGTTCAGTTTGCGCAGGACCCAAAACAGTTTTATAATTTTGTCAACACTAAACGTAAGCCTATTACACATCCTTCCTCGCTTTCATTTGAAAATACGACAGCAAACAATGATCAGGCAATCGCCGATCTTTTTGCTCAGTTTTTCAAACTACTTATTCTACGTCATCCGGATTCAAACCAAACCTATTCTTATAGCATGCCCAAATCAAACCTAATCTTCAGTCCTAGCTTAAACGAAAGCCCTTCTTTTGGATCTTCAACGTGTCAAGCCGGTTTATTCGCCAGGTCCCGACGGAATACCAGGCTGTGTGCTTAGGTATTGTGCCGAGTCCCTGTGCAGTCCCCTTCTAAAATTGTTTACCTTATCCTTAGAAACTTCCCAATTTCCCTTATTTGGAAGGAATCATTCGTGATTCCTCTCCACAAAAAGGTAGTATAAGTGGATGCTAACAACTATAGAGGAATCTCTAAGTTGTCAGCCATCCCAAAACTTTTCGAAAACGTAATTACTCCCCATTTGCAGCACCTGTGTAGATCAGTAATTTCTCCATGCCAACATGGATTTATTAAACGAAGATCAACGACTACTAACCTTCTGGAGCTCACTTCTTTCATTATAAGGGGCTTTCCACAAAATTTGCAGACAGATGTGATCTATACTGATTTCAGTAAAGCATTTGACTCCGTTAATCACTCCCTTCTTGTTAGGAAACTCGACTTAATGGGTTTTCCTGTCGATCTTCTTAGGTGGATCTCAAGTTATCTGAATGGTAGGACGCAAAAGGTTCTATTTAAAAACAACTTGTCGAACGTTCTCCGGGTGACCTCTGGTGTCCCGCAAGGGAGCCACTTGGGTCCCTTACTTTTACTTTATTTATTAACGACCTGCCCAAAGTCTTGACTAACTCCAGAGTACTCATGTACGCTGACGACGTTAAGCTTTGTGTGCAATACAAGGACCGCGCTTGCCAGTCGGATTTACAAACAGATCTTAATAACTTTCAAACATGGTGCAATGTAAACTTATTAAACCTGAATGGCTCAAAATGCAAGCTGATGACATTCTCACGTGTCTCTCCCATGCTTGCGACTTATACGCTGAACTGCTGCTCTTTGGAAAGGATCACGCTAGTTGACGATTTGGGTATCCGCCTAGATCCTAAACTGGAGTTTATTGATCATATTTCGTGCATTGTGAATTAAGCCAGGGGTGTGCTTGGATTTATTAAACGGTGGTCGAAGGAATTCGATGACCCCTACGTCACGAAGAATTTATACACTTCGTTAGTTCGTCCTATTTTAGAATATGGATCTTGCGTTTGGAGTCCCCAGTGGGACGTTCACAGCAAACGCATTGAGTCAGTTCAAAAGAACTTTTACTTTTCGCTCTTCGTGGCTTAAACTGGGATGCAAACCTTAGGTTGCCCTCTTATTCTAGTAGACTTCTCCTGATTAACCTACCTTCCTTAGCAAACCGTAGAACGATGTTAGGCATTGTCTTTATGTACAATCTGATCCGTGGTGACGTGGAAAGCAGCGATCTATTGGGTCAGTTGAAATTCCACGTACCATGTAGATCCACAAGATCCTACCTGCCTTTGGTTTTGCACCACTGCAGAACATCGTATCAAATGCATGAACCCTTTAGAGTATTATGTGCAAATTATAATGATTTGTATAAAATTACCTCATCTGTAGATAGCCTTCCTAAACTAAAAACATTAATCTTAACCCACCTAGTACACATGCAAGATAACAATCGAGCTGCCTGATAGTAGTTTATATTTCCTCGCATTCTTTTATCTATACTTTTCTTTCGCGCCTATTTAAGACCTAACCCTAACAAGCCCGGGCTTGGTTTTAAATGGCCACTTGAGTGTACTGACCGTAGTGGATCCTCAACGCCCAAGAATATTTTCGGATTCGTCATTAAAATTGCAAACATTTAAAACCAAAATATTGAAAATATCAGAAAATTTTTTATATTTTTCAAAAGTTTAGAAGGTCGGGAGTCGTTAAAATGTTCAAAATTGGCAAGAAATTTATTTGTTTAAATTTTTAAACTGAGTATGCAAATTTATAATTTTTAGCTTAGTTATGACTATTTTTGTCTACATTTTTCAAAAATTATCATATTTAAAAAAATAAAATATTGGGAAAATTTAAAGGAGTGATAGCAAAAAGCCGTGTATTTTCGGATTCGTCATTAAAATTGCAAACATTTAGTCGTTAAAATGTTCAAAATTGGCAAAAATTTATGTGTTTAAATTTTTAAACTGAGTATGCAGATTTATTATTTTCATAAAACCTAACATAGAACAGCTTTCCGAATTGAAATTAAGGCTGTTTTAGCTTAGTTATGACTATTTTTGTCTAAGTTTTTCAAAAATGTATCATATTTAAAAATTAAAAATATTGTGAAAATTTAAGGTCTTCTTCAGCTCCTCCTATAGCCAAAAAGGAGTGATAGCAAAAATACGTCTATTTTCGGATTCGTCATTAAAATTGCAAACATTTAAAACCAAAATATTGAAAAATATCAGAATTTTTTTTTTATTTTTAAAATGTTAGAAGGTCGTTAAAATGTTCAAAAATTGGCAAAAAATTTTTGTTTAAATTTTTAAACTGAGTATGCAGATTTATTATTTTCATACAACGTAACATAGAACAGCTTTCCGAATTGAAATTAAGGCTGTTTTAGCTTAGTTAAGACTTGATCTTAGAATTTTCCAAAAATTATCATATTTGAAATGAAAATTTAAGGTCTTCTTCAGCTCCTCCTATAGCCAAAAAAGGAGTTAAAAGGTCGGGGGTTGTGAAATGTTCAAAAATTGGCAAAAAATTTATTTGTTTAAATTTTTAAACTGAGTATGCAGATTTATTATTTACATAAATCCTAACATAGAACAGCTTTCCGAATTGAAATTAAGGCAGCTTTAGCTTAGTTATGACTATTTTGATCTTAGATTTTTCCAAAAAATGATCATATTTAAAAAAAATAAAAATATTGTGAAAATTTAAGGTCTTCTTCAGCTCCTCCTATAGCCAAAGAGGGAGTGGTAGCAAAAAGCCGTGTATTTTCGGATTCGTCGTTAAAATTGCAAACATTTAAAACCAACATATTGAAAAATATCAGAAAAAAATATTTTTTTTTGCTTTTTCAAAATGTTATAAGGTCGTAAAAATGTTCAAAAATTGGCAAAAAATGTATGTGTTTAAATTTTTAAACTGAGTATGCAGATTTATTATTTTCATAAAACCTAACATAGAACAGCTTTCCGAACTGAAATTAAGGCTGTTTTACCTTAGTTGTGACTATTTTTTTCTAAGTTTTTTTCAAAAAATTGTCATATTTAAAGAAATAAAATATTCGATGTGGTATTTATTTGTGACTAAATATACAGAACAAGAATGATCTCCATCAAAGGCAGATGGAGTGCAAAATACAAAAGAGAGCCGTGAGAGCGCCGCTTCACTGCGACCAATACATACTTATATACTTCGGGATAATGACAGAATTCAGAAAGAGAGAACACCGCTTCATTGCGGGACAATGCAGAACAGAAAGGAAAATAGAGAAGACACAGTGCATCGTTTAAGTTTACATATTCAACATAAAAATATTGTGAAAATTTAAGGTCATCTTCAGCTCCTCCTATAGCCAAAAAGGGAGTGGTAGCAAAAAGCCGTGTATTTTCGGATTCGTCATTAAAATTGCAAACATTTAAAACCAAAATATTGACAAATATCAGGGGGCTAAGGTTCTGGTAGTGAAGCGTGTGTGCCTGTCGCCGCGCCAAGCTAACGCAGCCAGTGGGAGTTGGCAGCCACATGCCGACTACTGAAGACCGAGCATACGTGGTGAAGAACCACATCCTGCTCGAGGTGCCCCTGCTCTAGACTAAATATGGCGGATCTAGAGAGGACAACTCGAAAAAACCCGTAATCACCGGTGTTACCGTACCGTGCCTCTGTGATGAATGGCACTACGTTAGTGTGTCTTCTAACGGTGGCTTCCGGATACCTGGCACCTCCGGTCGTATAAGTGCCCGATCCGGGGTATGAGGCTCTACCTCGGGGATACTTCCTTCCTCATTACTCGTGGGACCAATTTATGGAATCTAATGTAAATAAACCTCAAGAAACAGGTGCTCTAGCAGCCCCAAATCGATTGAAATCGAACCCATCCGGGAGCCCGAAGATGCTATGGACATATGTTCACAAAGCTCTGGCACCGATAGCATCACCAAGGAAGAGGAAGAAACTCTGCTCGCCTCCCTAAGGATGACAAACCAAGGCGGATCGCACTATCAGGCGCCGCAAGGAAGAGGTTGCGCAGACATCTTGCGAACGGCGTACCCATGGAGGAGGCCAAAGGCTCGCCCAGAAGCCTATGGACCCTCCAAGGAAATGCCCAGCAGGAGTGGCGCTACCACCAGTAAGAGAGGTAGATCGGCCAACACGACCCCAGAAGAGGCGTCGAAAAAGAGGGCCATGTACAAAACCGCGGCACCTAGTGCCCAGACGAAGGGCGATACTGCAACTGTTTTGCCGACCACGGAGGCTCCAGCAGCCACCACAACCGCAGAAGCGGATGGGCAGGCAATACAGGCGCAGTCGCCCCAAGTCGGTGTCATGGCCTCTTACAGGGACGTTGCCAGCTCGATGAAGATGGCGATACTCCCTGCCGACTACCCTGAGCATCTCCTCACGACCGAACAGCTGAACACTATTCAGTCCGCCATCCTCTCTCTCTCTCACTCTCGATAGAGTGATGGCCCTGAGACACGGCTCTGTGAAGCCGCTGTTCTCTGGCTGCACCTTTCGACCAGGGTGGATGGCCGTGACGTGTGGGAATGCGGAGACAGCCGAGTGGCTATGCTCAGAGGTGCCAAAGCTACGGCTGTGGAAAGACGCCCACATCAAGGTGGTCCCAGAGGCAGAGCTCCACGTGCCGCTGTCTTCATTGGGTACTCGCTTCCAAACGCGGAAATGAAGACGGACGAGATCCTGAAGCTCGTCGAGGGCCAGAACAGCGGCCTGCGAGTGGGGAGACTGGCGTGTCTTCCACCGTGAAATGAGGCAAAGCATGGCCATCATCACGGTGCGCTGGATCCTGTTTCGGCCAATCGCTTGAAGTCGCTGGCATACCAGCTGTCCTTCGCGTGGGGCACGGCTACCCTTAAGCCAAAGCCAGCGCGCAGCCGAAGACGCAGGCGGTGGCTCCTGCTCTCGCAGCGGAGAAGCCCACCTGCTCCAAGGCTACAAAGGGCACTGCTGCGACAACGCCAAAGAATGCCGCTGATGGCACAGCTCGCGTAGGCACAGAGGCTAGCGGCACCATAGTTGCCCAAGAGCCCATGCCACCGAATAAAATTATGCGCCCTCCCTGCACGGGCGCATCACGCGCGAACAGGGCGCTTAAACAAGGGTGTGAGGCGCACACCTGAGGAGGAGGCCCTTCTGCGCACCAACCGAGGCCGGAAGATGGCGGCTAGGGACCGCAAGAGGGCGGACTAATGTCCCGTCCCCCCTTCCCCCCACCCTCCCAACACCCGGGAGACACCTCAGATGTCTCCAAGCGAACCTCCACCATGCAAAGGCCGCGTCCGACGTCCTTTGCGAGAGGTTTGCTACGTGGACATAGCATTTATCCAGGAGCCATGGATAAATGCCGGACGTCCTGGGGCTTAGCACCCCATCTGGTAAGCTGCTATATGCAAACGGCCAACCTCGCCCCAGAGCGGCCTCTCCCAGTTCATAACTGAGGACCTGGTGGCGGTCTGGGTCACTATCCCAGTGCTGCCTATCTACCCGGCGACACTGTGGTACCTCCGGCGGCTACCTGTGCCCTGGTAGGTACTGCCAGAGAAACCGGCTCCGGTGGATAATTGCTTGCGATGCCCATCACACTCTGAGCAGCGAGGTGAGTACCTTCTTGAGTACATAATTAGTAATAACATAGGTTTACTAAATCAGGGCAGCGAGCCCACATTTATCAATGCAATTAGAGGAAGTCCTCGACCTAACTCTCTGCAGTCTGAATATGTTGTCCGCTGTCTCAAACTGGCACGTTGCGAATGAGATCACTATGTCAGATCACCAGCACATCAGATTTGATATAGGAGGTGCCTTGCAATGTAGCCTAGTTACTAGAAATCCCAAAACACAAACTGGGATCTTTTCTGTTTTGAACTTGAGCAATCCAGAGACTGCTCCACCCGTCCGATACTAACAATAGACGAGTTAGAGCGTGAGGCTACTGTGCTTCATACAAACATTGAATCAGCATATCACGTCAGCTGCGAACAAAAAGTTCGTAAGATCAGTCGGGCTGTTCCCTGGTGGAACAAGAGCCTTGACGATCTTAAACAAGCTGCGAAGGCTCTTCAATAAGGCGAGAAAGGGAAGGTCACTTGGGATTCCTACAAATCCGCCTTAACGCTGTATAACAAAGAGCTGAGAAGGTCAAAACGGGCTACGTGGCGCCAACACTGCGGGCAGATTTCAACTCTCCCCGAAGCTGTCAGGCTACAAAAGCCCTCTCAAAGACCACTCAAACGGCATCTGTACGCTGAAAAAGCCAGATGGAACCCACACAAACAACCCAAAGGAAACAGTAGTCTACTCCTATCTACTCACTTTCCTGGGTGCGTGGCCATGGAGCAACCCATCTCAGAAAGAGGCACCAACCTACCTCTCTGAAGTTGGAGAGTGCCCACACCTGCGCGTGGCTATTGTGGCAGACTCCAATGGGGCTGAAAGAAGGGAACCCCCTATCTATCAGAACGTATTGGAAACATGCCCTTTAGACTGTTTCATCAAAATAGCGTACAATGGGCCATACAAAGTTTTAGCCCATACAAATCCCTGGACCAGATGGAATTTATCCATGCCTATTGCAGCGGGGACTGCACCAACACACTCCCTGGTCCGTCTATTCCGAGCTAGTCTCGTGCTTGGACACATACCAAGCAAATGGGCTAAAGTAAAGTTGTGTTTATTCCAAAGGTAGGGAAGAAAGATTCCCAATTGCCTAAATCGTATAGACCAATTAGTCTTAGCTCCTTCCTTCTTAAAACTATGGAAAGATAATTGACCAGCACATCAGGGGAAGCGAACCTCAAGCATCTTCCCTACATAAGTACCAATATGCGTACCAAACTGGTAAATCAACTGAGACTGCCATCCATTGCCTTACAACAGTCATTGAAAAAGGCCGTTGGCTCTCAACAAATAGCACTAGGTGCCTTTCTAGACATCTCAGGAGCTTTTGACAACACGTCTTACGAGGCAATCCGTGCCTCTCTTGTACGTAAAAATATCGCCACACCATTATTAGGTGGATTCTGGAAATGCTCAAATCCAGAATCATAACTGTAGACCTAGGAGGAACCATGACCTCAATCACAGCCACAAGGATGCCCTCAAGGGAGTACTCTCTCCTCTCCTGTGGACTCTGGTCATAGACGAGCTACTGTTTGAGCTCAACAACCTAGGGTTCCCCACTCAGGGCTACGCTGACGATCTAGTCATCTATATAGTGGGCTGGCATGAGCAAACCATCTCGGACCGCATGCAGCAAGCCCTCAATATAGCCAATAGATGGTGTCAGGATAAAGGACTATCCATAAACCCGTCTAAAACTGTGCTAGTTCCATTTACCAGGAAAAGGTCTCTCTCCTGACAAGACCATCCTAAATGGATCAACCATTGACTTTTCGGTTGAAGCTAACTACCTGGGAGTTATACTTGACTCCAAGCTCAACTGGAACTCACACCTTGAAAAGACCGTTAACAAAGCCACTCGAGCATACTTTGCGTGCAATAGGCTTTTCGGTAGAACATGGGGCCTGAGTCCCAAAATGATCTACTGGTCTTATAACACTGTGGTAAAACCGATCATAACCTATGCATCTCTTGCTTGGTGGACGAAATCTACCCAGAAGACAGCTGCGGCTGCACTTGCAAAATACAACGACTGGTCTGCATAGGCATCACTGGAGCCATCCGGACATGCCCCACTGCAGCGCGGAGTTATAACTGGCATTCCCCTCTACCCATCGCCCTGAAAAGGAGGCCTGCTTGGGGCACTTCGCCTCAAAACATCACCGACATAAAAGTGGTGATTTAACTGGGCATCTACGGGTACTCGAACCCTAATAAACGAACCCATTCTGCGTATAACTGACGAGCAGAAACCAAAACTTGTTTTCCACAGAAACTTCTCTGTAGTCCTGTAAACCAGACACGACTGGACAACAAAATCAATATCTCTGCCCAGTGGATCACAAACGTGGTACACTGACGGATCGAAATTGGAAAACGGCGACACCGGGGCTGGTATTTTCGGACCAAGGTTCAACAAATCCATAGCCATGGGAAAGTCCCCAACCATCTTCCAAGCAGAGATACACGCCATAGAAATCTGTGCTCGTGAATGCCTTCGCAGGAATATGCAAGGCGCACGGATTTTATCTTCTCTGACAGTCAGGCGGCGCTCATAGCGCTGAGATCTTTACGATCACCTCCAGACTAGTAGAAAACTGTTTCCAGCAGCTGAACGCCCTTGCCTCCAAAACACCTTAACGGTGGGCTGGGTGCCAGGGCATGAAGGCCATATAGGAAACGAGGTGGCAGACTCCCTAGCAAAACGCGGGGCGATGACACCACTAATCGGCCCTGAACCATTCTGTGGACTTTCGAAAGGACACAAAGGGAACTGGTCAGGAAATGGGAGGAAAAGAAGATAAGTCGTCACTGGACCGACAGTGCAGGGCTGAGACAAGCCAAACAATTCCTCGTCCCCAGATGTCGCGATCCAAACGCATCATCAATCTAAAAAGAGTGAGATTCGCACTCTAACAGGCTACCTAACAGGTCACTGCAACCCTAAGGTATCACCTTAAGAAACTAAAACTTTCAGAAATCGACACATGTAGATTCTGTGAGCTGGAGCCAGAAACATCAGAACATGTTCTATGTGAATGCCCCTCACTAATCAGACGTCGACTTCAACAACTAGGAGGTGAACTTATCCCCTACAGGATTTGGGAAGAGATAGACCTCGCCAAAGTGCTCTCCTTTATCAGAAGCCTAGGAATAGAGGCTCTACCTTAATCCTACAGGCCGGCACAAAGACCTAACATCTGGTCGCGGTGCAATAAGGCCATAGTAATAATAATAATAATAGGTTTTATAAAAATTATAAATTTGCATACTCAGTTTAAAAATTTAAACAAATACATATTTTGCCAATTTTTAAACATTTTAACGACCCCAACCTTCTAACATTTTAAAAATAAAAAATAAAAAATCTGATATTTTTCAATATTTTGGTTTTAAATGTTTGCAATTTTAATGTCGAATCCGAAAATACACGGCTTTTGCTATCACTCCTTTTTGGCTATAGGAGGAGCTGAAAAAGACCTTACATTTGCACAATATTTTATTTTTTTTTTTAAATATGATAATTTTTGAAAAAACTTAGACAAAATAGTCATAACTAAGCTAAAACAGCCTTAATTTCAATTCGGAAAGCTGTTCTATGTTAGGTTTATGAAAATAATAAATTGCATACTCAGTTTAAAATTTTGACAAATACATTTTGCCAATTTTTGAACATTTTAACGACCCCGACCTTCTAACATTAAAAAAAAATTGTTTCAGATTTATTTCAATATTTTGGTTTTAAATGTTTGCAATTTTAATGTCGAATCGAAAATACACGGCTTTTGCTATCACTCCTTTTTGGCTATAGGAGGAGCTGAAAAAGACCTTACATTGCACAATATTTTTATTTTTTTAAATATGATAATTTTTGAAAAAACTTAGACAAAAATAGTCATAACTAAGCTAAAACAGCCTTAATTTCAATTCCGGAAGCTGTTCTATGTTGGGTTTTATGAAAATAATAAATTTGCATACTCAGTTTAAAAATTTTGACAAATACATTTTGCCAATTTTTGAACATTTTAACGACCCGACCTTCTAACATTCAAAAAAAAAAAAATTGTTTCAGATTTATTTCAATATTTTGGTTTTAAATGTTTGCAATTTTAATGTCGAATCCGAAAATACACGGCTTTTTGCTATCACTCCTTTTTGGCTATAGGAGGAGCTGAAGAAGACCTTAAATTTTCATAATATTTTATTTTTAAATATGATAATTTAAAAAAAAATTAGACAAAAATAGTCATAACTAAGCTAAAACAGCCTTAATTTCAATTCGGAAAGCCGTTCTATGTTAGGTTTTATAAAAATTATAAATTTGCATACTCAGTTTAAAAATTTAAACAAATAAATTTTTGCCAATTTTTGAACATTTTAACGACCCCAAACCTTTTAACTCCTTTTTGGCAATAGGAAGAGCTGAAGAAGACCTTAAATTTTCATTTTAATTATGATAATGTTTTTGAAAAAGCTAAGATCAAAATAGTCATAACTAAGCTAAAACAGCCTTAATTTCAATTCGGAAAGCTGTTCTATGTTAGGATTTATGAAAATAATAAATCTGCATACTCAGTTTAAAATTAAAACAAATAAATGTTTTGCCAATTTTTGAACATTTTAACGACAACCTTCTAACATTTTAAAAATCAGAAAAAAAAATCTGATATTTTTCAATATTTTGGTTTTAAATGTTTGCAATTTTAATGTCGAATCCGAAAATACACGGCTTTTGCTATCACTCCCTTTTTGGCTATAGGAGGAGCTGAAGAAGACCTTAAATTTTCATAATATTTTTATTTTTAAATATGATAATTTAAAACAAAAATTTGACAAAATAGACATAACTAAGCTAAAACAGCCTTAATTTCAATTAGGAAAGCTGTTCTATGTTAGGTTTATGAAAATAAAATATCTGCATCCTCAGTTTAAAATTTAAACAAATACATTTTTTGCCAATTTTTGAACATTTTAACCCCGACCTTCTAACATTTTAAAAATAAAAAAAAATTTGATATTTTTCAATATTTTGGTTTTAAATGGTTGCAATTTTAATGTCGAATCCGAAAATACCGGCTTTTTGCTATCACTCCCTTTTGGCTATAGGAGGAGCTGAAGAAAACCTAAAATTTTCAAAATATTTTTATTTTTTTATATATGATAATTTTTGAAAAAACGTAGATAAAAATTGTCATAACTAAGCTAAAACAGCTTTAATTTCAATTCGGAAGCTGTTCTATGTTAGGTTTTATAAAATTATAAATGCATACTCAGTTTAAAATTTAAACAAATAAATTTTTGCCAATTTTGAACATTTACCGACCACCGACCTTCAAACATTTTAAAAATCAAAAAAAAAAAAAATCAAATATTTTTCAATATTTTGGTTTTAAATGTTTAAATTTTAATGATGAATCCGAAAATACGGCTTTTGCTATCACTCCCTTTTGGCTGCAAGAAGGGCTGAAGAAGACCTTAAATTGTCACAATATTTTTATTTTTTTTTTAGTATGATAATTTTTGAAAAAAACTTAGACAAAATAGTCATAACTAACCTAAAACAGCCCTAATTTCAATTCAAAGCTGTTCTATGTTAGGTTTTATGAAAATAATAAATCTGCATCTCAGTTTAAAATTTAAACAAATACATTTTGCCAATTTTGAACATTTTAACGACCCCGACCTTCTAACATTAAAAAAAAAAAAAATTGTTTCTGATATATTTCAATATTTTGGTTTTAAATGTTTGCAATTTTAATGCCGAATCCGAAAATACACGGCTTTTGCTATCACTCCTTTTTGGTTAGGAGGAGCTAAAGAAGACCTTAAATTTTCACAATATTTTATTTTTTAAATATGATAGATTTTTGAAAAAAACTTAGACAAAATAGTCATAACTAAGCTAAAACAGCCCTAATTTCAATTCAGGCTGTTCTATGTTACGTTTTATGAAAATAATAAATCTGCATACCCAGTTTAAAAATTTAAACAAATAAATTTTTGCCAATTTTGAAAATTTTAACGACCCCGACCTTCTAACCTTTTGAAAAATATAAAAAATTTTCTGATACTTTTCATTATTATGGTTTTAAATGTTTGCAATTTTAATGACGAATCCGAAAATACATGGCTTTTGCTATCACTCCCTTTTGGATTTAGGAGGAGCTAAAGACCTTAAATTTTCACAATATTTTTATTTTTAAATATGATAGATTTTGAAAAAAACTTACAACAATTAAACAATTTTTGAAAATTTTAACGACCCGACCTTCTAACCTTTTGAAAAATATAAAAAAATTTTCTGATACTTTTCATTATTATGGTTTTAAATGTTTGCAATTTTAATGACGAATCCGAAAATACATGGCTTTTGCTGTCACTCCCTTTTGGATTTAGGAGGAGCTAAAGAGACCTTAAATTTTCACAATATTTTTATTTTTTAAATATGATAAATTTTGAAAAAAACTTAGATAAAATAGTCATAACTAAGCTAAAACAGCCTAATTTCAATTCGGAAAGCTGTTCTATGTTACGTTTTATGAAAATAATAAATCTGCATACTCAGTTTAAAATTTAACCAAAAGTTTTTGAAAAATATAACAAAATTTTTTCTGATATTTTTAATATTTTGGTTTTAAATGTTTGCAATTTTAATGAGGAATCGAAAATACACGGCTTTTGCTATCACTCCTTTTTGACTTTAGGAGGAGCTAAAGAAGACCTTAAATTTTCACAAAGTTCTTATTTTTTTATATAAGTTATGGCCAGCTATGGCCAGTAGGAGAGGGTGTTCCCCTCAGGGATTACCTAATTATTGTAAACTCCATAAGCGATGAGAATAAGGATCTTCCCTCTGAGCTTGGTTCAGGATTACTACGATTTTACTCTAAGAATAAACGGTAAGCGTTTCGCTAACGTTACAATGGTTTATTTAATAAAAATATTCAAGTACTGGTCCAGTCGGGCTTCTCCATAAGATTAAATTTAACTTAGGTTCTAAGCGGCTGGGTGACCGATCCGCCACTCCAGAGTCCCGCGGCGTCAGCATATTTCGGGCCTGGCAGAGCGGCAGCAGAGCTGGCCGAGCAGCGGGAATCGAGCCGTCAGCAATATTCAAGTGCGGCGGATATTGGGCAACCGCTGGCAGCGGTAGTGTTGGCTCCCGCCCGATGCTAGCGCTGCAGTTTGACTCCGATTGGCCGGGGGTGAGGGTGACGAGTGAAGGCGGTTCATGAGTCTAGCTGAGGCAGCTAACGGGTGGTCGTCGCACTTCCGTTGTTATTGTTGCTGTCGCTGCTAGTATGTAGATCTTGGGTGTTCTGCGAGGGGTGACAGGGAAGGGGCGCTGGCCTGTGTTGCTGGCTGGTGTTGCTGGCTGGTGTTAACTCCTCCCCATCACAAAATCTGTGTCCCACAGATCAGTTGGGCCTTAGTTGTAGACTCGCGAGAGCCCTGTGACTCCAGGTCCAAAGGGGGTCGTGTAGTTTGGTATGCCCTTGTCGATGTTATTTTTTCCAGACGCAATACATCGTTACCATGATGAATAGTGCTAAGGTTATTTCAGCTGAGAATGAGATTAAAATTCTGTTTGATAAGATAGACAACCTTTGAAGGTTTTCCATACTGAAATTGTGTACATATTTTAAAGACAGTTCATAACCCGAGGTCGTGATGTGGGACAGGACGGCCGGCATTGCCATCAGATGTGTCGATGAATAGCTGCTGTAGTTCCTGTTGCCAATTGTGACCGTTTCATTGTCAAATTGGACGATGTATGAGCCCTCCAGGTGATGACTTCCTGCCGAGTTGGTCACGGTTCCATTGAAGTTCGATCAGTTGCACTATTTCTTGATCGGTTCTCAGGTATTCGCAGGTTGCCTGCCCTCCTTTCAGGAGGTTGGGGATACAACTGTCCTCCTTTAGTTTGTGTAAGTCAGTTTCTTGGCAAACCGTGGTGTTGCCGATGGACAAGCAGTTCCCAAGGACAGCGTAGGTTTCCAGCTGGCTCATAGCCAGTTTGTTATGTCGAAGTACGACTTGTTTTCCGTTTGATACCGTTGGATAAATCCACATCAACCGATACTTTTGGTTTACTACTTGAGGTATTGCCATTATGTAAAGGAGTGCCGTTCCGTTTGCCAAGATCGTTGGCCTGGAGAATTCGATCGCCTCTACGGCATTTTGGTATGGCAGGTTGTCTATTTCTGACAGTATCATATCAATCTCGTCGTGATCCAGTAAATTAGTGTTGACCACTCCGGTTTTGCCAGTTGGCAGGCTCTCATGATTTCGTTGACCTGATCTGCTACGATTATCGCCTTGTGCAGCACCGCCGTCGTGGTGTGGAGATCCCCGTCAATCGCATTAACTCTTCCTATGACTTCGTTGAGCTTTTCGAGCGACTCATGTGTTGCGTCGAAGAGTTTTGTATTGATTCGTATCTGTTGATTACTGTTCTTCGCCAGGCTGTCCTCCGCCCTCAGGATCGCATCCCAATCCGACTTATGCGGGTGAACCGCGACCCATTTCCAAGCCGACCCTAGCCAATCGATGGAGCGCGGCTTGCGTACCGGAGCGCTAGTCATCCTTGAAATAGCCTCCGATGCATGCTGAAGGTAATAGCCGGCCAGAGCGTGGATTCTCTGGTCGGCGATTATCGCTGTCTCGCCGGCTATCTCGTTGATGGTGTGCTGCATGCGACTTAAATCGATGATGTGAGCAAGTTTAAAAACCCGCTGGTGCGCCAAACGGTGCCTTGTTGTAGGGGATAACCGGTGCGTCATACCTGAAGATATGAAAGGCCGTCGCTATGTGGACCGCGGACACACTTGTAGTGCCCGAAGGAGGTTAAATGTACATGAAATAGTAAATACTTATGATTAAATGTTTAAAATGTGGTTGCAAAAGTGTTTCTTTTGTGCGACCCTTAATTTAATTTATGCCGCTTCGCTTAATTTAGGTTTTACAATTTGTAGTCGTGTTTATTTTGTGGGAGCCAGTACCTAAGAGGTTGTGAAACGTTTAATCTCCACCTCCCTTATAGTTGTGTTGGTTCTGTGTTAAAAATGGTCATCGTTTTTTGTTACCAGTCTGCTATCTTCTTGCAGCGGCTTCCTTAGGAAATACTATACGAGAATGCTTAATGGACGCACTAGTAGAGGGAAAAAAAACTTCGAAAGGAAAAATAATAAAAAAGAAAACGTATCGAATGGAAACGGCCTAAGGTTTTTAAGTGCCTACAATTCAACTTCTCAAGTGGGACTTGTGAATGATTCTCCCCGACCTAGTTTTGACAGTGACTTTTCGATCCTCTTGAACCTCTTCTGTCTTGAAGCGTTGTTTTCTTTTGTTTTTATTTGCTTGTTGGCTACGTATACCCTTTCACCCTGATCATAAGAAATAGGATCGCTCCTATTTTTAATTACGCCTGTTGTTGGTTTCACGTATTGGTTGTGTTTGATTAGACCCCTTACATCCTCCAAAACTTTTGTTTGAAATCGGACAAGCCCTGATAGTTTATTCTTGAAGTGCGATCGAGGAAAATGTCAACGGGTTTTTCTTTGTTACCGAATGATAGGAGTTGTTGTACCTATCTACTGCAATTGGTACCAATTCGGTAGCCTTGAAGGTTGGATTCTCGTCTTTCAAACATCGGTATATATCCGAAAGAGGTAGAGTGAAATTTTTCTACCTGACCGTTAACCTCGCTTTTCTGCGTTGGCGTATAATACAACTCGATCTCCAAAGTTCGCAAATAGTTTAAGACCGTTGGACATAAAAGACATCTCTCATTGTCGGACACTATCATTCTAGGCACCGTGAAATAGTGAAGGGCCTCTAGCAACGTTTCGCGAAGGTGAACTGCGGACTTTGACTGTAAGGTGAAGAGTTTAGCGAACTTTGAAAATTTGTCGATGATGCTCAGATATAGTTTCTTCTCCAAAGTGAAAACATCGATGTGAAGTATTTCACACGGGTATTCGGGTATAGGAGTCGGCTGTAATGCTGGTTTATTTGGGTGCCTATCATACTTGTGCAGCTTACACGTGGTGCAAGTCGCCAGTTGGGCACGGAGGATGCTTGCCATCCTAGGGAAATAAAATTTTTCCAATATCTGAATGCGGACTTCCTTTGGACCTCTGTGAGCCCTGCGATGCTCTTTTCGATAATATCGCAAATCTGTTCCCTGTCTGTGACATCCTCGATTAGGCGTTGCGCTATACGAATCTTGTATAGCTTAAAATGTTGGGAGCAACAGGTTTGGAGGAATTGCAAGTAAGCATCGGGGATCTTGATCCCATTTATTATCGTAGGTTTCAGATATTTTCCAGCGAAATTACAAGGTTCGACAAGGTGGCTGTTAATTGGAATTGTGTGACGGACGTCCCGGATGTGGGTATTCACATGAATAATCGGAAAGGCTTGGGTCAAAAATGAGCTGATTTCGGTAAACGTTGATTGGAACCTCAACGTGGGGAATCAGATCTGAGGCGTCTTGAAGTGCGCTGTGCACTGTTGCTACGGAATCCGCTTCTGAAGCTGTAGCTGTGTTTGAGCCCAAGTGATTTACTTGCGTAGTGATGCGAGAAAGAGCATCGGCCACTATATTGGACTTCCCTGGCTTGTAAATTAGCTCGCAGTTGTATTCTTCGATACGAGACTTCCAACGCTTGAGTTTAGCATTGTAATTTCTATTTCCCAACGCGAATGTTAATGGTTGGTGATCGGTGTAGATTTTGACAGATCCCGCCCGTACAAATATGAGCGAAGATTATCCAACGCCCAAACTATCGCGAGCATCTCTTTCTCGTTGGTGGCGTAGGCCTCTTCTGTTCGGTTTAGCGATCGGGAGATGTAAGCGATTGGCCTATCTTTGCCGGAATCGACCTGAGACAGAACTGCCCCTATGGCGAAATTTGATGCATCTGTGGTCAAATGGAAGGGTTTGGAAAAATCTGGGAAAGCTAGTACTTCTGACGACGAAAGAATTGTTTTAGATGCTCAAAAGCTTGCAAGGCCTGTTCGTCCAACTCAATAGGGATGCGTTTTGATTGGTTCGCCTCAAATTCGTGAGAGGCTTGGCGAGCTTAGCATAGTCCCGAATGAACTTCCTATAGTATGACGTCATGCCTAGAAAACTCTTGAGTTCTTTGACGGTTGTGGGGGCCTTCATTTCTGCACCTGCACCTTTTCTCGTCCGCTCTTATACAGTCAGAAGTGACGACGTACCCCAAGAATTCAACTTGTGTTGACAAAACTGTGTTTTCACCAAATTTACTTGAAGCCTCGCCCTTTAAGCTTGTCAAAAATCACCCGAAGATTCCGCCAATGGCTCTCCAAATCTTTGCTAAAGACAATTATATCGTCGATATAGACGTAGCATATCTTGCCGATATGCTCCCTCAGAACATCGTCAATCATGCGCTGGAAAATTGCAGGGGCATTCTTCAACCCGAATGGAAGACGGAGGAATTCGTATTTCCCGTTAAGGGTAGAAAATGCAGTTTTAGCAATGTCAGATTCCTTCATGTGGATTTGGTGAAATCCTGATGTCAAATCAAGTGTTGTAAAATATTTAGCATCGCCAAGGCTAGCTAGAGTTGAGTTAATGTCTGGAATTGGATATTGTATTGGCGTTCAATCGTTTAAAATCGATCACCATGCGATATTGCTTCTCCCCGTTGGGCTTGGGTTTTTGGGACTACCCAGACTGGGGAATTGTAAGGGCTTTTGAACGCCGGATTATGCCCTCATTCAGAAGTTCTTCGATTTGCCTTTCCACTTCCCCTCATACTAGCTGGGTATGGGTAACTTTTGGTATAAACGGCGTCTTCCGTCTTGTTGCGTATTTCTGCCCTTACGCTGGTGTCTATCGACTCGCCGGGTGACAATGGTTCGAAAATTCCCGAGAACTCATTGATCAACGCGGTCAACGTATGCTTCACCCTCCGGGTGCTCAGCGTTGAGCAGATGATGGAGTAAAGAAAACACATTGAATGATTTCTTTAAAGAAGGGTATCTCCACGTTGGGAGATATGACCAAGCGGTGATTTCGTCTGTCTACAAGGGCTCCCAAGCGTTTGAGAGTGTCATCCCCGATAATACCGTCGAAGGAGGTCAAACCCGGGAGAACGAAAAAGGAATAGTTGTGTCATTACCGAGGAGTTTAAAAATGGACCCTGGAGATGGTGCGTGATTTTGACGCCTCCCGCAGGGGATTGGACATTGAAGGGATTGGGAATTGGGACGGAGCCGGCTGCTAACCTGGGGCTTACGAAATTTTGGTTTGCGCCGGTGTCAATAAGAAATTGGTTTCATACTCTAGGTATGGAACACTGGAGAGGCACCTGTCATAAAATTTGACTCCCCGTCGCTTGCACAGCTTACTTCCTCCTCAGGGGAATCCTGACTTATCTCCTGAGGCGCGCTCTGAAGTTCATGAGCTTCGCCCTGTTGGACAGGATCTTTGTAATAGTCTTGCTGCGGTTCAGGGTAGTAATCGCCTGAAGCGGAACTCGACGGGGATGCGGTTGGTTCGATATGGTAGAGTCTTTGAGCTTTGCGGAAAGGATTCAAGTTAGAATTGGCACTCGGACTTCGTTTAAACGTTTGAGCGGACTCGTCTTGCCGTGGGGCAAACCCTGACCTGTAACTTTGGCCGGATTGGTTGGGCTCATGCTTAATAGCTAATCTCGGACCCTGAAACCTCTGCATACTCTGAGTGCTCCTGTCTGGGTTGTAGTTATAGTTGGGGTTCATTTGAGGCCTGGGATTGTATTGTGTGGATGAGGGAAACTCTGCGAGCTCATTGGACGATAAGTTGGGGTAAAATTCTGTTTGAATGAGGGACCCGGTTGCGTCATGTTTCTGGGGCCCACATTCTGCAACTCCAAACAAAGGGAGAATGCTTCCGGTAAATCCTTGGGTCTGCGAATTACTAACAACCTGGAAGCGTCACCATTAAGTCCCCTTATGAAAACATCTAACGCCTTACCCTTTGGGCGTCAATCAAAGCATTCATCACCTCTCCCGGGTGGTTTGCACCTTTAGCCTATTCGAGATGAGTGAGATGTGATTATTAATCTGCATATAGAAATCTTCTACCTTCCTGTTGCCCTGTGTCATCTGGCTTAGCTCGTATTCCAAGGTACGGACGTCTCGTTTGTCGGCATAGAGCAATGCCAAAATTCGCTTGACCTCTGGCCAGTCGTCGTCCTTTATGTTATAAGAAATAAGAGCCAAATCAGCATTTCCCTAATCTTTTGCCTAATGTGCACGAGGATGGACCTGTATAAGGGCTTTTCCTTAACGAGCTGATAGTCATCCACTATGGACTGCGCCCTATTAACCCATGAAATGTACCTGTCGGCCTCGCCTTCAAATATCTGGAGTTCTTTGACACAATCCGGTAAGATTGAAGCTTCCTTCAAATCATACTCGTTGCGCGGGCGCGTCAGTGGCAACGGAATTTCCGCCACGGGGTTGCGTCGTTGATAGTCAGTTTCTAAGGTACCGATTCTAGCCCCGGTCTTCCTGATCTCCTCTTTCATTGCTACAATTTGAGTATTCAATGCCCCGATTGTATTGTTCAACTGGCTTAACACTTCCTTCATTTCCTCCATTTTACCCTCAATTTTCTGAACTTGAAATGCAAAACAATTGTGTCTCTCGCTAACCGCAAGAAGATAGTAGATTTTAGATTAAGTTTTTATTTTGAAATTTTTGTAAATTTTTCAGTTACTTGCTCGGTTTTCTGATCAACTATAGGGTGATGTAGGAAAAATAAATCGTTTCACTCACCCTTTTGGTATCGATCGCTCTTGTGTGCTCTTGTTGGTGTTGGTGTTGATGTCGTTGACGTTGAAATCTTACAGGATTCTGGAAATAAAACGTAATTAGTTTCTGATTTTAATTTGTTATTTTTTCCCATTTTTTCCGTTTCATTGCGTTGTATGACTAATGTGATTTAATGCAGGGCACACAAATCAGTGTGTCTAGTATACTTATTTCTAATTTTCAGCCTGTTATTTCGGTACTGGGCACGGTGGTTCGTATTTATCCGTTTTGGCATTTCGCCTACTAAGGTACGAATTTACACACAATCCACTAGGCAACCTTTTCCGAATGCATTCCACATTCTTTGGCCTTTCTAGCAGACTGCCGCACACCACTTTTTCATTCATGAACAAAACACTACACTTTATTTTATTATAGTTGCAACATTTTTCGCTCGCGAATTAGCTACCCACTATGTGCGTGGACTAATCGCCGCAGCGTGTCGTCGCTTCTAGTTTTTATTACAATTTTGCGCGCGTGAGGAATGCTTGCTCTGAAGGCAGCATCCCCACCGCGGCGGGTCATTTTATTTCACTCTGGCTTGTTTTTCATTCTTGGATTTTATTTCACTCATACTTCTTGCCCTAATTTTTGAATTTCTATTTTTTTATTTTACTTGTTACTCTTGCCATAATTTTTGCACTTTGGATTTTTATTTTGTTCTGCATTATTCACTTGTCCCACAACGGAACACAAAAAGGGAAAATTTGTTCTACTTGCACGAACTACGGCACGCAAAAGGAAAATGGTTAATTTTGGGAGTGCATTGAAAATGCATTGGTTCTCTCACTTTGTGAGATCTGCTCAGGCGCCAGTTATGGCCAGCTATGGCCAGTAGGAGAGGGGTGTTCCCCTCAGGGATTACCTAATTATTGTAAACTCCATAAGCGATGAGAATAAGGATCTTCCCTCTGAGCTTGGTTCAGGATTACTACGATTTTACTCTAAGAATAAACAGTAAGCGCTTCGTAACGTTACAATGGTTTATTTAATAAAAATATTCAAGTACTGCTCCAGTCGGGCTTCTCCATAAGATTAAATTTAACTTAGGTTCTAAGCGGCCGGGTGACCGATCCGCCACTCCAGAGTCCCGCGGCGTCAGCATATTTCGGGCCTGGCAGAGCGGCAGCAGAGCTGGCCGAGCAGCGGGAATCCGAGCCGTCAGCAATATTCAAGTGCGGCGGATATTGGGCAACCGCTGGCAGCGGAGTAGTATAAAAACCGGGTTTTCGGGACCTTTGATGTCGCTTAATGGGGTCATAAATTAGCTTAATTAGGGTCACCTGTCAAAATTTAAGTGTTTTAAGTAATAAAAATGCAATTAATTAGGGTCAGCTGTCAATTTTAAAAGGATTTACCAATAAAACTATAGTTTATTAGGGTTAGTTCCCATTAGATAAGTGGTGGGATCGAGGAGACACTTGAGAAGGGTGCATGCAAATTGATCCTGCACGATCATGTCCCATCGAAGGACACTCACACGCCCTCAATTTAATTGCTTACGGTGTCACTTGAAAGGATGCGCGTGCGCGGGAGCGATCCCGCACTCGCCCGTCCCCACTTGAAAGGGTGCGTGTGCGAGGGATCGATCCCGCACTCACCCGCCCCCACTTGAAAAGGTCGCGCACAAACGTGAACAAGGCTCACCAAAGGAAAACTCTCCCTTCTCAAGTGAGTGCTGTGGAAAAATGCCTATGCTTACACCACCCACAGAGCATTGTCCATAAACCTCCACATTCGAAAGGTAAAAAGATGCAGGCTTCCAGCATTCAAGAGACATAGCACCACATCCCTTCCATACAATCTGTAAAACAAATCCCATTCCCCATTTCCAATAAAATAATAAATAAATTTTGATTTTGAGTATATTATATTTTTATTTTTTTTTTCAAGTACAAAGATTAGAAGCGATGTTCTAAGTTGACATACATTTTATAATTTTAAGTGATTTTTGTGAGCGCACTGCAAAGAAATGACAGGCACATGTATCAACACCATTTCTGACGTTATTATGCGCCCAACAACAACTTGCGAAATGTTGGCCATGCGCATTCAGAACCAGCGGTGTATCATCCATTCTCTTATTAAAATATTTTAACGACTCCTCCAGATATTCGATGTGTTCAGGAAAATTTGTTCCTTATACATTTTCATGAAGTTATTTATTCTGATTATAAGATGTTTGATTGTAGCTGTGCTGCTGCTGCTGCTGCTGCTGCTGTTGTTTCAGGGTTATTGTACATCATATTATTGTTTCCGTCGACGTCTACTTGCGACAAATTTCAAAATTTGAATGAGGAAATCCTTCTCAAATTTTTACACAATACGTTGAACGAGGCCAGTCAGTGGTGTGTATTCTAAAAGTCGGTCATGAATGAGAAGGCAATATACCTTTGTATTCACCTCACTTGCTGCAGTTAGCTCAGTCGAAATTTTACATCTATCGGTCCCGATTTGACTGTCTCATTTTGATGAGAAAGATCAATTACCACTAGCGGCGCCTTTGCAATGAACTCCTTCGGAGATAGGAGTGGGCGTGCTTCCCGATTGTAGTAACTCTCTTGAAATCTTGCATACATATCATACAAGACAGCAAAACGGTTTTCATTAAATTTAATATTCAAATCCTCATAGGGATAAACTTCTGAATTCAGATATACTTTTGCATTTCTCAAATTGTTTGTAATAAGTTCTCCATTTAAGGTAAATGCAAGGACAGCGAATCGTGGACGTTCCCTGTTTGACGAAAGCTTGACATTCCAGATATGATGTGTTCCTTGTACCAATGTTGGATTTATATAACAATCCCAACTCCGGAATGCTAGTGGGAGGACAGCTTCACTTTTAATTACATTAAACAACTTAATTTTTGTGGCGTCACTTGGAACGATGTGGGGATCTTCCAACTTATGCTATGTATAGCAATATTATGTGTTTTACCGTCAATAGTTTTAACATACATGTCATCAGTATTTTTAGCAAGCAATAGAATGAGTTCATGTTTTCCGTTAAGAATTATTTTTCGGTGGTCCTCCATGAATCCCAGTAACGTTTTTAAAGGTACAGAAAAACTGAAATGACCTCCTGAAGGAATATTGTCTCCGCCACTCCATCCAGCATTGCGATAAAGTGCTACTTCCTGTTCTCCAATTGAGAGAAAATTTTAATAGTCGAGGTTATACCTGTAAATCGACACCTGTCGATTTCTGTAGAATTGAGGCAATAACGGATTTCATCGAGGAAATAAGCCATGCAATTATTTTTAAGCATTCCGCTGACATTATTAGTACTGCTTGCTCCTGTATTTGCGTCAATAATTTTGCTAAGTGTTCCCTCGAAGTGGAGAAAAACTTTCAGATGGAGGACATACAAATCTTGGTTCTGTATTGTGATACGAACTTCATCATTTGTCTGAAAGTTTTGTTGATACGGATAATAAGAATGGTATTCTTTTTAATGATACTTTCATCATTGACCGGCTTCTCTTGAACATAGAAAATTTCATTCATTTGAAAATTAGTTTTTTAACTTTATTGTATATTAAATCCCAGCGATTTTAAAATCAATTTATTTTTAACGTTAGAGCAGGTCTTTTGTGTGGAGTCCCTCGAGATGATGATGATGTTGTTTTCACTTCAGCTTTAGATTTGATAATGTTATCAACGGCGCGATGTGCAGGCTTTTTATTATAGATAATCATATTGCTGATCGCAAGTGAAGCCGAATCGAAACAGTTTCTCCACGCAAATTAACTAAATCTCCGTTCTGATCAGTTATCCGTACTTCGAGCGTGCTTATTTCTCTGAGTTGACAGGTAAATAAATCAAATTTCGAGGTGTAATATTCATTTTATATCCTGGGGACATTGATTCCAAATTCATGAAGCACGTGATTTGGTTTATTCCCCACATATGACCCACTAATTATGTTGCATTCCAATCTGATTGAATTTATTTTTAAAATATTTACAGGATTATCTGAGATGTAAATTTCATTTTCATGTGGTCTTAGTTTACGTTTATTAAAACCAAATAACCGTCCAATTGATCTTTCATGGTTAAAATATATTGTTTCATTTTTAGTTGAAACTTGAACTTGTAAGGTGTTGATGTTACATTCAATTTTTATAGTGTTATGAAGTCCATACTCTTTGAGCCTGTTAATAATATATTTAAATATTTCAGTAACTTCGTAGGATCCCATTGGTATTTCTACCCATATCGCTGGTATTGTTACCCATATCAACATTTGGAATAGAATTAAATGTATAAAAGTCAATGAGCGCACACTCATAATTATGTTTTAACTCAATTTGTGGGAAAAATTTTCAGTTATAACTGATGTGTTTCCAGTTAAGGTGAATGTTAATGATGTACTCATTATGAAGCTTGAGAGTGGACTGTCTTTTTTCTCAAACAACGCATTATACTTATTCAATCATTTATTTAAGTATAATAAATTGATCAAAACCCTTTCTAAATCTTCCAGTTTTCATTTCATCATCCTTTGAAATTACTAAAATCCAAATTTATCTTCCCAGCATTTCTGTGAAATATTCATAAATGTATTAAAATCCATATCACAATTTGCATGGTCTCTCCAAATTCGGTTCATGTTTAACATATCTTGCTTGAAAATAATAATAAAATTCGCATTATCACGAATTAAATGTTTTGGAATATGGGTATACGTTTGCGACAAATAGAATGAATCTACATTTCTGTGACGTCCCATACAGAAAAAGCTTCTAACATTATCTTGCTTTTCACATGCAATATCATCAAATATCATAATCGAATTATTTTTAGCTTCCTGGGGTGACAAAACTGCATCATTTTCTGAGAATGTGTAATATCCCATCCCTTTGATAGGTTTAATAAGTTTTTCCAAATATTCATATTTCGGTTGATATAAGCTCTTTGAAAATATATATATATTTTCAAATTTGAGACCATTTGGACTCTCAATTAAGCTTAACATCACATTCGTTTTCCACAATTGGATGGACCGACAATTAATGCTCTAATTGTGTTCGGCAACAAAGAGCTGTGACGCGAGTGTTTTTATCTCCATGTCCGCCACCTTCAATATTTCTTACGATAATGGTTTTATTTTGTCTTAATAAACGCATGTTTTAGAGTTAAGTACTTCATTCAATGACAATCATTCGATAATTGAGGATGTTATAAAATGGGCAAACATTTTTATAACTCAATTAGTCATAAACCAAATGTCAAGAAGGGCACTGGTCTAGTTAATAATATAATAAACGGATTACCATTTGAGGCACATTTACCTGGTTACAATTACTGTGGACCAGGCACAAAGCTAGAGAAGCGGTTAGCACGCGGTGATCGTGGGATCAATGATCTTGATGAGGCCTGTAGGTTACATGACATTGCCTATTCAAATAGTAAGGACCTAGCTGAACGACATAAAGCAGATTCGATTTTGATTGAAAGGGCTTGGAATCGTGTGAAAGCAGTAAATACTAGTATTGGTGAGAGAGCTGCAGCATATTTTGTTACAAATATGATGAAGCTGAAGAAAAAGTTTGGAATGGGAATAAAGCAACAAAAAGAAAGTAGTAAAAAATCTCTTGCTTCAATAATCAAACAGGCTACCAGCGAATTAAGAAAGCATAAGCCGCTTGACATATTGAATGCAGTTAAAGTTGCACGCAAAGCAGTAAATAGCTCAATGGGATGCAGGAAAAATGTTGTAACTCCACGGGTTATAACCGTCCCCAAAGTTGGAGGTTTCTTACCACTGGTCCCTATTTTAACAGCCCTTAGTGCTGTCGGCAGTTTAGCGTCTGGAAGTGCTGCAATAGTTAAGACTATTAATAACGCAAAAACGCAAAGGCTCAACTTCTGGAAAATCAGAGGCACAATAGAAAAATGGAATCGGTAGCATTAGGGAAGGATTGTATTTACAACCATATAAAAGGCTATGGTATATCATTTTCAAAAAATAAAACAAAACAAAACGCAAGCAAAAAACTGATAAGTGTGCTACCCAAACGAGCGCTATCTAATATTGATATATTGAAGTTTGCAAATAAAATATTCCACATTTTCGAGGTGTTTTATGAAAGACGAGTTACCAAAATATCCACGAAAGCTGGAGTGTGGAATAGTTAATTTAGCAGACTCAACTTCAAAAGGAACGCATTGGGTGGCCTACTATTATAAAAGCTCAGATAAAAGCTCAGGTATATGTTTATACTATGACAGCTTCGGCAACTTAAATCCGCCATTGGAAGTAATTAAATACTTAGGAAAAACATCAGATATAATTATAATCAATTTCAAAAATTCGGGACAGTGAACTGCGGTCATTTGTGTCTTAAATTTTTGTTAGAATGCAATTCAACAAATGTTCTACCTACTTAACAATGAGTATGTAATCTGAGTGTGAGGTTGTATCCTTCGAATTCCTTTCACAACACATGTTGTTCTTAGTGGATGGAGAAATGTGCTCTGACGGGTATAAAATCTGCTCACTCGACTAGGAAAAATATCACTTAGTACGCAGCCTCAACAGCAGCAACTCCTACCGCACCAGCAGCACCTACAGCACCACCAGCTCCATCAGCTTCATCAGCGCCACCAGCTCCACCAGCTCCAACAGCACCACCAGCTCCATCAACACCACCAGCTCCATCAGCTCCATCAGCGTCACCAGCTCCACCAGCTCCACCAGCTCCATCAGCGACACCAGCTCCATCAGCACCACCAGCTCCATCAACGCCACCAGCACTCCACCATGAATGTAAAGCCAACAAATGTAAGCTCAACTAACGATTCCAACCTGAGCACCAACTTGCCGGTTGGAGTTACCCAGGAGGATATAAATGCCTTACTGCGGGACATTGAGGAGGATCCTTTGATGCTTGCTCTTAACTCTGTAAGAGTTAAGAGCAAATTAGCATTTAAGGACCTCCCAACAAATATTGACTACGATATTTTTAGTGGTCAAAGAGTATACGGCCAATATGGAACAAGCATAAAAATGGAGCTTGCGACCAATTATGTATACCTACCAGACAGGTATACAGGTATGAAGGACGATTTTTTTAATATATTTTCAGAAAGAAAATATTTCCTTATTAAAAGGGACGATGGGAACATGGAGTTCTATACTAGGTCATAAAATTAAAATAAAAAAGTATAATAAAAAATAAATAAAAAAAATATAAAAATTTAATTTTTTAATTGGGAATGGGAAATGGGGAATATTTTTTTCAGGTTTTTATTTTTTCAGCTTAAATCAAAAATAAATAAATAAAAAAAAATAATAAATTAAATTTTTTTAATGGGAAATGGGGAACATTTTTTCAGGTTTTTATTTTTTCAGCTTAAAACAAAAATAAATAAATAAAAAAAATAATAAATTAATTTTTTTAATGGGAAATGGGGAATATTTTTTTCAGGTTTTTATTTTTTAGATGTTCATTTTCTATCAGGTCTATTTAACTGACCGGGTAATCAGACCGACCGGGGTAATCAGACCAGGTCTGATTAACCGATCAGCTTATTCTATCAGGTCTGTGTAACCGACCGGGTAATCGGACCAGGTCTATTTAACCGACCGGGTAATCAGACCAGGTCTGATTAACCGATCAGCTTATTCTATCAGGTCTGTGTAACCGACCGGGTAATCGGACCAGGTCTATTTAACCGACCGGGTAATCAGACCAGGTCTGATTAACCGATCAGCTTATTCTATCAGGTCTGTGTAACCGACCGGGTAATCGGACCAGGTCTATTTAACCGACCGGGTAATCAGACCAGGTCTGATTAACCGATCAGCTTATATATGATTGTGATTAATAAATTATTCCACAGTGCATACTTAACCTCAAGGGTGTATAAACCTTCTCAATTTTCCGAATTGAATTATTTCATCACAATGAATCAAAATATTTTATCGCAATTAAACAAAACTCGAAATGCTTTAAAAAAAAAATTTAATGAATTAAAACAAATTAAAAATCAGAATATTATTGAGTTGGAGGAAACGTTTAAACCTATTTGTTTATGAATGAAACCGCCAGTGTTACTGTTTAGTTAATGTATTGGTTAATTCTAGACATTCGAATTTGATTGATTCGACCGCTATGCGCGTGGTTGCATCGAGAGCAAAAATGTGACTAACTTAAGCTTAAGCCGCGTACAAATCATTCGATTATGCTGGTCAAAGATGTAAACAAGTTACAGTTAGAAGTTAATGGAAAAGTACTAGGCAAAAGCTCGCGCGCCGGTAAACGAGAGCGGAGTGTCAACTAGGAAAGAAAGAGATAAGAAACAGGGTGTCTCGTTCCCAAACATACCGGCCCCCTGAACGGTTGTTCAGCACAGAGGCAGTACAGCAATCTTGGTAATTGGGCGTTTATAGGATCCGTGGGCAGTTTTCACCGTTACAACTCGGACCTTCTCGTCTAAACCTGCGTGCACCTCGGTGATGCGTCCAAGTATCCATTTAGAGGGTGGTAGATTAGGCTCCTTGAGTACTACCAGGGTGTCGACCTTCAAATTCTCGGCTTCCAGATGCCATTTAGTGCGCTCGTGGAGCGATGTCAGGTACTCCATATGCCACCGTTTCCAAAACCCTTGAACCATGGCTTGAAGTTGATTCCACCTCTCTAATCGGTTAATCGGCATGTCCAGACGGCACGGTTCAGGCAGTGCGGTATAAGGGGCACCAGTCAGAAAGTGAGCAGGCGTCAGCGGATCCAACGAATGGTCCCCATTTGGGCACAGCGGGCGGGAGTTTAAGATGGCTTCAATTTGCGTCAAAACAGTAGAAAGCTCCTCAAACGTTAGAGCCTTGGATCCAAGTATCCGTCGCATATGTAGTTTGATAGAGCGGACTCCGGCTTCCCACATCCCACCAAAATGGGGAGCAGAAGGGGTATGAAGTGCCAAGAAATTCCTTCGTTGGCGAAAAATCCAGCTAATTCCTCATCTTTGGCTTGTTCGATGGCCAAACGTCTCATGTCGTCCAAAGTTTGCTTGCTGCCATGAAAGGTGGTTCCGTTGTCCGAATAAAGGTCAGTGGGCTTGGATCTTCGGGCAATGAATCGTTGAAATGCAGCGATGAAGGCCTTTGTCGTTAGGTCGCTAACAACCTCAATGTGAAGCGCCTTAGTAGTTAGGCATACAAAATAGAGAACCACGCCTTCCCGATCCGTGGGGTTCGTCCCTTTGATTCTTTGATTGCGATCGGCCCTGCATAATCCAGTCCTGTATGTTGAAAACAGCGGCTAGCTTGAACTCGAGGAATTGGTAGCTCTCCCATGATCTGGTTACTGGTGCCTTTGCGTTGAAGAAAGCAGCGTTTACATTGAAATACAGCCTTTCTGACGAGATTGCGGGCACCCAGGATCCAGTACTGTTGACGAAGATTGGTGAATGTTGCGTCTACTCCAGTATGAAGATTGGTCACATGGAAAAACGAACAAGTAGTCCAGCGATTGGTGAATCCTTTGGAATCAGAATTGGGTGTTTGGCATTGTAGTTGATTGTAGAATGCTCGATTCTTCCACCGATTCGCATGATTCCATGATCGTCCAGGAATGGGGAGAATCTGATTAAATGCGATTTAGCATGAAGCTGGCGTCGATTTTCTAGCAGCGTATATTCTCTGGCAAAGAATTTCTGTTGTACATGTCGAATGAGTCGTCGTCGTGTTGCCAGTAGCTCTTCAGATGTAAGGAATGGTGAATTATTCCTGTGATGAGATCGAAGAGTGTGAATAAAGCGATAACAGTAGCTAGATACCCGTATGAGACGCGTCCAGGTTGAGAATTTGTGGATGAGCAACTCGTTGATACTTTCATCGGGAAAGTTATGTAGAGTTGTTGGCTTGATCACTCGTTCTTCGGTGTTGACATCGAAACTTGACGAGATCCTGAACTTGTTTGTAGAGGGTGGCCAATCATCTTCCGATTTGGCCAGCCAAGACGGACCTTCCACCAAAGTTGATGCTCGAGAAGCTTTGACGGATGAAGTCCTCGAGAAGCACAGTCGGCTGGATTGTCCTCCGTGCGAACATGATTCCAGCAGCTGCGTGGAAATTCGTTAAGGATTTCCGCCGTTCTGTTGCAAACGTATGTGTTCCAGTGACGTGGTGGAGCTGAAAGCCAATGTAGCACGATTTCTGAATCTGTCCAGCAGCTGGTGCTGAAAATGGAATTGTTAGTGATTTTTGACAATGGTAAGCAATCGGCTAAGAAGTAATGCTGCGTTCAGTTCCAAGCGCGGGATAGAGACGGGCTTGATAGGTGCCACACGAGTTTTGCGGCAACGAGGGTTATTTGGAAACTGTTTCCAACTGCTACACGAGTGTAGACAACCGCACCATAGGCGTGCGTGGATGCGTCGGCGAATCCGTGTAGTTGAGCGTCTCGGAAGGGTGAGGCAATATATCGTGGTACTTGACATTGTGTCAGTGAAGGCAGGTCCTCTACCAAAGCTCTCCAGCGCGTACGTAGGGCTTCAGGAATTGGATCATCCCATTGCAGTACGCTTGTCCAACTCTCTTGAAATATAAGCTTGAGTAATACAATGACCGGAGCTACCAGCCCAAGGGGATCGTAGATTTTGATAGTTGCGATAGAAATTCTCTTTTCGTCGGAGATATGGTCGGATCGCAGTCCTTGATATTGAGATACAGGACATCCTTTCCGGGGTTCCATTGGATACCAAGAATTTTAACTGGTAATTCCGCACCTGATTTGTTGAGGAGCTGTATGGGTTCAAGACATCTATCTTCTTCTGGCAGTGATTCTAAAAGGCGCCAACAATTGGAACTCCATTTTCGTAGTTTAAATTGCGCCTTGTCCAAGAGTCCAATTAGCTCGGTTTTGAGACTCATGATTTCCTCGATTGAGTTGCACCCTGTTGGGATATCGTCCACATAGGCATCATGTAGAGTGCGTGGGCCGCTGCGGGAAACTCTTGGCGGTGATCTTCGGCTAGTTGCTTCAGAACTCGAACAGCCAGAAATGGGGACGGTGCCAACCCGTAGGTAACCGTCAAAAGGCGAAAATGAAGCAGTGGTTCATTCTCATTCTTGCGCCAAACAATGCGCTGAAAATTGGTATGGGTTTGAAGACTTGGATTCCTCGGAACATCTTCTCGATATCCGCGCATAAAACGTATCGGTGTTGTCGGAAACGTAAACATACGCCGAGAAGGTCGCGCTGAATCGGGGACCAACATGAAGTCTGTCGTTCAGGGAAATTCCAGAGCTGTCCTTTCCCGATCCATCGAAGACTACGCGACATTTGGTAGTCAAACTGTCCAGTTTGATGACAGCGTGGTGTGGTAAATAAAACAAGTCTCTGGGGACTCGGAAACTTGAGCTGATGTTAGCTGTTCCATATGACCACGCCGCAAGTAGTCATCTAGGAAAGCGTCGTACTGCTGCTTGAGTTCCGGAGATCGCCGAAATTTGCGTTCAAGTGTGAGCAAGCGGTTAGTAGCCTGCGGTAAAGTTGACTCAATAGGAGGTGGCCTTTCCTTGAATGGGTACTCGACGACGTAAACCCCATTCTTTGCGCGCTTGTGTGTGGCCGCAAAATGACGTTCTGTGGGATCGTTGGCATCCAAGAGAGCCTGGTTAGGCTGTAGACTGTCCATCTCCATGAACGAGCGAACCATGGTGTCTAGGTCCGCGTGATGCGTAACGGCAGAAGTCAGGTGATCGTCGCAGGTGTTGTAAGAGCCTGCAATAATCCAACCAAAACAGTATTGAGAGCGATAGGAAAGTCGTTACCAAAACATTTTCTTTCTCCAGTATAGAGAGACAAAGCTGATCTGATCCAACGATGACATCGATTGATCCTGGTGTGCAGAACGTTGGATCTGCTAGAGGAAGCTTGCAGATTTGCTTCCACGTAGACGAAGAGGTGTCAATAGCTTGGGCTGGAAGTGATGACGTCAGCGAGTTGAGAATGAATGAAACCAATTCGATAGTTTGGTCCGAATAACGAGAGCGCAGCTTGATATGTGCGCGTCCTCGGGTAACGCCCGCGCTGTTGGCTGCGAGACCGAGAACGGAGATCCGTGCGTGCGTGCGACGCACGCCTATCCGCTGGACAAACGATTCCGATGCCAAAGTTATTGTAGATCCAGTGTCCAGGAGCAGCCTGCAAGTTGTTGTGTTTCCCCAAGCGTCGATGATGTCTGCGAGAATGGTGGGCAACAGAGTTTGAGAGCCTGTAACCGGAAGGTTTTCCAGTGTATGATGCGTGAAGTTGTTTCCCGTGGGAGGAACACTCCCAAATGATGATCTTCATGAATTAGCGGTTGCCTGGGTGTGCTTGTAGATGCCGCTTCTAGGATTGATGGAAGCTCGCTGCTGTCCATGCTGGCTGCCTCAACGTAGTTTCCATTTTGAATTGGTTGCGACGAGCCATGAACCAAAGTATGATGCTTGCGGCGGCAGATCCGACACGTATGTTTCGATGTACAGTTGCTTGCCATATGAGTGGGGCTGAGGCAATTGAAACAGAGCTTTGACTTGAGGAGTTCCTGCGAGATGCGATGTTGAGGGCGATGAATTGAGGGCATCTAAAAGTGGATGATTCTGCTGACATGATGTACATTTTAGTTCTTCCCGTCTTGGGTGCGATGCGTTGTAGCTGCGCGTCGAGCTTGGGTTGGTCGAACTAAGTGAACAGCTTCCAGTATCGCAACGTGAAGTGAGAAATTTAAGAAATTGGTTGATGGTCACACCATTTTCTTCGGAGTCTGCGCACTGAGCCCATGCTTGGCGCGTATCGGTATCTAATTTTGACAACAATATGAAAATTAGCCAGAATCTCGATCTTCGCACTTCAGCGCTCGTAATCCACGAATAACTTCGTCTGCACCATCGGCCAGTTTACGCACGGTGCCGATATTAGGGTTGTAGCACTAGGAAGCGTCATAAAACTGTTTAAGAATGAGCGGATAATTAGTGATTGTTTGTTATAGCGCTGTTCCAGCCGCTCCCACGCTTCTCGATAATTTTCATTGGTGACCGGAATATGTTTAACTAACGTGAGCGCGTCTCCAGAAAGGTACGATTTTAAATAATGAAACCGTTGGCAATCCGTCAGGCTCCCATTGAAGCAATCGATCCAGTAAACATGTCTGAAAAATGTTTCCAGTCCTCATAGTTACCGGAGAAGGTTGGGAGTTTGATTCGCTCGAACTGAAAATCCACATGGCTCCCCCTGCGAAGTATTTGGTGCTTGAACAGTGGCAGGTGTGCTGTTCGACGTGACTTCAGCTCTTAAATCCTCCAGAGTGTTGCTTAAAATAGCATGTGTAGCGTAATGTTTTTCCTCATATACATCAAAATCGTCGTCAGGGTCTTCCCAATCTGGTTCAGACTGAAAGGAGTACAGCTCTTCCGAGAGCCGCACAAACCGCAAATAGTTTTCTTGAAGTTGCGCTAGGCGAACCACTAGTGTTTGAACTGATTGAATGTCTTCCACAAACTTAATGGCATTGTTATGCGCACGAGTAATTTGGCCTTTGCAGAAGCCCGCTGTTGAATCACACTCCGCATGGCGATCGAGAATAGGAACGATTCTATACGATATAGGAATCTATAGATCACCGTTTACAAAAACAATAATCAAAGTCAAATGTCAGAAAAACGCGTTACCGGCGATCCGGCTATCGAAGGACCAATATTTTTATGTTTATGAATGAAACCGCCAGTGTTACTGTTTAGTTAATTTATTGGTTAATTCTAGACATTCAAATTTGATTGATTCGACCGCTATGCGCGTGGTTGCATCGAGAGCAAAAATGTGACTAACTTAAGCTTAAGCCGCGTACAAATCATTCGATTATGCTGGTCAAAGATGTAAACAAGTTACAGTTAGAAGTTAATGGAAAAGTACTAGGCAAAAGCTCGCGCGCCGGTAAACGAGAGCGGAGTGTCAACTAGGAAAGAAAAGAGATAAGAAACAGGGTGTCTCGTTCCCAAACACTATTACTGAACCTTTAAACGAAATTGTTAATAGTAACTAAAAACTACAGTTCAATATAGCAAAAGAGAATAAAAATATTAAAACTGAATTAGACATGTCTGACATCACACCAAATAAGAAAAAAAGGAAACTTTCATTTTACAGTGCGAGTAATCAAAACTCAAACCCTAAATATGATGATAAGAAGCCAATGGATTGGGGGTTAAAAAGTGGAGACATGAGTTTAGAAGATGAAGATGAAGATGAACAGTTCTATTCACAACCAGCTATAGATGACTCATCATTAATACTATCGGATCACGACTTGTCTCACACATCGAATGTACTACCGAATCAACCCTCTTCACCTACATTAACAAGAAAAGTGTCTCCTCACACATCAACTGCAATACCGACTCAGCCCTTAATACCAAATAAGTCCGTATTGCTTGAAGAGAGTTCAAAAATTTGAACATTAGTGAACATTCACGGGGCACGCTCTAGACAAGACTTATGGGCCATTTAAAAATGATAATGGCCGATTAATGATGGGAAATAATCAAATAAATGTTACAAATAATAAAATTGAATTTGATGATGGTCAAAACTATCGTCTTACTAGTGGTTTATATTCTTTAATTTTCCACCATTTACCAAAAAATTATAATTCAAATGACCTAGATATATACAAAGAAATTTTACTAAAAACCAATGTGTACCGAAAAAATTTTAATCCAAATGGACAGATAAAAGGAACAAGGGCAGTGAAATATACAAAAATTATAAAACCACTTATATCGACTAAGACACCCATCGCCGAGTCTACACCCAATCGTGTCAAAGAAATTGTAAGTGGGAAAGGATTCATGACATTGGAAACAAATAAAAATTATATATATTGGGACGACCCGAATGAGTTGGTGGAACGGCTTCAACTCTTAATAGCTTCACAAGCTGCTGGAAACACTAATCACACTAATGAGATCACATCAATAATTAGTGAATTAACCGAAGCTAAAATAATATGCTAATATAGTATATATTCATGTAACAACATTCAAATGAGATTATAGTATATATTCATGTAACAACATTCAAATGAGATTAATGTCAGCATGTCCGTTGACAAATTTGGTCGTTACATAAGCGACAAGGAGAACTCTAATAATCCAAAACGATATGAAAAACTATCCCAGGTCTCTTCATTGATGCAGATGGAAACTTTAATATACAACAAAACGAATAATAAATGGTGTCAATCCAAAGGAAAACACAGACATAGCAATCAAAGAGTATGTCGACAACTCTTTAAAAACTTAAAGATTCAATGTTGAGTGAAGTAGTTGTCAGTACGCCCGATTTTAAAACTGAAGATATTGAAGCCAGATTAGACAGACTTGAGGTCGTTGTCTCAAAAATTATTGAAAAATTTGCATCTGGTTTGAGATTGAATTAATTTAAAAGTATTAAGAAAATCATTACATTAAAATATTGTAAAAACTAAATTTTGTTTGTGTTTAAGTAACTTTCTAAAATGACTAGACGGGGAATTATTAATGAAATACATGCTCCAGCACGCAAACATTTTATACGACGCAGAGTGATTACAAACGCTATTAATGACTTATGGCAAGGCGACTTGGTAGAGATGGGAACATATGCCTCCTCAAATAATGGATATCGCTACCTTCTAACAGTAATTGATACATTTTCCAAATTTGCTTGGGGTGAGGCAATTAAATCTAAGTCTGCGAAGGATGTTGCTGAGGCAATGGAGAAAATATTCATGTCTGGACGCGGAGTACCTAGGAATCTTCAGACGGATGATGGAAAAGAGTTCTTCAACGCTCAGTTTAAGGGATTAATGAATCGATATAAAATCAATCACTATTCAACATTTAGTACTCTAAAGGCTTCAATTGTTGAACGATTCAATAGAACATTAAAAGAACTCATGTGGAAGGAGTTTTCTTTAATGGAACCTATAAATGGATTGATATGTATCAAGAGTTAATTCACTTGTACAATAACAAAGTACATAGGACCATAAAATGGCTCCAATTAATGTAAACACTGGCAATGAGAAGCATATCTTGGAAACTGTCTACAATAATATTAAAATGTATATGGGCAGCAAGCTGAAGAATGGAGATTATGTTCGAATTTCGAAATATAAGGGAATATTTGAAAAGGGTACACTCCTAACTGGAATGTCGAGATTTTTAGAATAGCCAAAGTTCAAAATACGTATCCAACCACATATTTATTAGAAGATTTAAAAGGTAATCCAGTTAAGGGCGGTTTCTATAAAGAAGAAATAAAAACACGTTTTCCTAATAGTTATCTAGTGGAAAAAGTGCTAAAAAGAAAAGGTAACAGAGTTCTTGTGCGGTGGTTGGGTTTTCCCAAGTCTGATGACAGCTGGATAGATAAGACTGAAATTTTGTAATAAAATAAGTACCACAATATCAAGCATTTTGTGTTTTCTCTTTCTTTTATTTAAAGTATTTTAACAATCTAATTCTTAAATTAGTTTTATACATTAGTTTTAATTTATTTTGTCATTTTATACTTATACATTTTAAATAAACAATTATATTATAAGCTTAAAACTATCGTTTTATTTTTTTTTTTTTTTATGAAACACAACTACTAGTATGTAATGCATTTTTAAGTTCGTGGTGTCGTTGTGCGTCAGTCCTTAAAGGTCATAGGGCTGAGGGAGTGTCTGGCCGGATAGCAGACATAATTTGAGCAGCTGGGCTTGCAGGTTTTACCTTGGGAGTGAACAATTGCTGAAAAAAATATTTCCCTTTTCCCATTAAAAATTAAAATTTGAATTTTTTTTAAATAAATTTTTATTATATTTTTTAATTTTATTAAATTGAACCGCTGCGTTCCCTAGGCGTCTCGTCCTCTTCCGGCTCCTCGTGCTCCTGGTAACCGATTCCCTTCCAATAGAATCTATCGGTAGGAATCCGGTTATTGGGGAGGTGCTGCGCCTTCTACCTGGCCGTTGTTTGATGAAGTGGGCGAGGTGTGTTTCTGCCCGCATCTTCCGTCTGCAGGCCTCAAAGCTCTGCTGGTAAAGGGTGGCCGGGTTGTTGGTGGCGTCTTCGACCTTCCTAGGTTCTCTGCTTGACAAGCAGCGAAGTACTTTTGTGCCTCGTAGAAGATCATGCTCAAAATGAATGACGGTTCGTATTCGTTTGCCGTTTTATTAGAAATGGTCATTGGCATTTGTTTTCCAGATGTTTTTAAATGAAAGGGATGCGGCGCAACGTCTCTTGAATGTTGTCTGCCTAGGTCTTTCCTTACCTTTCAAATGCGGTGGTATATGTGCTACGCTCCGTGGGTGCCGTGAACACATCTTTTTATATGAGGTATTCTAGGTAAAATCATTGAACAGGCTTCATGGATAAACGTTCTTCGGTGTTCCCGCTACGACTTTCACACCCTTTTTCAATTGGTTTCCTCCCACCAAATTGAGGGCTCGTTGGTGAGCATCCTTCGATGATTCTGGATGGCACACAAAAATTCGAATTTTCCGACAGTACTCACATGTGGGAGGGTGCAAGTCAATCGGTAAGCCTTGATCCCACACAAACTATCTTTTTTTATTGCAAGGAAAAATCTTTGAAGAGGCTTCATGGATGAACATTCTTCGATGTTTCTGCTATGACTGTTACACCCCCTTTTTCAATTACCTCCCAGTGTTTTCACTATGACTTTGACTTTTGAATTGGCTCCGTCCCATCCTTGAGAGTGGGTAAGCATGCTTTAATGACCGTTGATCGCACACAAGAATTTATCTTTTTCACAGCACTCACTTGAGGGATGATGAGTGTCCCTTTTGATCCACGTCTCGCACAAATTCCACCCACAAACGTTTGGTTACAAACCCCTTTTTATGTTTTCGATCCACACTTGTTTGAGATGGCCTGCCTTGTAACGGAAGGCTGGGACGGGTGTGTGTCCTTCTGTGAGTCTTAATCGTGCGCGACCTTCTCAAGTGGGGTCGTAGCCTCACAAAAACAAAAAGCAAACATAATGCAAAGAGATAGTTGCTCATTAAAATTTGATACTCGATTTTTCCGTTAGACTTTGAGTGAGCGTTTTCAATGACACTTGATGAATTTTTCCGTTAGACTTTGGGTGAGCGTTTTCGTTGACACTTGTTCGTTTTTTTTTTCCGCAGCACTTACGTGAGGGAGGGTGAGTGTCCTTTTTGTTCCACGTCTCGCACAAATTCCATTCTACAAACGATTGTGGGTGGAATTTGTGCGAGACCCCCGTCCCCTTTCTTTCCCTTTCGCCTTCCTAGTTTCTTCTTTCAGAATCAGATTTTTTTAGCTACTATTTTGTACCCACTCCCTTTTTATGTTCTCGAACGAGACTTGTAACGGGCGGATGGGATGGTTGGTGTAAGACTATCGTGCGCCAGCATGCATCCTTTTCCATTGTGTGCGTGGGTGGGTGAGCGTTTTCGTTGACACTTGTTCGTTTTTCCCACAGCACTTACTTGAAGGAGGGTGAGTGTCCTTTGGTGAGCCTTGTTCACGTTTGTGCGCGACCTTTTCAAGTGGGGGCGGGTGAGTGCGGGATCGATCCCTCGCACGCACCCTTTCAAGTGGGGACGGGCGAGTGCGGGATCGCTCCGCACGCGCATCCTTTCAAGTGACACCGTAAGCAATTAAATTGAGGGCGTGTGAGTGTCCTTCGATGGGACATGATCGTGCAGGATCAATTTGCATGCACCCTTCTCAAGTGTCTCCTCGATCCCACCACTTATCTAATGGGAACTAACCCTAATAAACTATAGTTTTATTGGTAAATCCTTTTAAAATTGACAGCTGACCCTAATTAATTGCATTTTTATTACTTAAAACACTTAAATTTTGACAGGTGACCCTAATTAAGCTAATTTATGACCCCATTAAGCGACATCAAAGGTCCCGAAAACCCGGTTTTTATACTACTCAGCGGACCGCTGGCAGCGGTTGTGTTGGCTCGCCCGATGCTAGCGCTGCAGTTTGACTCCGATTGGCCGGGGGGTGAGGGGTGACGAGTGAAGGCGGTTCATGAGTCTAGCTGAGGCAGCTAACGGGTGGTCGTCGCACTTCCGTTGTTATTGTTGCTGTCGCTGCTAGTATGTAGATCTTGGGTGTTCTGCGAGGGGGTGACGGGGAAGGGGCGCTGGCCTGTGTTGCTGGCTGGTGTTAACTTATATGATAATTTTTTGAAAAAAACGTAGACAAAAATAGTCATAACTAAGCTAAAACAGCCTTAATTTCAATTCGGAAAGCTGTTCTATGTTAGGATTTATGAAAATAATAAATCTGCATACTCAGTTTAAAAATTTAAGCAAATACATTTTTTGCCAATTTTTGAACATTTTAACGACCTTCTAACATTTAAAAAAATAAAAAAAAAAAAAAATTCTGATATTTTTCAATATTTTGGTTTTAAATGTTTGCAATTTTAATGACGAATCCGAAAATACACGTCTTTTTGCTATCACTCCCTTTTTGGCTATAGGAGGAGCTGAAGAAGACCTTAAATTTTCACAATATTTTTATTTTTTAAATGTGATAAATTTTTGAAAAAAACTTAGACAAAAATAGTCATAACTAAGCTAAAACAGCCTTAATTTCGATTCGGAAAGCTGTTCTATGTTAGGTTTTATAAAAATTATAAATTTTCATACTCAGTTTAAAAATTTAAACAAATAAATTTTTTGCCAATTTTTGAACATTTCACAACCCCCGACCTTTTAACTCCTTTTTTGGCTATAGGAGGAGCTGAAGAAGACCTTAAATTTTCATTTTAAATATGATAATTTTTTGGAAAAATCTAAGATCAAAATAGTCATAACTAAGCTAAAGCTGCCTTTATTTCAATTCGGAAAGCTGTTCTATGTTAGGATTTCTGTAAATAATAAATCTGCATACTCAGTTTAAAAATTTAAACAAATAAATTTTTGCCAATTTTGAACATTTCACAACCCCGACCTTTTAACTCCTTTTTGGCTATAGGAGGAGCTGAAGAAGACCTTAAATTTTCATTTCAAATATGATAATTTTTGGAAAAATCTAAGATCAAGTCTTAACTAAGCTAAAACAGCCTTAATTTCAATTCGGAAAGCTGTTCTATGTTACGTTGTATGAAAATAATAAATCTGCATACTCAGTTTAAAATTTAAACAAAAATTTGTTTGCCAATTTTGAACATTTTAACGACCTTCTAACATTTTAAAAATAAAAAAAAATTTCTGATATTTTTCAATATTTTGGTTTTAAATGTTTGCAATTTTAATGACGAATCCGAAAATAGACGTATTTTGCTATCACTCCCTTTTGGCTATAGGAGGAGCTGAAGAAGACCTTAAATTTTCACAATATTTTTAATTTTTAAATATGATACATTTTTGAAAAAACTTAGACAAAAATAGTCATAACTAAGCTAAAACAGCCTTAATTTCAATTCGGAAAGCTGTTCTATGTTAGGTTTTATGAAAATAATAAATCTGCATACTCAGTTTAAAAATTTAAACACATAAATTTTTGCCAATTTTGAACATTTTAACGACTAAATGTTTGCAATTTTAATGACGAATCCGAAAATACACGGCTTTTGCTATCACTCCTTAAATTTTCCCAATATTTTTATTTTTTAAATATGATAATTTTTTGAAAAATGTAGACAAAAATAGTCATAACTAAGCTAAAAATTATAAATTTGCATACTCAGTTTAAAATTTAAACAAATAAATTTCTTGCCAATTTTGGACATTTTAACGACTCCCGACCTTCTAAACTTTTGAAAAATATAAAAAAATTTTCTGATATTTTCAATATTTTGGTTTTAAATGTTTGCAATTTTAATGACGAATCCGAAAATATTCTTGGGCGTTGAGGATCCACTACGGTCAGTACACTCAAGTGGCCATTTAAAACCAAGCCCGGGCTTGTTAGGGTTAGGTGTTAAATAGGCGCGAAAGAAAAGTATAGATAAAAGAATGCGAAGAAATATAAACTACAATCAGGCAGCTCGATTGTTATCTTGCATGTGTACTAGGTGGGTTAAGATTAATGTTTTTAGTTTAGAAAGGCTATCTACAGATGAGGTAATTTTATACAAATCATTATAATTTGCACATAATACTATAAAGGGTTCATGCATTTCATACGATGTTCTGCAGTGGTGCAAAACCAAAGGCAGGTAGGATCTTGTCGTTCTACATGGTACGTGGAAATTCAACTGACCCAATAGATCGCTGCTCTTCACGTCACCACGGATCAGATTATACATAAAGACAATGCCTAACATCGTTATACGGTTTGCTAAGGAAGGTAGGTTAATCAGGAGAAGTCTACTAGAATAAGGTTTGCATCCCAGTTTAAGCCACGAAGAGCGAAAAGTAAAAAGTTCTTTTGAACTGACTCAATGCGTTTGCTGTGAATGTCCCACTGGGGACTCTAAACGCAAGATCCATATTCTAAAATAGGACGAACTAACGAAGTGTATAAATTCTTCGTGACGTAGGGGTCATCGAGTTCCTTTGACCACCGTTTAATAAATCCAAGCACACCCCTGGCTTTATTCACAATGCACGAAATATGATCAATAAACTCCAGTTTAGGATCTAGGCGGATACCCAAATCGTCAACTAGCGTGATCCTTTCCAAAAAGCAGCAGTTCAGCGTATAAGTCGCAAGCATGGGAGAGACACGTGAGAATGTCATCAGCTTGCATTTTGAGCCATTCAGGTTTAATAAGTTTACATTGCACCATGTTTGAAAGTTATTAAGATCTGTTTGTAAATCCGACTGGCAAGCGCTGTCCTTGTATTGCACACAAAGTTTAACGTCGTCAGCGTACATAAGTACTCTGGAGTTAGTTAAGACTTTGGGCAGGTCGTTAATAAATAAAGTAAAAAGTAAGGGACCCAAGTGGCTCCCTTGCGGGATACCAGAGGTCACCCGGAGAACATTCAACAAGTTGTTTTTAAATAGAACCTTTTGCGTCCCACCATTCAGATAACTTGAGATCCACCTAAGAAGATCGACAGGAAAACCCATTAAGTCGAGTTTCCTAACAAGAAGGGAGTGATTAACGGAGTCAAATGCTTTACTGAAATCAGTATAGATCACATCTGTCTGCAAATTTTGTGGAAAGCCCCTTATAATGAAAGAAGTGAGCTCCAGAAGGTTAGTAGTCGTTGATCTTCGTTTAATAAATCCATGTTGGCATGGAGAAATTACTGATCTACACAGGTGCTGCAAATGGGGAGTAATTACGTTTTCGAAAATTTTTGGGATGGCTGACAACTTAGAGATTCCTCTATAGTTGTTAGCATCCACTTTGCTACCTTTTTTGTGGAGAGGAATCACGAATGATTCCCTCCAAATAAGGGAAAATTGGGAAGTTTCTAAGGATAAGGTTAACAATTTTAAAAGGGGACTGCACAGGGACTCGGCACAATACCTAAGCACACAGCCTGGTATTCCGTCGGGACCTGGCGAATAAACCGGCTTGACACGTTGAAGATCCAAAAGAAGGGAGCTTTCGTTTAAGCTAGGACTGAAGATTAGGTTTGATTTGGGCATGCTATAGGAATAGGTTTGATTTGAATCGGATGACGGAGAATAAGTAGTTTGAAAAAACTGAGCAAAAAGATCGGCGATTGCCTGATCATTGTTTGCTGTCGTATTTTCAAATGAAAGCGAGGAAGGATGTGTAATAGGCTTACGTTTAGTGTTGACAAAATTATAAAACTGTTTTGGGTCCTGCGCAAACTGAACCCTACAACGAGTCAAATAGTTTTTGTAACACTGCGCGTTAAGCACGGTAAACCTTGACCGAGCCGCTAAATAGCGAGAATGAACAGCTTGAGAACCGTTACGTTTAAATTTAGAATAGAGATTGGACTTGACATTTTTGAGGCGAGTCAACTCTTTACTAAACCAGGGAGGCTTATTGGAGATTGACGGATAGTATAACGGAACACATTCGGTAAAAAAGGATTTCATGGCATTGTAAAAAATATCCATGGCACCCACCGTGTCAGTGCACATGTAGAGATCGGACCAATCAAATTCAGATATAAAATTATTCAGCCGTCGAAAAGCCGCCTTGCGAATTTTCTTTTCTGGCCGATCAGACTTATTCTCCATAGCAGTCCCAATATCGATAGTCACATCGAAAGTAGGATGGTATGGATCTTCGGGTAGCGTCAAGGGCGGGACCCTAGCCAAACTGACTCTTGCCGGATCAGAGACAAAGCAGAGGTCTAGCAAGCGATCTAAGGAATTTCGTACATAATTGACTTGAGACAACGAAATGTCAAACAAGCCATCAATAAAATCGTGACGTGCAGTAGTTAAAAGTGTGTTAGAGGATTCAGTTGTGGACCAAATAGCTCCAGGAATGTTAAAGTCACCTAGAACAATTAAATGGTCCCTATCCGAAAGTCTATTGGAGACCGACTGGATAGCGGAAAGGTGGTTCCAATAAATAGGAAGTTCCGACAAGGGAGGAATGTAGGAACATGTAATAAAAATAAAACTACCATTAAATGATAGCTTCACGCAAAGGAATTCAACATCGTTGCATTCCTCGAAAGCTAATACTTCAGACGTGAGGTTTGAGTCAACCGCAATGAGGACCCCACCCCCCTCGCCTGGAAGGCCGATCAAGCCTGTGTGTTGTGTACACAGCTGGAAAAACTTCGGAGCTTAGGATCTCCGGCTTCAACCAGGTTTCTGTGAACACAATCACCTGGGATGCCAAGGAATCACTATCAGAATACAATTTAGGAAGCTTACTACGTAACCCCCTTGCATTCTGATAGGTAAGAAGTAGGGAATTGGTTAGTTTTTTGGAGCTGGCACAGTGGTTTTGTCCGGCCTGGGTAGACTAATTCCTACAGGCCGTCTTTTCTTTTTCTTGGCTTCGTACTCCTTAACAACAACATGCTGCGGACAGAAATCGGCAGAGCATATTGTGCTAAAGAGTTCGTCAGGGACATTTATTTTGAAAGATGAAATATCCCTAGCGTAAGAAAATTTAAATTTTTCCACCTTAATTTTATCGGACTTCGTTCTGTCTCGAAAAAAGACAGTAACATCTTCAGATGTTTGAGATGGGTAAAGCCGAGAGACAAATATCTGCCTCGTTGGTGGTACTGCAATAAGGGCTTTTGGCAACACAGACTGGTTGGCTGTATTACCAATTTCGGCCGGTAATCCAGGCCTGTCACCCTGGGGAGCATTCGGGACGGGGATCTGAGGGGTCGTTAATTTTGATTTTGACCCGCCCATTCGGAGACCGAATCTTTCCTTGCACCCGACCTCAATATTATAGGTGGGATCGGGGGCTGTGCCGAGGGAGTGAGCTGTTGAAAACCTGCGTCGAGTTGCAGGTTGCGAGTTTTGCGAAAACTAACAAGTAGCTCTTTGAAACCATTTTTGGTTTGCCGCATGAATGCCATCATTTCCCTTTCAACATCGCGACAAGCCTCACAGCAGTAGCGCAAGCCAATGTTTTTGTTAAAATTATCAGCCAGCCGGCCTGTGCATTCAATGCACTTGGCGTGCACGACATTGTCACACAGCCAGCAGCCAATAGTAGGGTCCTCATCAGAAATTACTTTCTTGCAGGTTTTTATTACACAGACAACATTAGAAGACATTATAGCGACTTACCACTGTACCAGTCAGAAGTTAAGAGAAAATAAGAGTAGTAACGTGCACTAAGAGAGAGCAAGAGAGCGAGAGTTAGGGAGCTTAAGCCGTCGAGCTGTAATTTCGGCGTAACGGATAAAGCACAAAAAGGAATGCAAAAATGCAGATAAGCAAATCGCTGCACAAAACTAAAATTGCAATTAATATAGTTATTAATACACAAAAACAGCTGCATGCACACGCGAAGTGAAACGGTGAATTATTATTGACACAGGATAGAAGTTTTAAATAAACCCCGGTTGTTTATAGCAAAGATTTTACACAAATACGAGGCGAAAAACAAAAACACGACCGTTCACTTTGAAAGAGAAAACGCATTTTTTGCTATCACTCCCTTTTTGGATTTAGGAGGAGCTAAAGAAGACCTTAAATTTTCACAATATTTTTATTTTTTTTTTAAATACGATTATATTTTGAAAAAATCGTAGACAAAAATAGTCATAACTAACCTAAAACAGCCTTAATTTCAATTCGGAAAGCTGTTCTATGTTAGGTCTTATAAAAATTATAAATTTGCATACTCAGTTTAAAAATTTAAACAAATAAATTTTTTGCCAATTTTTGAACATTTTAACGACCCCCGACCTTTTAACTCCTTTTTTGGCTATAGGAGGACCTGAAGAAGACCTTAAATTTTCATTTTTAATATGATAATTTTTTGGAAAAATCTAAGATCAAAATAGTCATAACTAAGCTAAAGCAGCCTTAATTTCAATTCGGAAAGCTGTTCTATGTTAGGATTTATGAAAATAATAAATCTGCATACTCAGTTTAAAAATTTAAACAAATAAATTTTTACCAATTTTTGAACATTTTAACGACACCCCACCCCACCTTCTAACATTTTGAAAAATCAAAAAGAAAAATTTTTTCTAATATTTTTCAATATTTTGGTTTTAAATGTTTGCAATTTTAATGACGAATCCGAAAATACACGGCTTTTTGCTATCACTCCCTTTTTGGCTATAGGAGGAGCTGAAGAAGACCTTAAATTTTCACAATATTTTTATTTTTAAATGTGATAAATTTTTGAAAAAAAGTTAGACAAAAATAGTCATAACTAAGCTAAAACAGCCTTAATTTCAATTCGGAAAGCTGTTCTATGTTACGTTTAATGAAAATAATAGATCTGCATACTAAGTTTAAAATTTAAGCAAATAAATTTTTGCCAATTTTGAACGTTTTAACGACCCCCGACCTTCTAACATTTTGAAAATAAAAAAATTTGTTTCTGATATATTTTAATATTTTGGTTTTAAATGCTTGCAATTTTAATGACGAATCCGAAAATACACGGCTTTTGCTGTCACTCCCTTTTGGCTATAGAAGGAGCTGAAGAAGACCTTATATTATCACAATATTTGTATTTTTTTTATATATGATAATCTTTGAAAAAACTTAGACAAAAATAGTCATAACTAAGCTAAAACAGCCTTAATTTCAATTCGGAAAGCTGTTCTATGTTAGGTTTTATGAAAATAATAAATCTGCATACTCAGTTTAAAAATTTAAACAAATAAATTTTTTGCCAATTTTTGAACGTTTTAACGACTCCCGACCTTCTAAACTTTTAAAAAATATAAAAAAAAAATGTCTGATATTTTTCAATATTTTGGTTTTAAATGTTTGCAATTTTAATGACGAATCCGAAAATACACGCCTTTTTGCTATCACTCCCGTTTTGGCTATAGGAGGAGCTGAAGAAGACCTTAAATTTTCATTTTAAATATGATGACTTTTTGGAAAAATCTAAGATCAAAATAGTCATAACTAAGCTAAAGCAGCCTTAATTTCAATTCGGAAAGCTGTTCTATGTTAGGTTTTATAAAAATTATAAATTTGCATACTCAGTTTAAAAATTTAAACAAATAATTTTTTTGTCAATTTTTGAACATTTTAACGACCCTCGACCTTCTACATTTTAAAAAATCAAAAAAAAAAAAATCTGATATTTTTCAATATTTTGGTTTTAAATGTTTGCAATTTTAATGACGAATCCGAAAATAAACGGCTTTTTGCTATCACTCCCTTTTTGGCTATAGGAGGAGCTGAAGAAGACCTTAAACTTTCACAATATTTTTATTTTTTAAATATGATAAATTTTTGAAAAAAAACTTAGACAAAAATAGTCATAACTGAGCTAAAACAGCCTTAATTTCACAATATTTGTATACCCTTGCAGAGGGTATTATAATTTTGCCATGATATTTGCAACGCAGTGAAGGAGGCATCTCAGACCCCATAAAGTATATATATTCTTGATCAGCATCACCAGCCGAGTCATGTCCGTCTGTCTGTCTGTCCGTCTGTCTGTCCGTCTGTCTGTCCGTCTTTCTGTCCGTCTGTCTGTCCGTCTGTCGGTTTCTACGCGAACTAGTCTCTCAGTTTTTGAGCTATCGGGCTGAAATTTTCAGCATAGTCTTATTTCTTTAGCACGCAGTATATATGTCGGAACTGCCGAAATCGGACCACTTTATCCTATAGCTGCCATAGGAATGATGGCGAAATTAATGTACAAAAATTTTTAATTTCTCTGTTTTTCAACGAATTTCTATAAATTTCGAGATATAGTCGTTTTTTATAGTTCTAGAATTACGGTTTTAATTTCATTAAGATCGGACAACTATATCATATAGCTGCCATAGAAGGGATCGGTCGATTTATATGAAAATGTAAAATTCTACATGTAAAATGTAAAATTTACAAAATTTACATAATTTGACATTTTTTTTACATAATTAAAATGGATCGATTTTCAATGATCCAATTGCTGACTGCAAGGGTATATTGTAACGTAGTTTCTCAGCCGGGGTAAAACCTCAGTTGTGCCAGGAAAACTATACAAGAAAATTTATATAGAAAGGGATGGAACTTGTAGCTAGGATTTAATTGCAGGAATTTTCCGCTCACTGAATATTTTCTTTATGGGCTAGGTATTTATTCCCGTCAGAATATTTAGTTCGGTCCGGAAATAAAATAGCTATAGGGGGGCGGGCAATACTATTGGTCAGCACTGCGCGGCGGTGCGGAACCAGTTTAGCGGGAAGTCAGCGCTAGTTCGCCAGTGCTGCCCATCGGCGGAACCGGTTCTCGATGAACTCGGAACGACGAATGGGGTGGAACCAAGCTTAATATCGGGACGCGCGCAGCTAGCTGGTTCGTCAGTGATGCTCAGCGGCTGGCGCTCGCAGTTGAAACGGGTATGCGGGTAGCCGGCGTGCGGCTAGTGATGCGCTCGCAGACTGAAACGGGTATGGGGACAAACTTGCGAGTGACCAGGCTAACGACTAGCGGGCGGCTGCCAGTGATGCGCTCGCAGACTGAAACGGGCTACGTGCTACGTAACTGGCTAGGTTACGGCTAGACCTACGTAAAGGGGACTCTTGGGAAACGGGCGGCTGCTAGTGATGCGCCTTCAGCTGAAACGGGTACGTGTTACGTAACTAGCTAGGTTACGGCTAGAACTACGTAAAGGGGGACTCTTGGGAAACGGGCGGCTGCTAGTGATGCGCCTTCAGCTGAAACGGGTACGTGCTACGTAACTAGCTAGGTTACGGCTAGAACTACGTAAAGGGGACTCTTGGGAAACGGGCGGCTGCTAGTGATGCGCCGTCGGCTGAAAACGGGTACGTGCTACGTAACTAGCTGGGCTACTAATCCGGCTGGTCGGGGATTCTAAACAACGGGGCTTAATCCGGCTGGGCGCGGATGCTAAACTACGGGGTTTAATCCGGCTGGGCGCGGATTCTGGGCTACGGGGTTTACTCCGGTTAGACGCGGAGGCTAACTACAGAGTTACTAATCCGGCTGGGCGCGGATTCAAAGCTACGGGGTTTACTCCGGTTAGACGCGGAGGCTAACTACAGAGTTACTAATCCGGCTGGGCGCGGATTCAAAGCTACGACTACGAGCTAGGATACAGTAGTTACCATGCAGGAGGGGGAAGAGCGGCAGCGGCTGCAGAGCACTCGAATGGGAGGTCCAAACGGGTGGCCGGCAACTGTACCGAGAAGGAGCGGAGGAGGGAGAGAGTTTTCGGCGGTAACCGTCCACGTGTATGGAAGTGCCAAACACGCAGTTGGAAACTGCTGAAAAGGGAAGAGAGGCTGGGAGAGGAATTTCGCCAAGTACCGATCGCGTGAATGGAAGGGCCAAACACGCGGTTAGTAATTGCCGGGAGAGGGAGGCAGGGTTAACAATAAGAACACGGGTTAGGGTTTTAGTGTTAATTCTCGGTTTATTGCTTAAATGTTAGCTACTCCCTACTGCTGCCCTTACACGGGGTTTAACTTACGTGAGGTATGTTCTATGAGATTCACTGCCACGGCTCGACGCGTCGGTCTCGAGGCACGTGGGCTTTTCGCGGCTTGGGTTTAGTTTTCTACGGAGCTATGCGGAGATACGTCCGAGCGCGGCGACGGTCACGAAGCGAGAGAGCGCGAGCTTCGGTTCGTGGCCGCGATCGGGAGCCCGGAACTCGATAGCTTTGAGCTAGTTCGCTGCTATCGGACCCACTATCGATGACCACCTATCGTGGCGATCGATAGGGTCGTGCCTTCGATGGCGTTAGGGTCAGGGGTTGGTCTTAGCTTTAGTCTTATATTTAGTATTAATTAATAAAAATAGCGACTTCGTGTCTTAGGCTAACTTAAATATATGTATTTATATATGTAGAAAACAATGGTGACTTCGTGTCAAAACAAAGGAAACTTAATAAAGGAGAAGTAATATCATTCGTGATAGTATCCAAGGAACATTGTGTAGTTTGTGCGCCCATATTCAGAAGGGGCGTCACATCCCCTCCCTCACTTCGGGGGGAGAGAAAAGAATTTGACGCTGCCGTTGGTCTTCATGGTGACCTGGTAGGATCCGTCATCTCGTTTGATGCGGAACCGTTGGCGAGTCCGTAGGGCAGCGGGTCGTCGGAGCTCGATTTCCTGCCACACCTCAAGCGGCACTCGACCGTCCGGCGTGTTGCATTGCCACTCTTGGGGCAGGGTGTACCGCTCGTGGTATCTTGGTGGGTCGACTTCGAGGGGCGGTGGTGCCACCTCTGACTGTCGCCCTAGTGCATCCTGACGTGCCATCTCGTCCTGCCAGTCAAGGACCATCTCCTCTACCTCCGGTGGGACCGGTTGAAGTAGGACGTCGAGCGTACGCGGCGAGATGTCCAAGTCGAACCCCTGGCAGGTGTGGGGTGTCGTGGGCGTCTGTGGGGTCGCGGTGCGCGTCGGTGTGCTGGGACGGGGCGCGGATGCGTCTGGCGGCGACGGAAACGTGGCCGTTCTTCATCTTCACTGTCACTGGTTTGGGAGTCCCAGTGCATGGCCTTGCCACTGGCAGTGTCAGACGAGAACTCGTTTGACCTCGGGGTTGGAAACACCGTAGCGCAGGCGGCGGCCTCGTTGTTGGTCTTTCCCCGTCGACGTGGCTTCCCTGTGTGCTCTCGTCCATGCCGGGAGAGACGCAGGGCGGCCTTGCCGGTTCGGTCTCGTGGTCGTCTTGCGGCGTCGATGCCTCGGCCGGGTCTTGCACCTCGAGTGCCGGTTCTTCCCAGGTGTCATCTGGGCCAGTCAGAGCTAGGCGCTCGGGTGACGGTGGGAAGGTAATGATCGGGCTCGGAGTGGGCCGAAAAGGCATCTCGATCATATAGGTGCGATACGTGGTGTGGGTTATCTGCAGCCACGATCCCCGGTAGACCCAGAACCGGTCCTCGCCCTCGACGAGGTAGTGGGCGTAACCCTCTGCGGGGCATCTTCGTCGGGTTCGCTGGCGGATTCGTACTCGCCCTGGAAGCCGTAGTCGTCTGGGTTTCCTTCCTCGTCGTCGCTCACGTCCTCGACGTGGAAATCAGGTGCGGCAGGGGCGACCTGGAACGACGGGAAAACAGTTGTTCGTCGTCCTCAAGGTCGGCTTCGGCTCCCCAAGGGCCATCGAGGAGATGGGTATCGTCTTCGGGGTCCGACTCGTTACCCAGCTGGTCGTCGTAAGGGCTCGTGGGATTGTACGCCGGTGGTAAGCCCTCAGACATAGGTGACCAGTGCGCCATGTGAATGGACTCGTGGTCCGAGGACTCGCTGAGCGTATGCGACTGGGTTGGCGCAGTCTCCGCTGCTTGGTGCTCTGGCGTAGAATGGCGTTGCCTCGGGGAGGCGACGTATGGCGGCGTCGAGTCGGAAGAGTCCCGACGGTAGGCAGCCCGGCGTGGGGCAGAGGAACGGGTGCGTGGGCGACCTCGTCGTGCCGTGTTGCGGGAGGCTGCACTGCGGGATCGTATCCGTGCGCTCGGAGGTTCCGACGAGGATTGTGGCGCTCGCTCGGGAGCCTCCTCACGCCGGCTCGAGTTATCCCGAGTGCAGGGTCGGGACGCTCTTCCCGAGTAGTTAGTCCCCGGGCGGAGTCGTGGGTCCCGTGGGTTACTTGTCGTCCGGGAGGTGGATGAGAAATCCAAGGGACTCTCCTCGTCGTTGTGGTGGTGCTCCATCGTCGTTGGCTTAGACTCGCTGTGTGGTTCCTGGTGAAGAAAAGTCGAACTTAACTAGCTTAGTCTACGTGTTCTTAAGTGATACTGGTAAGAAAATGGGCAGCAGCGATAAACTCCTAATGTTACTGTATAGACTTAAAGTTAACAATGGGTTTAGTGTTAGCTTAACATTCGCGACAGTTAGAGGTTGGGGCTACTTATAATCACCCCCGCTGATATCGACGCCGGCTGGCGTGTCGATGGGAGCACTGGGCTTGGCTCCCACTGTGGAGTCATCTTCGTGGTCATCTTCTGGCTCGCTGTGTTCTGGGGAAGAAGAAGAATGGAAATCTTTTAAATCTCCAATATTTGCCAATCGACCCTTTCGTTGATCGGGCAGGCGGATTCGGACTACATTGGGCGAGGGAAAGCAACCACTTTGTACGGCCCATCAAATTTCGGGGCAAGCTTGGCAGCAAACCCATCAGCTGCTTTCGACAGATGATGTTGCCGAACCAGGACGAGAGACCCCAGTGTGGGTTTCCAGGTTCTACGGCGCAGATTGTAATGTCGCCCTTGGTCACGACTGGCCTTCTGCATGTTAGTATGGACAATCTGGTAGATCTCCCTTAGCCGATCTGCTTTCTCTACTGGGGTTTGTTTCGTACCACGACCCTGGTAAACGCGGCTCTCTAGCCTGCAGCAAGAAGGCTGGACTGTATCCTGTGGACTCCGACACGCTGGAGTTGATGGCTAACGATAACTCCGGCAGTAGACTATCCCAAGTGTTCTGCTGTTCTCCCACGTACTGCGATATCATCGTCTTAATTGTACGGTTGGCACGTTCAGTGGGGTTCTCCCTGGGGCAATAGGGCGCGGTGAACTGAAGTTCCACCCCGGTATCCGCCAGAAAGTCTTTGAAGGCTTTGCTGGTAAATTGTGTGCCGTTGTCACAAACCATTTTCTGTGGGGCTCCGAACCGACACAGTATCCTTTCGCGAAACCCTCGTATGAGTGTGGCCGTTGTCGCTTTTCGTAGTGGTACGAGTTCAACCCACTTGGTGAAAGTGTCGAAGAAGACGAGTAACATCGTATTCCCCTGTTTTGAGCGAGGCAGTGGCCCTATGAAGTCAGCGCACAGAATCCCGAAGGGTTCGCTAACTTGTCTCGTGAGCATTTTCCCGCTTGCTGACGTTGATCCATCTTATACTTCTGGCAGGGAACGCATTGGCGTACGTACCGGCCAACATCCCGGAACATCCCCGGCCAGTAATACTTCTGTGAGATTCTCAGGATTGTCTTCCGAATGCCTAAATGTCCGGCGGTGGGAACGTCGTGACATTCTTGGAGAACTCGTTGGCGATGTTCAGCCGCTACGCATAGTTTCCACGGTATGTAATCTTGGTCGTCAGGGCGGTGTCCAAGGTGTCGGTAAGTTCCCCATTCTCGATGGTATAGTCAGGGAATTTCTGGGGATCCTCGCGTACGTCCCTCAGCTTTCGTTGTAGCCACTTACACTGGTGGTTGTCTGGCGTAAGCATCTGCAGCGTCTCCAGTGGTTGCCGAGATAGGGCGTCGGCGACCACGTTGTACTTCCCGCGGCGATAGAGGACATCATATTGATATTGTTGGAGCTCTAGCGCCCATCTCGCAATTCTCCCGGTGGGATTCTCAATCTGGTCCAACCATTTGAGCGCTAGATGGTCAGTGATCACGTCGAACCGGTAACCTTCGACGTAACATCGCAGTTTCCGAATTCCCCAGACGATTGCTAGGCATTCTTTCTCCGTCGGAGAGTAATTGAGCTCAGCGGCATCGAGTTTTCGGCTTACGTATGCTATGACACGCTCTTGGCCATCGATCTCTTGGGTGAGTACTCCTCCGAGTCCATAGTTACTGCGTCCGTTTGTAGGGTCATTTTGACCGAGAAATCTGGACATGCCAATACTGGCGCGATGGTCAGCAGATCTTTGAGTAGGTCAAAAGCACCCTGTTGTTCCTCTCCATAATGCCACCGTTGGTTCTTCCGTAGGAGGTTTGTCATGGGTCTGACCACTGAGGCAAAGTTAGGGACAAACCGTCTGTACCACGATGCCATTCCTAAGCATCGGCGTAGCTCTCGTAATTCGCAGGTTTGCCTTCCGTAGCCTCTCGAATACCTTCCTCAGATTCTCCATGTGCTCCTCCAGACTAGCCCCGATGACAATGATGTCATCAAGGTAGGCGAAGGCGTGTGGATCCATGTCAGGACCTATTACACTGTCTAACGCCCGCTGAAAGGTGGCAGGGGCCGAATGTAACCCGAAGGGCATGACTCGCCACTGAAATAAGCCTCGCCTGGGAACAGTAAATGCTGTGCATTCACGGCTATCGATCGTCATGGGTATTTGCCAGTACCCATTGCGTAGGTCTAGAGTGGAGATAAACTTCGCGTTCCTTAGTCGTTCAAGAATGTGGTTTATCCGGGGTAGTGGGTATGCGTCGGGAATTGACCTCGCATTCAGTTGACGATAGTCGACACACATGCGCCACTGACCTGTCTTCTTCTTAACCAAAACCAGGGGAGCGCTATGCGGGCTATGGGATGGCTCTATGCACCCTTGCTCCAGCAACGCGTCCACCTGTTGATCAATGATCCTTTGCATAGCCGGGTTCTTTGGAAAGTATCGTTGTTTAATGGGTCGGTCGTCTCTCATGGTGATGTGGTGCTGAGCGATGTTGGACACCCCCGTCATCCCTTCAAATTGTGCCAGCTGCTCCGTCAGAAATCGTTGGCCCCTTGCATCCTTCTCGACTTCGTTGTCCTCGTCGGCTTTCCCTCCGTCGTCTGCTGTATGTTCCTGTGCGAGTCCCCGTGATTCGTACTCCACGTCGTGGGTTAACATTGGCTCCTCCTCGTTACTCGTTGTCCTCTGTATCTGCTGTGGGTCTCCGTATGCTTCGTCGTCGTCCTCCCGTTGTTGCTCTCTGTGTGCTTCGTTGTTTTCTCTGTGTTTCTGTGTGCTTCGTTGTTTTCTCTGCGTTTCCCCGTGTGCTTCGTTGTTTTCTCTGTGTTTCTCCGTGTGCTCCGTCGTTCGTTTCTCTCTGCGTTTCTCCGTGTGCTCCGTCGTCCGTTCGCTGTTGCTCCTCGTGTGCTTCGTTATCCTTTCGCTGTTGCTCTCCTTGTGCTTCAATGTCGTCTCGTGCTTCGTCGTTCGTTAGGCCTAGTCGTGGTTCCTGTGTCGTGATCCTCGGGGTCCTTGCGTTGTTGGTGCGTTGTGGGTCAATCTCGGGGTCCGTGTCGTTTCCTCGGTTCGTGGTTTCCTTCGGGATAGGGTAAGCTTCGCGGGTCCACATTGAATGGTGGTGCCAATTGTGCACAAGAAGTCCATCCCTAGGATCAAAGGCTCTAGCATGGCGGGCATGACAAGAAGGGGTACTTGGATCATCTTTTGTGCAAGTGCGACGTCTGCTATCAGCAATCGCGTGACTTCGACTTGAGATGCGTCGGCTAGGTTTATGTGGGTGCGAATGTTACGAAACTGGTGAGGTCCCCAACGGACTGCGCCTGTCGTGGGGACCCGACCCGTTTCCCGGCTGTGGACGGCGACAACATTCTACGGTGCGAACTTCCCTACGACCACAGTCCCAACAGAAATATTGTCGGTTGTTCCGACACTCGCGGCTGAAATGCCCGGACTCTCCGCAGTTCCGGCAAGCATCTCGGACGTTAACCCGTTGATCCGACGTGGTCACCATGTTAGCTACGGCAGGGTTAGGTGGCCTGGGTGCGGCGTGTGAGGGTAGCGTATTCGCTGGTCTCCCTAGAGCGAGAGAGGGTCCCGCCTCGAAAAGGGTTAGGAGTGCTTCGTCCCGTTGAGGTTGGATTGGTGCGCCCTAAGCTGCGCTGCTTGACAGCTTCCAGCTCGGTGGCCAGCTGCATAAGTTCCCCAATGGTTCGGAACTCGTTACGTCGGATGTACATTTGATATTCAGGGGCTGCATTTTCGTAGAGTCGGCTTAGTTCTTGTGCCTCATCATAGCCGGCATGGCGCATGAGTACACGCAGGTCAAGCATAAAATCCTTGAAGGTTTCCTCCAACTGTTCACGACTGCGGATTTTGTCGTCCAGTCGCTGGAGGTATCTCGGGGAGGAAGAACTCGAGAAATTCTTTCCGGAAAGTGGCCCAGTCGGATCCTTGGAGCCGGCTGGTTTGGAACCACTTGTCCGCTCTGTTTGTGAGTAACTCGGCCATGGCTCGTGGAAGAAGCGCTAGGTCGATTGCGTACAATAGTGCACGGCTTTCGACTTGTTCAATGAAGGCGAGGGGATCAGAGTAACCATTTGCGGATCTTATCGGGGGCGCAAGTAAATTCACGACGACTTCGTTCAGGAGTGGGTTCCCTAAAAGTGTCTCTGGTCGTTGCGGCAGGGGGAGGGGCGGTAATAAAAACGCTGGGAGTATGCAGAGGACGCGTCGAAGGGGAGCTTCCACTGCTCGCCGCTGACGCCAGGGTGCTTTAATCCCACTGATGTTGGGCTTATCCTCCCCAGAAACGGGACTCGGAGCACGAGAGGCGAAGCGTCTCTAGGTCAGCGAGTCGAGCCCACACCTCTGGGGTTTGTGCTGAGTCTCGCACCAAAGCAACAAAGTTTCTTCGAAGGTCGTCGACCACACCATCGGGAGAGAAGCCAAATTCTTCAGCGAACGCAATCAATTCGCTTTTGAGACGAGAATATATCCACCGAGTGGAGACCCCAGGATTTTAGAGAGTTTTGGAACGGACTCACCGGTATATTCCTCCTGATCGGATGCCATGGCTTCTGTTTGTTTTGATCGCTGTCTTCCTTGTATAAAAATCGGGCTCCGCCCTTCAAGCCACTGCAGGTAGATCTTCGGTTGGATTCTTGTTGTTTGTATATGCACTCGTTCGCGGTATGTACTGCGGATTCGCGACGGATGCTCGTGGGCTTCGGTTCGGACGCGTTTACTTGTACGGCGCGGTCGTGTGAGGTTGTACCTTGCGATGGTACCGACGAATTTTAATTTAAATGTTCTTAGTCACGTTTTGTTTTAATTATTTAGCTCCGTAGTTTATTCCGTAGTGATTGTGGTGAGTTAATAGTATTTTAGGGATTTTTTGGTTATAAAGAAAATATTAAAAAAAAATAAAATTTTTTTTTTTTCAGTGTAGCAGTTTTCCGCAAGGTGTTGTTTTTCCTATTTTCTCCCTACAAGTCCCTGTTCGGGCGCCACTTGTAACGTAGTTTCTCAGCCGGGGTAAAACCTCAGTTGTGCCAGGAAAAACTATACAAGAAAATTTATATAGAAAGGGATGGAACTTGTAGCTAGGATTTAATTGCAGGAATTTTCCGCTCACTGAATATTTTCTTTATGGGCTAGGTATTTATTCCCGTCAGAATATTTAGTTCGGTCCGGAAATAAAATAGCTATAGGGGGGCGGGCAACACTATTGGTCAGCACTGCGCGGCGGTGCGGAACCAGTTTAGCGGGAAGTCAGCGCTAGTTCGCCAGTGCTCGGAACGACGAATGGGGTGGAACCAAGCTTAATATCGGGACGCGCGCAGCTAGCTGGTTCGTCAGTGATGCTCAGCGGCTGGCGCTCGCAGTTGAAACGGGTATGCGGGTAGCCGGCGTGCGGCTAGTGATGCGCTCGCTGAAACGGGTACGTGCTACGTAACTAGCTGGGCTACTAAGCCGGCTGGTCGCGGATTCTAAACTACGGGGCTTAATCCGGCTGGGCGCGGATGCTAAACTAGGGGGTTTAATCCGGCTGGGCGCAGATTCTGGGCTACGGGGTTTACTCCAGACGCGGAGGCTAACTACAGAGTTACTAATCCGTCTGGGCGCGGATTCAAAGCTACGGGGTTTACTCCGGTTAGACGCGGAGGCTAACTACTGAGTTACTAATCCGGCTGGGCGCGGATTCAAAGCTACGACTACGAGCTAGGATACAGTAGTTACCATGCAGGAGGGGGGAAGAGCGGCAGCGGCTGCAGAGCACTCGAATGGGAGGTTCAAACGGGTGGCCGGCAACTGTACCGAGAAGGAGCGGAGTAGGAGAGAGTTTTCGGCGGTAACCGTCCACGTGTATGGAAGTGCCAAACACGCAGTTGGAAACTGCTGAAAAGGGAAGAGAGGCTGGGAGAGGAATTTCGCCAAGTACCGATCGCGTGAATGGAAGGGCCAAACACGCGGTTAGTAATTGCCGGGAGAGGGCAGGGTTAACAATAAGAACACGGGTTAGGGTTTTAGTGTTAATTCTCGGTTTATTGCTTAAATGTTAGCTACTCCCTACTGCTGCCCTTACACGGGTTTAACTTACGTGAGGTATGTTCTATGAGATTCACTGCCACGGCTCGACGCGTCGGTCTCGAGGCACGTGGGCTTTTCGCGGCTTGGGTTTTCTACGGAGCTATGCGGAGATACGTCCGAGCGCGGCGACGGTCACGAAGCGAGAGCGCGAGCTTCGGTTCGTGGCCGCGATCGGGAGCCCGGAACTCGATAGCTTTGAGCTAGTTCGCTGCTATCGGACCCACTATCGATGACCACCTATCGTGGCGATCGATAGGGTCGTGCCTTCGATGGCGTTAGGGTCAGGGGTTGGGTCTTAGCTTTAGTCTTATATTTAGTATTAATTAATAAAAAATAGCGACTTCGTGTCTTAGGCTAACTTAAATATATGTATTTATATATGTAGAAAACAATGGTGACTTCGTGTCAAAACAAAGGAAACTTAATAAAGGAGAAGTAATATCATTCGTGATAGTATCCAAGGAACATTGTGTAGTTTGTGCGCCCATATTCAGAAGGGGCGTCACAATATAAACTTCGGTTTACCGAAGTTAGCTTTCTTTCTCGTTATTTTTTAAATGTGAAAAATTTGTGAAAAAAAGTTAGACAAAAATAGTCATAACTAAGCTAAAACAGCCTTAATTTCAATTCGGAAAGCTGTTCTATGTTACGTTTTATGAAAATAATAGATCTGCATACTAAGTTTAAAAATTTAAGCAAATAAATTTTTGAAAATTTTGAACATTTTAACGACCCCCGACCTTCTAACATTTTGAAAATAAAAAAATTTGTTTCTGATATATTTTAATATTTTGGTTTTAAATGCTTGCAATTTTAATGACGAATCCGAAAATACACGGCTTTTGCTGTCACTCCTTTTGGCTATAGAAGGAGCTGAAGAAGAGCTTATATTTTCACAATATTTTTATTTTTTTATATATGATAATCTTTTGAAAAAACTTAGACAAAAATAGTCATAACTAAGCTAAAACAGCCTTAATTTCAATTCGGAAAGCTGTTCTATGTTAGGTTTTATGAAAATAATAAATCTGCATACTCAGTTTAAAAATTTAAACAAATAAATTTTTGCCAATTTTTGAACATTTTGAAAATAAAAAAATTTGTTTCTGATATTTTTCAATATTTTGGTTTTAAATGCTTGCAATTTTAATGACGAATCCGAAAATACACTTTTGCTATCACTCCCTTTTGGCTATAGGAGGAGCTGAAGAAACCTTAAATTTTCAAAATATTTTATTTTTTAAATATGATAATTTTTGAAAAAACGTAGACAAAAATAGTCATAACTAAGCTAAAACAGCCTTAATTTCAATTCGGAAAGCTGTTCTATGTTAGGTTTTATAAAAATAATAAATCTGCATACTAAGTTTAAAAATTTAAACAAATAAATTTTTGCCAATTTTGAACATTTTAACGACCCCGACCTTCTAACATTTTGAAAATAAAAAATTTGTTTCTGATATATTTTAATATTTTGGTTTTAAATGCTTGCAATTTTAATGACGAACTGAAAATGCACGGCTTTTGCTATCACTCCTTTTGGCTATAGGAGGAGCTGAAGAAGACCTTAAATTTTCACAATATTTTTATTTTTAAATGTGATAAGTTTTTGAAAAACTTAGACAAAAATAGTCAGAACTAAGCTAAAACAGCCTTAATTTCAATTCGGAAAGCTGTTCCATGTTACGTTCTATGAAAATAATAAATCTGCATACTCAGTTTTAAAATTTAAACAAATAAATTTTTTGCCAATTTTGAACATTTTAACGACCCCGACCTTCTAACATTTTGAAAATAAAAAAAAATTTGTTTCTGATATTTTTAATATTTTGGTTTTAAATGCTTGCAATTTTAATGACGAATCCGAAAATACACGGCTTTTGCTGTCACTCCCTTTTGGCTATAGAAGGAGCTGAAGAAGACCTTATATTTTCACAATATTTTTATTTTTTTTATATATGATAATCTTTGAAAAAAATAGACAAAAATAGTCATAACTAAGCTAAAACAGCCTTAATTTCAATTCGGAAAGCTGTTCTATGTTAGGTTTTATGAAAATAATAAATCTGCATACTCAGTTTAAAATTTAAACAAATAAATTTTTGCCAATTTTGAACGTTTTAACGACTCCGACCTTCTAAACTGTTAAAAATATAAAAAAAAATTTCTGATATTTTTCAATATTTTGGTTTTAAATGTTTGCAATTTTAATGACGAATCCGAAAATACACGGCTTTTGCTATCACTCCCTTTTGGCTATAGGAGGAGCTGAAGAAAACCTAAAATTTTCAAAATATTTTTATTTTTTATATATGATAATTTTTGAAAAAACGTAGACAAAATAGTCATACCTAAGCTAAAACAGCTTTAATTTCAATTCGAAAGCTGTTCTATGTTAGGTTTTTATAAAATTATAAATTTGCATACTCAGTTTAAAAATTTAAACAAATAAATTTTTGCCAATTTTGAACATTTTACCGACCACCGACCTTCAAACATTTTAAAAATCAAAAAAAAAATGTTCTGATATTTTTCAATATTTTGGTTTTAAATGTTTGCAATTTTAATGACGAATCCGAAAATACACGGCTTTTGCTATCACTCCCTTTTGGCTATAGGAGGAGCTGAAGAAGACCTTAAATTTTCTCAATATTTTAATTTTTAAATATGATAAATTTTTGAAAAAACTTAGACAAAATAGTCATAACTAAGCTAAAAACGCCTTAATTTCAATTCGGAAAGCTGTTCTATGTTAGGTTTTATGAAAATAATAAATCTGCATACTCAGTTTAAAAATTTAATCAAAAAATTTTTTGTCAATTTTAGAACATTTTAAAGACCTCCGACCTTCTAACCTTTTGAAAAATATAAAAAAAAATTTCTGATATTTTTCAATATTTTGGTTTTAAATGTTTGCAATTTTAATGACGAATCCGAAAATACACGGCTTTTGCTATCACTCCCTTTTGGCTATAGGAGGAGCTGAAGAAGACCTTAAATTTTCACAATATTTTTATTTTTTAAATATGATAATTTTTGAAAAAACGTAGACAAAAATAGTCATAACTAAGCTAAAACAGCCTTAATTTCAATTCGGAAAGCTGTTCTATGTTAGGATTTATGAAAATAATAAATCTGCATACTCAGTTTAAAAATTTAAACAAATACATTTTTTGCCAATTTTTGAACATTTTAACGACTCCCGACCTTCTAACCTTTTAAAAATAAAAAAATTTTTTCTGATATTTTTCAATATTTTGGTTTAAAATGTTAATAATTTTAATGACGAATCCGAAAATACACGGCTTTTGCTATCACTCCCTTTTGGCTATAGGAGGAGCTGAAGAAGACCTTAAATTTTCACAATATTTTTATTTTTTAAATATGATAATTTTTGAAAAAACTTAGACAAAAATAGTCATAACTAAGCTAAAACAGCCTTAATTTCAATTCGGAAAGCTGATCTATGTTATTTTTTATTAATAGACAAAATAGTCATAACTAAGCTAAAACAGCCTTAATTTCAATTCGGAAAGATATTCTATGTTACGTTCTATAAAATAATAAATCTGCATACTAAGTTTAAAATTTAAACAAATAAATTTTTGCCAATTTTGAACATTTTGAAAATAAAAAAAATTTGTTTCTGATATATTTTAATATTTTGGTTTTAAATGCTTGCAATTTTGATGACGAATCCGAAAATACACGGCTTTTGCTATCACTCCCTTTTGGCTATAGGAGGAGCTGAAGAAGACCTTAAATTTTCACAATATTTGTATTTTTTAAATGTGATAAATTTTTGAAAAAACTTAGACAAAAATAGTCATAACTAAGCTAAAACAGCCTTAATTTCAATTCGGAAAGCTGTTCTATGTTACGTTCTATAAAAATAATAAATCTGCATACTAAGTTTAAAAATTTAAACAAATAAATTTTTGCCAATTTTGAACATTTTAACGACCCCGACCTTCTAACATTTTGAAAATAAAAAAATTTGTTTCTGATATATTTTAATATTTTGGTTTTAAATGCTTGCAATTTTAATGACGAATCCGAAAATGCACGGCTTTTGCTATCACTCCCTTTTGGCTATAGGAGGAGCTGAAGAAGACCTTAAATTTTCACAATATTTTTATTTTTTAAATGTGATAAGTTTTTGAAAAAACTTAGACAAAAATAGTCAGAACTAAGCTAAAACAGCCTTAATTTCAATTCGGAAAGCTGTTCTATGTTACGTTCTATGAAAATAATAAATCTGCATACTAAGTTTTAAAATTTAAACAAATAAATTTTTGCCAATTTTGAACATTTTAACGACCCCGACCTTCTAACATTTTGAAAATAAAAAAATTTGTTTCTGATATATTTTAATATTTTGGTTTTAAATGCTTGCAATTTTAATGACGAATCCGAAAATGCACGGCTTTTTGCTATCACTCCCTTTTGGCTATAGGAGGAGCTGAAGAAGACCTTAAATTTTCACAATATTTTTATTTTTTAAATGTGATAAGTTTTGAAAAAACTTAGACAAAAATAGTCAGAACTAAGCTAAAACAGCCTTAATTTCAATTCGGAAAGCTGTTCTATGTTACGTTCTATAAAAATAATAAATCTGCATACTAAGTTTTAAAATTTAAACAAATAAATTTTTTGCCAATTTTTGAACATTTTAACGACCCCGACCTTCTAACATTTTGAAAATAAAAAAATTTGTTTCTGATATATTTTAATATTTTGGTTTTAAATGCTTGCAATTTTAATGACGAATCCGAAAATACACGGCTTTTTGCTGTCACTCCCTTTTTGGCTATAGAAGGAGCTGAAGAAGACCTTATATTTTCACAATATTTTTATTTTTTATATATGATAATCTTTTGAAAAAACTTAGACAAAAATAGTCATAACTAAGCTAAAACAGCCTTAATTTCAATTCGGAAAGCTGTTCTATATTAGGTTTTATGAAAATAATAAATCTGCATACTCAGTTTAAAAATTTAAACAAATAAATTTTTTACCAATTTTTGAACGTTTTAACGACTCCCGACCTTCTAAACTGTTAAAAATATAAAAAAAAAAATTTCTGATATTTTTCAATATTTTGGTTTTAAATGTTTGCAATTTTAATGACGAATCCGAAAATACACTTTTGCTATCACTCCCTTTTGGCTATAGGAGGAGCTGAAGAAAACCTAAAATTTTCAAAATATTTTTATTTTTTATATGATAATTTTTGAAAAAACGTAGACAAAATAGTCATACCTAAGCTAAAACAGCTTTAATTTCAATTCGGAAAGCTGTTCTATGTTAGGTTTTATAAAAATTATAAATTTGCATACTCAGTTTAAAAATTTAAACAAATAAATTTTTGCCAATTTTTGAACATTTTACCGACCACCGACCTTCAAACATTTTAAAAATCAAAAAAAATGTTCTGATATTTTCAATATTTTGGTTTTAAATGTTTGCAATTTTATTGACGAATCCGAAAATACACGGCTTTTTGCTATCACTCCCTTTTTGGCTATAGGAGGAGCTGAAGAAGACCTTAAATTTTCAATATATTTTAATTTTTAAATATGATAAATTTTTGAAAAAACTTAGACAAAAATAGTCATAACTAAGCTAAAACGCCTTAATTTCAATTCGGAAAGCTGTTCTATGTTAGGTTTTATGAAAATAATAAATCTGCATACTCAGTTTAAAAATTTAATCAAAAAATTTTTTTGTCAATTTTAGAACATTTTAAAGACTCCCGACCTTCTAACCTTTTGAAAAATATAAAAAAAAAAATTTCTGATATTTTTCAATATTTTGGTTTTAAATGTTTGCAATTTTAATGACGAATCCGAAAATACACGGCTTTTTGCTATCACTCCCTTTTTGGCTATAGGAGGAGCTGAAGAAGACCTTAAATTTTCACAATATTTTTATTTTTTTAAATATGATAATTTTTGAAAAAACGTAGACAAAAATAGTCATAACTAAGCTAAAACAGCCTTAATTTCAATTCGGAAAGCTGTTCTATGTTAGGATTTATGAAAATAATAAATCTGCATACTCAGTTTAAAAATTTAAACAAATACATTTTTGCCAATTTTTGAACATTTTAACGACTCCCGACCTTCTAACCTTTTAAAAATAAAAAAATTTTTTCTGATATTTTTCAATATTTTGGTTTAAATGTTAATTTTAATGACGAATCCGAAAATACACGGCTTTTGCTATCACTCCCTTTTGGCTATAGGAGGAGCTGAAGAAGACCTTAAATTTTCACAATATTTTTATTTTTTTTAAATATGATAATTTTTTGAAAAAACTTAGACAAAAATAGTCATAACTAAGCTAAAACAGCCTTAATTTCAATTCGGAAAGCTGATCTATGTTATTTTATTAATAGACAAAAATAGTCATAACTAAGCTAAAACAGCCTTAATTTCAATTCGGAAAGATATTCTATGTTACGTTCTATAAAAATAATAAATCTGCATACTAAGTTTAAAAATTTAAACAAATAAATTTTTGCCAATTTTTGAACATTTTGAAAATAAAAAAAATTTGTTTCTGATATATTTTAATATTTTGGTTTTAAATGCTTGCAATTTTGATGACGAATCCGAAAATACACGGCTTTTTGCTATCACTCCCTTTTGGCTATAGGAGGAGCTGAAGAAGACCTTAAATTTTCACAATATTTGTATTTTTAAATGTGATAAATTTTTGAAACAAAAACTTAGACAAAAATAGTCATAACTAAGCTAAAACAGCCTTAATTTCAATTCGGAAAGATATTCTATGTTACGTTCTATAAAAATAATAAATCTGCATACTCAAGTTTAAAAATTTAAACAAATAAATTTTTGCCAATTTTGAACATTTTAACGACCCCCGACCTTCTAACATTTTGAAAATAAAAAAAAATTTGTTTCTGATATATTTTAATATTTTGGTTTTAAATGCTTGCAATTTTAATGACGAATCCGAAAATGCACGGCTTTTGCCATCACTCCCTTTTTGGCTATAGGAGGAGCTGAAGAAGACCTTAAATTTTCACAATATTTTTATTTTTTAGAATGTGATAAGTTTTGAAAAAACTTAGACAAAAATAGTCAGAACTAAGCTAAAACAGCCTTAATTTCAATTCGGAAAGCTGTTCCATGTTACGTTCTATAAAAATAATAAATCTGCATACTAAGTTTTAAAATTTAAACAAATAAATTTTTGCCAATTTTTGAACATTTTAACGACCCCCGACCTTCTAACATTTTGAAAATAAAAAAAATTTGTTTCTGATATATTTTAATATTTTGGTTTTAAATGCTTGCAATTTTAATGACGAATCCGAAAATACACGGCTTTTTGCTGTCACTCCCTTTTTGGCTATAGAAGGAGCTGAAGAAGACCTTATATTTTCACAATATTTTTATTTTTTTTTATATATGATAATCTTTTGAAAAAAAACAGACAAAAATAGTCATAACTAAGCTAAAACAGCCTTAATTTCAATTCGGAAAGCTGTTCTATATTAGGTTTTATGAAAATAATAAATCTGCATACTCAGTTTAAAAATTTAAACAAATAAATTTTTTGCCAATTTTTGAACGTTTTAACGACTCCCGACCTTCTAAACTGTTAAAAAATATAAAAAAAAAAAAATTTCTGATATTTTTCAATATTTTGGTTTTAAATGTTTGCAATTTTAATGACGAATCCGAAAATACACGGCTTTTTGCTATCACTCCCTTTTTGGCTATAGGAGGAGCTGAAGAAAACCTAAAATTTTCAAAATATTTTTATTTTTTTTATATATGATAATTTTTTGAAAAAAACGTAGACAAAAATAGTCATACCTAAGCTAAAACAGCTTTAATTTCAATTCGGAAAGCTGTTCTATGTTAGGTTTTATAAAAATTATAAATTTGCATACTCAGTTTAAAAATTTAAACAAATAAATTTTTTGCCAATTTTTGAACATTTTACCGACCACCGACCTTCAAACATTTTAAAAAATCAAAAAAAATGTTCTGATATTTTTCAATATTTTGGTTTTAAATGTTTGCAATTTTAATGACGAATCCGAAAATACACGGCTTTTGCTATCACTCCCTTTTGGCTATAGGAGGAGCTGAAGAAGACCTTAAATTTTCACAATATTTTTATTTTTAAATATGATAAATTTTTAAAAAACTTAGACAAAAATAGTCATAACTAAGCTAAAACGCCTTAATTTCAATTCGGAAAGCTGTTCTATGTTAGGTTTTATGAAAATAATAAATCTGCATACTCAGTTTAAAATTTAATCAAAAATTTTTTGTCAATTTTAGAACATTTTAAAGACTGCCGACCTTCTAACCTTTTAAAAATATAAAAAAAAATTTGCTATTTTTCAATATTTTGGTTTTAAATGTTTGCAATTTTAATGACGAATCCGAAAATACACGGCTTTTGCTATCACTCCCTTTTGGCTATAGGAGGAGCTGAAGAAGACCTTAAATTTTCACAATATTTTATTTTTTTAAATATGATAATTTTTGAAAAAACGTAGACAAATATAGTCATAACTAAGCTAAAACAGCCTTAATTTCAAATCGGAAAGCTGTTCTATGTTAGGTTTTATGAAAATAATAAATCTGCTACTCAGTTTAAAATTTAAACAAATACATATTTTGCCAATTTTTGAACATTTTAACGACCCCGACCTTCTTACATTTAAAAAATCAAAAGAAAAATTTTTCTGATATTTTTCAATATTTTGGTTTTAAATATTTGCAATTTTAATGACGAACTGAAAATACACGGCTTTTGCTATCACTCCTTTTGGCTATAGGAGGAGCTGAAGAAGACCTTAAATTTTCAGAATATTTTTTATTTTTTTAAATATGATAATTTTTGATAAAACGTAGACAAAATAGTCATAACTAAGCTAAAACAGCCTTAATTTCAATTCGGAAAGCTGTTCTATGTTAGGTTTTATGAAAATAATAAATCTGCATACTCAGTTTAAAAATTTAAACAAATAAATTTTTGCCAATTTTGAACATTTTAACGATCCCCGACCTTTTCCAATTTGAAAATCAAAAAAAAATTTCTGATCTTTTCAATATTTTGGTTTTAAATGTTTCCAATTTTAATGACGAATCCGAAAATACACGGCTTTTGCTATCACTCCCTTTTTCGCTATAGGAGGAGCTGAAGAAGACCTTAAATTTTCTCACTATTTTTATTTTTGATATATGTATGATAATTATTTAAAAAAAAAACTTAGACAAAAATAGTCATAACTAAGCTAAAACAGCCTTAATTTCAATTCGGAAAGATATTCTATGTTACGTTCTATAAAAATAATAAATCTGCATACTAAGTTTAAAAATTTAAACAAATAAATTTTTGCCAATTTTGAACATTTTGAAAATAAAAAAATTTGTTTCTGATATATTTTAATATTTTGGTTTTAAATGCTTGCAATTTTAATGACGAATCCGAAAATACACGGCTTTTGCTATCACTCCCTTTTTGGCTATAGGAGGAGCTGAAGAAGACCTTAAATTTTCACAATATTTTTATTTTTAAATGTGATAAGTTTTGAAAAAACTTAGACAAAAATAGTCATAACTAAGCTAAAACAACCTTAATTTCAATTCGGAAAGCTGTTCTATGTTACGTTCTATAAAATAATAAATCTGCATACTAAGTTTTAAAATTTAAACAAATAAATTTTTTGCCAATTTTGAACATTTTAACGACCCCGACCTTCTTACATTTTGAAAATAAAAACAAAATTGTTTCTGATATATTTTAATATTTTGGTTTTAAATGCTTGCAATTTTAATGACGAATCCGAAAATACACGGCTTTTGCTATCACTCCTTTTGGCTATAGGAGGAGCTGAAGAAGACCTTAAATTTTCACAATATTTTTATTTTTTTTATATATGATAATCTTTTGAAAAAACTTAGACAAAAATAGTCATAACTAAGCTAAAACAGCCTTAATTTCAATTCGGAAAGCTGTTCTATGTTAGGTTTTATGAAAATAATAAATCTGCATACTCAGTTTAAAATTTAAACAAATAAATTTTTTGCCAATTTTGAACGTTTTAACGACTCCCGACCTTCTAAACTGTTAAAAATATAAAAAAAAAATGTCTGATATTTTTCAATATTTTGGTTTTAAATATTTGCAATTTTAATGACGAATCCGAAAATACACTTTTGCTATCACTCCTTTTGGCTATAGGAGGAGCTGAAGAAAACCTAAAATTTTCAAAATATTTTTATTTTTTTATATATGATAATTTTTGAAAAAACGTAGACAAAATAGTCATACCTAAGCTAAAACAGCTTTAATTTCAATTCGGAAAGCTGTTCTATGTTAGGTTTTATAAAATTATAAATTTGCATACTCAGTTTAAAAATTTAAACAAATAAATTTTTGCCAATTTTGAACATTTTACCGACCACCGACCTTCAAACATTTTAAAAATCAAAAAAAAATGTTCTGATATTTTTCAATATTTTGGTTTTAAATGTTTGCAATTTTAATGACGAATCCGAAAATACACGGCTTTTTGCTATCACTCCCTTTTGGCTATAGGAGGAGCTGAAGAAGACCTTAAATGTTCTTAATATATTTTAATTTTTAAATATGATAAATTTTGAAAAAACTTAGACAAAAATAGTCATAACTAAGCTAAAACGCCTTAATTTCAATTCGGAAAGCTGTTCTATTTTAGGTTTTATGAAAATAATAAATCTGCATACTCAGATTAAAAATTTAATCAAAAAATTTTTTGTCAATTTTGAACATTTTAAAGACTCCTGACCTTCTAACCTTTTGAAAATATAAAAAAAATTTCTGATATTTTTCAATATTTTGGTTTTAAATGTTTGCAATTTTAATGACGAATCCGAAAATACACGGCTTTTGCTATCACTCCCTTTTGGCTATAGGAGGAGCTGAAGAAGACCTTAAATTTTCACAATATTTTATTTTTTTTAATATGATAATTTTTGAAAAAACGTAGACAAAAATAGTCATAACTAAGCTAAAACAGCCTTAATTTCAATTCGAAAGCTGTTCTATGTTAGGATTTATGAAAATAATAAATCTGCATACTCAGTTTAAAAATTTAAACAAATACATTTTTGCCAATTTTTGAACATTTTAACGACTCCCAACCTTCTAACCTTTTTAAAAAAATAAAAAAAAAATTTTTTCTGATATTTTTCAATATTTTGGTTTAAAATGTTAATAATTTTAATGACGAATCCGAAAATACACGGCTTTTTGCTATCACTCCCTTTTGGCTATAGGAGGAGCTGAAGAAGACCTTAAATTTTCACAATATTTTTATTTTTTAAATATGATAATTTTTGAAAAAACTTAGACAAAAATAGTCATAACTAAGCTAAAACAGCCTTAATTTCAATTCGGAAAGCTGATCTATGTTATTTTTATTAATAGACAAAATAGTCATAACTAAGCTAAAACAGCCTTAATTTCAATTCGGAAAGATATTCTATGTTACGTTCTATAAAATAATAAATCTGCATACTAAGTTTAAAATTTAAACAAATAAATTTTTGCCAATTTTGAACATTTTGAAAATAAAAAAATTTGTTTCTGATATATTTTAATATTTTGGTTTTAAATGCTTGCAATTTTAATGAGAATCCGAAAATACACGGCTTTTTGCTATCACTCCTTTTGGCTATAGGAGGAGCTGAAGAAGACCTTAAATTTTCACAATATTTGTATTTTTAAATGTGATAAATTTTTGAAAAAACTTAGACAAAAATAGTCATAACTAAGCTAAAACAGCCTTAATTTCAATTCGGAAAGATATTCTATGTTACGTTCTATAAAAATAATAAATCTGCATACTAAGTTTAAAAATTTAAACAAATAAATTTTTGCCAATTTTGAACATTTTAACGACCCCCGACCTTCTAACATTTTGAAAAGAAAATAAAAAAAAATTTGTTTCTGATATATTTTAATATTTTGGTTTTAAATGCTTGCAATTTTAATGACGAATCCGAAAATGCACGGCTTTTTGCTATCACTCCCTTTTGGCTATAGGAGGAGCTGAAGAAGACCTTAAATTTTCTCAATATTTTTATTTTTAAATGTGATAAGTTTTGAAAAACTTAGACAAAAATAGTCATAACTAAGCTAAAACAGCCTTAATTTCAATTCGGAAAGATATTCTATGTTACGTTCTATAAAATAATAAATCTGCATACTAAGTTTAAAATTTAAACAAATAAATTTTTGCCAATTTTTGAACATTTTAACGACCCCCGACCTTCTAACATTTTGAAAGAAAATAAAAAAAAATTTGTTTCTGATATATTTTAATATTTTGGTTTTAAATGCTTGCAATTTTAATGACGAATCCGAAAATGCACGGCTTTTGCTATCACTCCCTTTTGGCTATAGGAGGAGCTGAAGAAGACCTTAAATTTTCAATATTTTTATTTTTAAATGTGATAAGTTTTTGAAAAAACTTAGACAAAAATAGTCATAACTAAGCTAAAACAGCCTTAATTTCAATTCGGAAAGCTGTTCTATGTTACGTTCTATAAAATAATAAATCTGCATACTAAGTTTTAAAATTTAAACAAATAAATTTTTTGCCAATTTTTGAACATTTTAACGACCCCCGACCTTCTAACATTTTGAAAATAAAAAAAATTTGTTTCTGATATATTTTAATATTTTGGTTTTAAATGTTTGCAATTTTAATGACGAATCCGAAAATACACGGCTTTTTGAGCTCAAAGAAGCTGGGTCGAAATTTTTTTTTTTCGAAATCTGAAAGGTGCCCATTTTGCCCATCGTTTGCCCATGTTTGCCCAATTCAATTAATTTTTTTTTGCCCACGTCTAGTTTCGAAATTATGGAACTTCGAAAATTTTCGAACTTTTCGAAAATAAAAATGACTTTTTAATTTTTTTTTGCAAATCGCAATAAAATCGTTTGCCCACTTTTTGCCCACCCCTTAGAATTTTGAAACAAGTTTTAGTTTAGAAAATATTGAAAGCATTCACTGAAAAAATAAAAATTTTGAAATCTGAAAGGTGCCCATTTTGGCCCATCATTTGCCCATGTGGCCACCAATTAATTTTTTTGCCCACGTCTAGTTTTGAAATTATGGAACTTCGAAAATTTTCAAAATTTTATAATCAAAATTTGAAATCTGAACAGTGCCCATTGTTGCCCATTGTTTGCCCATGTGTGCCCACCAATTTATTTTTTGCCCACGTCTAGTTTTAAAATTATGGAACTTCGAAAATTATCGAAAATCAAAATGACTTTTTAAATTTTAAGTTTTAAAATTTAAAAGCTGACCATTTTGTCCACCATTTGACCATGATTGACTACCAATTATATTTTTTACCACGTCTGGCTTAAGAAATATAAGAATTCGAAATTTTTGAAATCTAAAAGTTGACTTTTTTTAATTTAAAAGCTGACCATTTTGCCCACCATATGATCATGTTTGACCACCAATTATCATTATTGACATGGAATTTATGAATGCGTTTCATAAAATAAACGGCCACATTGCTGCAATTACCACCAGAAATTTTAATAAAGGAAAATAAATACATTCTTAGTGGTGCCATAGAATATGTTCATGCGCAAGGCGATGGAATCGGCCATATTGCGTATTGCCGGAGAATTATCGGATCTTGGGAAGTACATAACGACATGTGCAGGCAATGGCGGAAATTTACATCTTTAAAACTAAAATGAGACTCCATATTGTTAAATACTCGGACAAGTTAATAAATTTATTTTTAAGTTATGAAATATGTAACTATTTTGTGAGTGAATAAAAGGTTGCATACGTTGCTTTTTGAAAAAGTTCTTTAAAAGTGTTTCGTGATGGCGAAATTAATGTACAAAAATTTTTAATTTCTCTGTTTTTCAACGAATTTCTATAAACTTCGAGATATAGTCGTTTTTTATAGTTCTAGAATTACGGTTTTAATTTCATTAAGATCGGACAACTATATCATATAGCTATAGAAGGATCGGTCGATTTATATAAAATGTAAAATTCTACATGTAAAATGTAAAATTTACAAAAATTTACATAATTTGACATTTTTTTTTACATTACCAAAATGGTTTTACCGAAGTTAGCTTTCTTTCTCGTTTATTTATAAGTGTTGGCATACTTGGGACAACGGCTCTAGTAATATAAAACAAAAAAGAATTCAAGAAGTCAAAATAAGAAGTTAAAATTTTCGAAGTTCCATAATTTTTAAAACTAGACGTGGGCAAAAATTAATTAGTTGGCAAACGATTCCATTTCGATTTGCAAAAAGTTTTGAAAAAGTAAATTTTTGATTTCCCAAAATTTTGAAAATTTTCGAAGTTCCATGATTTCAAAACTAGACGTGGAAAAAATTAATTGGTGGGCACACATGGGCAAACGATGGGCAACAATGGGCACTTTTCAGATTTCCAAATTTTGATTATAAAAATTTTTGAAAATTTTCGAAATTCCATAATTTCAAAACTAGACGTGGGCAAAAAATTAATTGGTGGCACACATGGGCAAATGATGGGCCAAATGGGCACCTTTCAGATTTCAAAATTTTTATTTTTTCAGTGAATGCTTTCAATATTTTCTAAACTAAAACTTGTTTCAAAATTCTAAGGTGGGCAAAGTGGGCAAACGATTTTATTGCGATTTGCAAAAAAAAAATTAAAAAAAAGTCATTTTTTTATTTATGAAAAGTTTCAAAATTTTCGAAGTTCCATAATTTCGAAACTAGACGTGGGCAAAAAATTAATTGGTGGGCAAACATGGGCAAACGATGGGCAAAATGGGCACCTTTCAGATTTCGAAAAAAAAAAATTTCGCGACCCAACTTCTTTGAGCTCGAACATAGAACTAGGGCTAAAATAATTTTGAAAAAGACTTCTTTAAATTATTTCATAATGCTGTTTATGGAAAATGTCTTGAGGACTCTTCCAAACGCTTAGACGTTCATATAGTTACGGAATGGGAAGCCCCACCTGTAGGTCCAAGAGGTGGACGTCCTCGATTATGTGCCAAAACTTAATAGCAAAATCAAATTTTCACAGTGCCACAAAATTTAGTGAGCACATGTATGCTATTCAAATGAATAGATTATCTAATGTTTATGATAAGCCAACTTACTTAGGATTCATAGTCTTGGAGTTATTGAAGTGGAAAATGTATGATTTTCATTATGCATACATGAAACCAAAATTTATCAATGCTTTGAAGTTAAATTATATGGACACTGATTCATTTATTTACTCAATAAAAACGAATGACTTATATGCAGACATTCGAGATGATGTCGATTCCAAATTTGACACATCTGAGTATCCAGATGAATTGGCCACACTATATAATTTTACGAAGTGTAATAAAAGCGATTAGGTTATTTTAAGGATGAATTACAGGGTAGATCGATGAGTGAGTTTGTTGGACTACGATCCAAAATGTATGCCTATACAGCTTAAAGTTCATCCAGTGAACTCGATAAGTGTGTGAAGAGGAACAAGGAGTTAAGAGAAGCTGTTTGGAAAAATTACTTTTGAAGCTTATAAAATTGTTTGTTCACACGACAACAGAAAAGTGATAGTATGTACATGTTTAGATCTAGAGGGCATGAAATAAGCACAATAAAATTAACAAAAGTCACATTAGATAACAAAGATGATAAGAGGAAAATATGTGAAGATGGAGTTTCAACTCTTGCAATAGGTCATTATAAAACAATTCAAAATGAGATTGAGTGTTCAATGTCCAGTCTTGAAGCACAATCAAGAGTTTGGCACAGCCAAATGATTGAGCTGGAAACTTACCGGGTACTGAAAGTACAGTCAGCAAGATAAATTCAATTAAGAGAAAATTAGAATTTAATGAAAGTGCGATCGACATTCATACGGGGAGTTACTTATGCACTACATTCTAATAGATGGTGTTCATAAAAAAAAGACGAACAGTTTAACTTTGTAACATAATTTTTATTTTAAAATGTATTAAAAATGTTTAATTATAAGATGATTAAATAAATTAAAGCTAATGTATATAATACTAATTTAATAATAAAGTTGTTATGGTAAATAAAGAAAATAAAACCCAAATTGATGTTTTTGTACTTATTTAATTACAAAATTTCAGATTTATCAATCCAAGTATCATCGGATTTGGGAAAACCCAACCATCGTACGAGAGCCTTTTTCCTTTCTTTTTAGTACCTTTTCAACTAGATATGTGTGTGGAAAATTTGTTTTTTTCACTTGTTTATAGAATGATCCCTTAATTGGATTCCCGTTTAAATCTTCCAGTAAGTATGTTGTTGGATAAGTATTCTGTATTTTGATTATTCTAAAATTTTCAGTTGTCCAATTAGGAGTTTAACCCTTTTCAAACACGTGCTTGTATTTACTGATTCGAACATTATCCCCAATCTTCAGTTTGCTACCAGTAAACATTTTAATATTATTATAGACGGTTTTCAAGATATGATTCTCATTTTCACTGTTTACATTGAGGAAACCATTTTAATCGTTCGGTGTACTCTGTTGTTGTAAACATTAATTAACTCTTTGTACATATCAATCCATTTATAAGTCCTATTGTAAGAAAACTCTTTCCACATGAGTTCTTTTAATGATCTATTGAATCGCTTAACAATTGACGCCTTTAGAGTGCTAAATGTTGAGTAGTGGTTGATTCCATTTCGTTTCATTAACCCATTAAAAATAGTGTTAGAAAACTCACTTCCATCATCAGTTTGTATGTGTTTAGGAACACCACCACCTGATTTTAATATTCTATCCATCGCGAGAGCAACGTCTGCTGCCTTTTAGATTTTATAGCTTCCTCCCAAGCAAATTTTGAGAATGTGTCTTTACTGTTAGTAGGTAGCGATATCCATTATTTGATGGTGCATACTTTCCCATTTCAACCAAGTCGGCTTGCCATAAGTCATTAATTCCCTTTGTAATCACTCTGCGTCGTATAAAATGTTTAAGTGAGGGAGCGTGTAATTCATTAATAATTCCCGTCTACTCATACTTATTTATAAAAAATCCAATATAATAATAATAATAAAATAAATAAATAAATATATATAAAAAATAATAATAAAAATAAAAGTTTCGGTTTGTCAATACTTTATTATAGTGATTTTCTTAATACACCGAAATTATTTAGAACGAGTAAATTTTTCGATAAAGCTTGAGACAACTACCTCAAGTCTGTCTAATCTATCTTCAATATCCACAGCTCTGACATCAGGTGCTGTAACAACTACTTCACTCAACATTGAATCTCTAAAATTTTTTATGGAGTTGTCAACGTATTCTTTGATTACTAGATCTGAGTTTTCTTTTGGATTGACACCATTCTTTATTCGTTTTTGTTGAATATTAAAGTTCCCATCAGTATCAATGAAGAGACCTGAAATAGTTTTTTCATATTGCTTTAAGTGGTTAGAATTCTGCTTATCACTTATATAATGCCCAAACTTGTCAACGGACATGATGATTATAAACTCATTTGAATATAAACAAGTAAATATATACTAACTTAATCTATAATTTGAGCCTCTTTCAATTCTTCAATTATCGAAGTAATTTCATTTGTGTGATTAGTATGTCCCGCTGATTGAGAGGCAATTAAGAGTTGTAGTCGTTCTACTAGCTCATTTGGAACATCCCAATAAACATAACTTGGTTTCCTCATGTCAAGTTTCATGAATCCAGATCCGGACACAATTGAATTGGTGGGTTTAGGAGTGCTGAGTGCATTCGATGATTTTGATAAAAGCGGTTTTATAATTTTTCTATATTTTACTGCCCTCGTTCCTTTTACTTGTCCTTTTGGTTGAAAGTTTCTTCGATATAAATTAGTTTTAATACAATTTCTCGATATATTTCTAACTCATTTGTATTATAATTTTGTGGTAAATTGTGGAATATTAAAGAATACAGTCCACTAGTAAGATGCCAGTTTTGACCATTATCAAATTCAATTTTATTGTTGGAAACATTAATGTGACTATTTCCCAACATTAATTCACCATTCTTATTTTTATATGGACCATACGTCTTGTCTAAAGGTGATCTCGCGCGAGCTCACTAATATTTAAATATTTTAAACTCTCTTCATGTTGTGGTGACTGATGAGCTATTGTTGATGTATGATGTGAGGGAAGACTCGGTGATCCAATTGATGAATGGGGAGAGAATTGCTTTTGTAAAACTTGTGGTGAAGAGGGAAAGGTTAGGTTCGGTAATTCACTCAATGTGTTTGCTATGTGTTGATCCGCTAGCATGTATGATGAGTCCTCTATAGCTGGTTGAGAATAGAATTGATCATCATGATCATCATCATCATCTTCATCACTCTTTAACCTTGAATCCAATGTAGTATAATGATCATCATATTTATTTTTCTTATTTGATTATTTGCAGTGTAAAATAAGAGTTTCTTCTTTTTCACAAGAGGTGTACTATACCTAATGTGTATTGGACTATAGTTTTGATTATTTTTATAGGTTTAAACGTTTCCTCCAACCCAATAATATTCTGGTTTTGAGATGTTTTAGTTCTGAAAATTTTTTTAGTGCATCTCGAGTTTTTGTCAACTGAGTAAAAATATTCTGATACATATTTTTAATTTACTTGATTTAACAGAATGTAATCAGTTATTACACCCTTGTGGTTTAAAATATACTGTGAAGTAATTTACGAATCATGCTTATATATATATAAGTTAACACCCAGAATGCTAAATGCTCAACCAAAGTAAGAGTATCGCCACACGCGCAGAAATCTGAACAACATCAAATAGATTACGAGTGTGAGTGCATTAGCACCGATTTCCCAACATATAAAGTTATTGGCCGGAATGTTTCCCAATATGTCCCCAATTGAGTTCAACAGCCACTTGCGCTGAGTTTTCACTTCTTCACTTCCTACTCTACGATCGTGGGAAAGCTTCAACGCTGGGTGACTGAACCCAACACAGTGCATTTGGCAACGACAATTATTGCCAAATTACATTGACCAATTAGAATAAGAAACGGTCAACTGCACCGCGGCAGCAGCAATATCAGCATCAGCAATATCAGCGACAGCGACCAATTAGGACCGACCACATCAGCGACAACAGCGATGTTCAACGATAGCAGCAGAGAACGTCAGCAGAGGCAGCAGCAGCGGCAGAAGCGGCAGCAGCAAACCAATGAAGCATAGGTAACATTATTAATCATTAGCATAAGAAAAATCAGTTGTAAAATTGCACTCAATAAAGAAAGTTTATATTTTTAATAAAAATATTATCTAAACTTTAACTGGCGCCCGAACAGGGACCTGGTATAAAGTTCGCGAAGGATACAAGTTCCGCGTCTCGTGTAGAGCAGTAAAGAAAATCCTGCCGGTTCGGAAAATTATTCTGCCTAATCCGCACGAAAAATCCGACCACCGAGGCCCGGAAGTGCCACAATTAAAGTGCCGTCCCAGAAAACGCCACAAAAGGGCACTCCTACAAAAAGGACTTGTACCCGGTGGACATACCAGGCCAAATTTTATCGCTGTGATTCCTCTAGTACCCGTTCGGAGGAACGTGCAAGGAAAGGTGTAAAGGAGGTGCCCTAGTAGACCCGCATTCTGGAGAAATCGCTGCAACGCGGGACAAAAGGAAAAACACCAAGATTACCGGCACGAGAGCACACCGAGATATGATTATTTTGTAAGAAAATACTCCAAACAAAAAGGAGACAATAATCGTCAAGCGACAAACAAATTCCATGAAAAGGAACTATCAAAAAATTAAATTAATAAACAAACAACAAACAAAGAATCAAAGAATTTTTAAATTAAATTAAATCGATCGCTAAATTTTCTATAAAAAATTTTGTTACCTATCAAATTTAAACAAAAATTATTTAAGGATTAAAAATCTAAATTCAAAATTAAGAAAACACAGAAAAAAATCTAAAATCCAAAAATCAAAATCTAAGTTTTAAATCAAACTTTATAATATTTACAGCACAAAATAATTAATTATTTTCACCCGAATTCTGAGTAACTATCTAAAAATTTTCTAAAATATAAATTCATCCCTTTATTCAACTGTTCAAATATCGTGACCACAAACCATAACTAAAATGCCAGACCAAGATTTAGCAGACCGACTAGGAAACCTTGTAGGCCCTTCCGCAACTAGCAACGCGCGACTCATGACTGAGAGAGATATCGAAGAAATAATAAAAGGCGTCTTAGAAACCAAATTAAGTGGCTTAGTGAAGGAAATAATTAAACCCAATAATGATTTTTCGCAATATACAGATCAAACAATCAGACGAGAACTAGCACACAACCTTAGTGAATTAGACAAAATACCGGACATTGTACGATCGCTTAGAGAATTTTCAGGAAACAAAAGTGAATTTTCCTCATGGAAAAAGAGCGTATCACGAGTTTTAAAAATCTATGAAGGTAGAATCGGTTCGCCAAAATATTATGGCATTCTTTTAGCAGTCCGCAATAAAATTACGGGACAAGCAGACGCAGTGTTAGAATCATACAACACCCCACTTGACTGGCCAGCTATTATGAAATGCCTTACATCGCATTTTGCCGACAAACGAGACCTTAAAACTTTACAGTACCAGCTTTATGCCCTTGCTCAAGGAAACAATACTATAGTTGAGTTCTACCAAACAGTCTAAGAACAACTATCCTTAATCTTGAACCAAGTTAGTAATCTGGATGCTTCACAGGAGACCATACAATCTTTGACGACTATGTACAGGAGAAAGCTTTAGATACTTTTGTTAGAGGCCTAAACGGAAATCTAGCTCAACTGTTAGCGATCAAAGAACCGCACGACTTGGGGCATGCACTACACCTATGTAGTTTGCTCGAGAATCAGACCACTAGAAACAACCAAACCCCCAAAAGCATTTACTCAGGAAAACCGCCTACACTACCACCAAGAACCCACCAACCGTTCCGAATGGTAGGAGCCAAACAAAATTTTCATCCCCATTTATACTACAATCCTAAACAGATGCAGGTAGTAGCCGCAACCGGAAAATTCCCTTCACACAAACCACCCAACCTAATTTTTACAACCAAGCTAATTCAAGCCAAGCAAAACCATTAACACCCTATATTTCTCCGACACCGCCCCGCGACCCCAACCAAAAGCAGTACCTATGGAGGTTGATCAATCAATTCGTTCGCGTCATATCAACTATATGAATAAGCCGGCGAACAATGATTATTTTGGGAAACGACCTCTTAGCACTTCTAATGTTCAGAACACTAGCAAGATGCCAAGACAATTTCATATTCAAACCGAGTCAGAAACTACTACACAACAGGAAACACAAGAAGATACAACTAGTGCAGAGCAGGAATATTACGAAATGACAGAACCGAATAATATAGGCGAACTTCAAGAAGAATTTACTTGGCAAATTGATACCGAACAACAAGAATACATTGACATGTCCGAGCTCCATTTTTAGAATAAATCGTTCCTCATTACCTTACTTTAAAGTAACGACGGGGAACGGAAAAATCCTAAAATTCCTAATAGACACAGGCTCAAACCAGAATTACATTCAAACACAACTGGTACCACACCCAAAACCGAATGAGAAAAGCTTTTCAGTCAGCTCTGTGGGAGGCAACAATGAAATTACACAACACACGATTCTTAAACTTCCCAATATCTCAGATAAACCAATGAAATTTTTTACTAGATACACTAAAAACATTCCACGGCATATTAGGAAACGATACAATGAAATTATTAGGCGCAATTATAGACGTCAAAAATGATACACTAATTCTTGAAAATAAAAGGAAAGTTAAAATTCACCAATTAGCCGCACAAGCCGTTAACACAATAGGACCACAAGTCAGTCATATGACCGAGTCACAAAAATAATTATAGAAAACCTTGTTCAAAGCCACAAAAACTTATTCGCCGACCCAGACACAAAATTAGCATACACTACTAAAGTGGTAGGAGAAATAAGAACATCATCAGACTCCCCAGTTTATGGAAAACACTACCCATACCCAGCTTCACTAAGACAGGAAGTAGAAAAGCAGATAAACGAAATGCTCGAAGATGACATTATTAGACCTTCACGTTCTCCGTATAATGCACCCGTTTGGGTAGTTCCAAAAAGTCAGGTCAGTCCGAAGAAAAAAGGTATAGATTGGTAATAGACTACAGGAAACTCAACGATGTCACTATCTCAGATCGGTACCCTATCCCAGAAATTGGCGAAATTATTGCACAGCTAGGGATAACAAATATTTTTCAGTGTTAGATCTTAAAAGTGGATTTCATCAAATCCCACTAAAAGAAACAGATATTGAAAAACAGCCTTTGCCGTAAACGGTGGAAAATATGAATTCACCAGGCTTCCATTTGGTCTCAAAACTCACCATCTATATTCCAAAGAGCCTTGGACGACATCCTGAGGGAATACATAGGAAAATTTGCTATGTGTACGTTGACGACATAATCGTTTTAGCAAAACGAAGTTGAGCACGGTCAGAACCTCGAAAAGTATTTTCAACACTACAAGACGCAAACATGAGGGTACAAATAGAGAAATGTCATTTTTCAAAACGAAGTAGATTTTTAGGGTATACAATCTCACAAGACGGAGTTAAGACAAATATTGACAAAATAAGAGCAGTTTCAAAATTCCCGGTCCCAAAACGTTAAAAGACCTACGATCTTTCTTAGGCATGACAGGGTATTATAGAAGATTTATTAGAGACTATGCAAAAATAGCGAAACCACTAACCATTCTCCTCCGAGGAGAAGAAGGCCGCATATCAAAAATAAATCAAGCAGGACAGCTATTAACCTGGACAAAGAAGCAATAAAGGCCTTGAAAATTAAAAAATACACTCATCTCCCGAGACGTCACCCTTGCATACCCAGATTTTGGAAAAGAATTTCAGCTTACAACCGACGCGTCAAGTTACGCAATAGGCGCAGTCTTAGAACAAAACCATAGACCAATAACATTTATCTCACGTACACTCTCAAAACCGAAGAAAATTATGCAACAAACGAAAGAGAAATGTTAGCCATTGTGTGGGCACTTCAAAGCCTGAGACATTATCTTTACGGATATTCGAAAGTAGTAATATACACAGATCACCAGCCTCTAAGTTTTTCAAATAGTGTCAATAATCATAACGCGAAACTAAAATGATGGAGAGACCTTATTGGCGAATATATCACGAAATTAAATACAAGCCAGGAGTAGCTAACGTAGTAGCTGACGCACTTTCTAGAGCCCCAGCCGAAATAAATTCATTCAGCTCCACAGCAACCATTCATAGCGACGAAAGCTCTTCTCACAATCTTATATTTTCTGTAGAAGCTCCCATTAATGTTTTCAAAAATAAATTATTCCTGCTTATCGACGAAACGGATTCAGATATTTTCGAAATTCCATTCCCAACTTACCACAGACACATAGTAAAAAGAAGAGAGTACACAGAAGAACAAATAATAGCAATCCTAACACGCAGATTACACCCCAGATTAATAAACGGAATTTTTACTTTCGAAGAAGTAATGGGAAAAATACAAAATATTTACCCCACATATTTCAGTTCATATAAAGTAAGGTTCACGCAAAATCAAGTAGATGACGTCACGTCCGAATTACAACAAAACGAAATAATAACCCTAGAACACAAGATAGCCCATAGAGATGAGAAAGAAAATAAAATACAAATACTTAAGAACTATGTTTTCCACAAACTCAAAAAGAAAATTCAAGCAATAGTTCAGTCCTGCCAGACCTGTAAAGAATCTAAATACGATAGGCATCCGCCAAAAGGCGAAATTCAACCAACACCTATCCCCAAATATCCAGGAGGAATAGTCTCATGTAGATATTTATATCACAGAAAAACAGCATATTAACAGGTATCGACAAATTTTCCAAATACGCTCAAGTAAAAATTTTACAGTCAAGGGCAGCTGAAGATATTAAAACCCTTAAGAGAATGCTTATCGCTTTCGGTATGCCGAAATGGATAATAATGGATAACGAACGTTCTTTAAGTTCTGCAGCTATAAAATTCATGCTGGAAGATCAACTTAAAATCTCAGTGCACACCACTGCCCCATACGCATCAACAAGTAATGGACAAGTAGAAAGGTTCCACTCGACACTATCCGAAATTTTAAGGTGCTTAAAAAGACAACGGAGCATGGTATTTGAAGATTTACTTTCCAAGCGGTCCAGGAATACAACAAATCAATACATTCAGTAACAAGAGAAAAGCCTATAGACATTTTTAGAAACACAATCCTAATACACCAGAAGATATAGAAAATCAACGAGAGGAAATTAGGCAGAAAATTCAAAAGAAACAACTCTATGACCTAGAATACCACAATAAAAGTAAGAACCTACCAAAACATTTCAGGCCAGGCGAAATAGTACACGTTAAAATCGATAAAAGATTAGGGTCAAAACTAACACCTAGGTATAAAAAAGAAAAAGTTGCTGAAAATAAAAACACCACCATTAAAACTCAAAGCGGATAAATAATCCACAAAATAATATTAAAACATAATTTTTCAGACTATTTTTACCAACCTGCCTGGGTATTACCACGGTCCTTGACTATTCAAACTCCCAACTCATTTCACTCGAAACCGGACTAGCAGCCAAACAAGACGGAACGTTTAAAATCATCCACATTTTCAACTTGACCAGCTACGAAGAGACATTTGCAACTTTAGAGGAATCATTTAAATCACTTATTTCATCTCATCCGCTTCAACCATATCTTTCGTACGAACTAAAACAAATAAAATCCGACTTACGCAGACTACAAACACAAAAAGATCAAAAAGAGCAATAGAAGCAATAGGGACAGCATGGAAGTGGCTGGCAGGATCACCAGATCATCATGATTATGAGGTCATCGAAAATAAAATAAACGAACAGCTTGAAAATAATAACAGACAAGTAGTTATAAACCGGCTAATTAACGAAAAAATAAATCAACTCAGTAATGTCACAAATGCAATGATAAAATTTACTCAAAACTCGGAAGGAATAATGGATCAAAAAGCCAATATTTTAAAATATAAAATACAATTAATTAAAGAAGAAATTACAAACATTCTGTACGCAATAACTTGGGCAAAATCTGACACAGTAAATTCATTTATTTTCTCAGCAAAAGAAACCAACATTGTAGAAAACATTTTTAAAAGAAAACAGTTTATTTTTGATATAGAAGAACTCTTAGAATTTGCTAAAGTCAAACTTGCCACCAATGGCCACGACCTCATTTACATTATTAGCACCAACAATTAATAAAGACACTTGCGGAACATTAAAAGTAAAAGCACTAAAAAGCCCATATAATAACCGATTTAAAATATGAAAATCTACTAGAATGTAAGAAGCAACTATTTGCAATAACAGAACCTTGCGAGGCACATAACGATAAAACTATTTGTAATTCCGAAAATTGCTAGACTTAAGTAACGATACTTGCGTAAACGCTCTGCTCAACCTTAAGGAACCAGTATGCAAAATGGTCAACAATCAACACATTCCCGATTTCGAGGAAATATTGCCAGGAACTCTACTGTTGAACGACTTCAGCGGACTTGTCTCGTTGGACGAAAAACTCCTAAAACTACAGGGCTCATTTATAATCCAATACAGGAACTCTACAGTAACAATTGGAGAAAACATCTACAAGTCTCAAGAAACCAACCCGGCTGAACCGGAACCCCCACTTTTCAATTAGCAGCGGAAAAGTCGAAAATATATGAAGTACTGTCACTACAAATGGTCAAGGAACTTAACATAAACAACACAAGAGTACTAGAGAAACTCAGAAGCGAAGGAATTATAGATTCTTCCCTGAATTATGGATCCACCATCATCCTATTCGTAGTTATCGTAGGACTGATCACACGATTTATGCGAAGGCGCAAACCAACGGAAGGCTTACCAGCTCCAGCGAAAACAATTGAAGAGCCATCCCCTTCCGGATCTGTACTCTTTACGTTGCGACCGAGGACAGTCGCGTTTAAGGGGGGAGGAGTTAACACCAGAATGCTAAATGCTCAACCAAAGTAAGAGTATCGCCACGCGCAGAAATCTGAACAACATCAAATAGATTACGAGTGTGAGTGCATTAGCACCGATTTCCCAACATATAAAGTTATTGGCCGGAATGTTTTTAATATGTCCCCAATTGAGTTCAGCAGCCACTTGCGCTGAGTTTTCACTTCTTCACTTCCTACTCTACGATCGTGGGAAAGCTTCAACGCTGGGTGACTGAACTAACACAGTGCGTTTGGCAACGACAATTGTTGCCAAATTACATTGACCAATTAGAATAAGAAACGGTCAACTGCACCGCGGCAGCAGCAATATCAGCATCAGCAATATCAGCGACAGCGACCAATTAGGACCGACCACATCAGCGACAACAGCGATGTTCAACGATAGCAGCAGAGAACGTCAGCAGAGGCAGCAGCAGCGGCAGAAGCGGCAGCAAACCAATGAAGCATAGGTTACATTATTAATCATTAGCATAAGAAAAATCAGTTGTAAAATTGCACTCAATAAAGAAAGTTTATATTTTTTAATAAAAATATTATCTAAACTTTAACTTATATATATATATATAACCACAGCTGGTCTGATAACCAGAGCTGGTCTGATAACCAGAGCTGGTCTGATAACCAGAGCTGGTCTGATAACCAGAGCTGGTTTGATAACCAGGCTGGTCTGATAACCAGATCTATTAGAGCTGGTTATCAGACCAGCTCTTTTAATAGGGCTGCTCTGTTTGGAAATCCCATTTCCCATTAAAATTTTGGTTTTTAATTTTATTAAACTTTTATTTTATAGTTGGTGCTGAAAATAATGTCTGAAATTCCCATTTCTCAATAAAATTTTTATTTTTTTTTATTATTATAAAGTTTTTTATTCTTATATCTTCTAGATATATATAAATGGATTGCTGTTCGTTAGTCTCGCTAAAGCTCGAGAACGGCTGGACCGATTTGGCTAATTTTGGTCTTGAATTATTCGTGGAAGTCCAGGGAAGGTTTAAAAGTAAAAAAATATGAGTATGTAGCCAATAGCCATTTTAACAGCCATTTTCTTTTCACATACATAACTAAAACGGCTGCTTTGATATTATTGTCAGGTAATTTTCGTCAAACATTTTCTGTCGTTTGTATAAATGGTGAGTCTAGAACTGTTAAAGTTTACTATATATATGTGCGCGTACTTTCCTCATTTTCTCAAGACCAAGACGAGCAAATATAGGAAGGCGAACGGGTAGTACAAATGACGATCACGGAGGGCAGATGAAGGTAATGCACGAAATAGATCTGTTGACCCCGTACCTGTAGTGAATCACGAATACGTCGTGCTGTTTTGGCTGAAATGAATAATGTACGGATACATTGAAATGATGGACGCAATATGTCCGCGACTCTTTCGCGATACTTTCGCGATACTTCCGCGATACTTCCTCAATACTTTCGTGATACTTCCGCGATCCTTCCGCGACTCTTCCGCGATTCTTTCGCGATACTTCCGCGATATTTCCGCGACTCTTCCGCGATATACTTCCGCGATACTTCCGCGATACTTCCGCGCTCCTCCGCGATACTTCCGCGATTCTTCCGCGATACTTCCACGACTCTTCCGCGATACTTCCGCGCCTTTCTGCGATACTTCCGCGATTATTCCGGGATTCTTCCGCGATACTTCCCCGACTCTTCCGGGACTCTTCCACGACTCTACTCATTTTTCTCTGATCAGTTAATATTATGTGACAAACCGGTATTGTGTTCACTTTGAAATTGTGAAAAATAATTTAAAAAATAAGTTATTCGTTTCCTAACATTTCAATTGAAACCAACAAATTAATCACGTATATTGTTCAAATTTGTATTCAGTTTCAACAGCAGGCATTTGTCTTTAAGGTGGTAAGTTGAACTATGTAAATTATGTGGATCGTGCATTTGAAATTAAATTCACCACTCAGTCCATAGTCCAAAATGCCTAAAGGACGACGTGCGAACATCGGCCGCCACAAGACATGCAAGTCAGCAACAAGTGTATTCACAGAACTTAAGCGAAGAAAGGCAAAATATAATAAGAGAAAATGCCCGATTGGGACAACGCGTGAGGACACGAAGTTCATTGGCATAATACAATCGCTTGAAATTCCAGTATGATCACACTGCGAACTACAGTGATAATGCAAATTTAGATACTTGGCCAATGACGACTATATGCCGATATTTCAAAGTTCAAAGAGAAACGGATGGATTGTGCTGCGCAAGTGGAAAAGTCAAACTGGATCCATTACTTACACCACCACAGCCACTGAAACCATTGTTCGATGGAACTGATCCCGATTCCATCCATTTTCTTCAACATATCCTTGAATACAATAACTGCTTTCGCAAGATTTCCTTTGAGCTAATATCAGTCGAGAAGGCGGCTTCATGCCGACTTGCAAGTAAAAGATACAACAACAAAATATTACATTTACATGGTTCAATGGTGCTAACACCAGATGAACCGCATCAATTTCTGCAAATATATTTCATTTCGTAAATGGTGGATCAGCTGAATGTGCGGTGCAACAGACGAATTATTGAACAGTTGCGTTTTCACGCTAATAATGCTGTGTTTAATATGTTTAAAACAGCATTAGAACGAATGCCATCGGATACGCAGGAATTCGGTTGAGGCAACCATTATTAACGGAAAGTACGCATATAAAAATGTATGTATTCCTCGAATACCAATGATTCCGACTGATCTTCCGTTTGACTTCAAACGACTGCAATTTCCAGTTCGCTTTGCGTTAAGAAGTCGCAAAGGCAAATCGCTTAGTGTTTACGGGATAAATTTAGAAAATCATTGTTTCACACATGGGCAGTTATATGTTGGGTATTCACGAGTTGAAACCATCCGCTTTGTTTGTGTTAACGTCAGACCAAAAACAAAAATGTGGTTTACCAAAGAGCACTTCAATAACGCTTCGATTCAGTATTTACTTTGGATTCACTTGCATTCACTTAGAGAAGGTCAACTAAATAACACTTCACTTTTGTAATCAAAATGAATTCATTACTGTTGTGAAATGAAATAAAGCTTTTCCTTTTCAAATATAAAACAAAAAAACAATTTTTTCTTCATCTTTTAATCACCAAACGAAATGTTACATATAACACTTTTCCTTTTCAAATATAAAACAAACAAACAAAAAAATGTTTCTTCATCTTTTAGTCACCAAACGAAATGTTACATAAAACGAAGCTATCTGGTGGCGAAACGGAGTTCGCTGGGTCAGCTAGTTTATTATAAAATACAATTTATAGTTTTAGATCAAAGTAGATGTTACCATCATCTTTTTAGTTAAAGTATAGGATTTTATAGAGAACAAATCAAAAATACAATCATCTATGTGACTATATCTGTCTGGAATGTATACAATATTTCTAAGCAATTCTACTTTAATACTATATCCATACTTTCCCTTTACTCGTTTGGCCGAAACGATTATGAATGGGATATTTATTCCCAAATCTTTTAATGCTATCTTACTCTTAATTGTGTATAAGTTAAGAGCACTCATAAGAGGATCCCCTCAATATCCCTCATGAGGGCATTGAGGTCCTCCTGAGTTACTCCTACGGGTAATTCATTGGTCTTGGGTGTTGTAGTGTTTTTGTTAATGTTGCTTGCCATCTTTTATGTGTAGGAGACTGCTGGTGGTGGTTGAGCTGCTGGAGGTGATCTGTTAGGCTGCTGGTTGTCCTGCTGATGGTGAGACTGCTGCTGTGGTTGGAAGTTGGTGCTGGTTGAAGATGGTGCTGGTTGTGCTTCTGAGACTGCTTCTAGTCGAATGATATTTTTCCTTGAGGCACGGACTGATTTTATAGCAGCCAAGAACACATTTCCCCTCCCACCACTTCAATTTGTACACTCATGTTGTGGGTTAATGGTTACACCACCTTCAGCTAAGTGGATGTTTCCACTTAGGTAAGACAGATAGGAACATTCAGGTTTGGACATGTTTCCGCTTTGGTAATTACTCCACTTCTGGTAATTACACTCAAAAACTCAAGACACAAATGTCCGCAGTTCACAGTCCCAAATTTTGGTATCGATTATAATTTTAGTTAATGTTTTTTCCTAAATATCTAACTACTTCTAATGGTGGTTTTAAATTTCCAAAACTATCGAAATAATATGATGATAATCCTCTTTTAAAATATGCTATCCAATGCGTACCTTTGATGTTGAGTTTGCTAGATTTATTATTCCTGATTCGAGGTTATTTGGGTATTTTGGTAACTCATCTTTCATATACACCTCGAAAATATGGAATATTTTAATTGCATACTTTATTATATCAATATTAGATAGCGCTCTTTTGGGTAGCATGCTAAGTAGTTTTGGATTCCGTGTTTTATTTTTAATATTTTTTAAAATGATAATCCATATCCTTTTTGTATGGGTGTAAATACAGTCCTGCCCCCAACGCTACAGTTTCCATTCGTTTGTTATATTTCTTTTGCTCTTCAAGCTGTTGTTTTGCCATTTTCGCATTATTAATAGTTTTACAATCGCTGCGCTACCTGAGCTAAGCTGTAAAGCTGTAGAATTGGAACAAGCGGCAAGAAACCACCCACTTTGGACGGTTATAACCCGTGGAATTACAACATTTTTCTACATCCTATTGAGTTAGAAACTGCTTTGCGTGCAACTTTTATTGCATTCAAGATATCAAGAGGTTTATTCTTTCTCAATTCTTTCGAAGCTTGTTTGATTATTGAGGCAAAAGATTTTTTACAACTTTCTTTTCACTACCTTTGACCCCATTCCAAATTTTTCTTTGCTTTCAATATATTTGTTACAAAATATGCTGCTGCTCACACCAAAACTACTATTTGATGCTTTTGCTCGATCCCACGCCCTATCAATTAAAACAGTGTTCTGCCTTATGACGTTCACTCAAGTCTGAACTATTTGAATAAGCAATATCGTGTTCCCTACAAGCTTCATCCAAAGCATTGATTCCACGATCACCACGCGTTAATCGTTTCTGAAGTTTTGTGCCTGGTCCACAATAATTGTATCCAGGTATATGAGCTTCAAAGGAAGTGTGTTTATTATATTATTGATAAAACAACTTCCAACCTTGACATTTGATTTGCGACTAATTATATTATAAAATGTTTTCCCATTTTATATACACCTCAATCATCGGAGATCAATGAGCTAAAACATCAAGGAGTTGCTCAGCCGAAGAGTGGACCACATGGAAGTGCTACTAATGGATCTGAAAGAACAAGTAGACGCTTCTCTAGGAGCAGAATCCATGGTCACGCAATTGGCTTGTCTGAAACTAGAACTCGAAGATCGTGTCAAGCTTCTAGAGGACGAGGTTAACGAGCTAGAGCCCTGGAACACACACATTTTCAGTGTGAGCAAGGCGTATGGAAGGGCTCGGAGCAGCAGATTAAGGCTGTGGAGTTGAGATTGCAGTGCCAGCACCTGAGTACGTCCTCGCCTTCGGCTTGCGAATTTGGTGAGAGTTCTACGTCACTTCTACGGTTGATATATGTATGTGGACTGCCGTCCACAGTGATATTATTTTTCACTTACCTTAAGTGGCTGCGCAAGTGGGCAGCTATTGCCTGCCGATTCCTTCCTAGGAATGAACATTTCGAACACTTAAGGAGCCGCCGCAAGTGTGCGAATGAAGTTTATTACAGTTCGGCACTTCAAATTGCACTTTGTGCAGCGTTTTCCCCGTCGCGTTCCATAATAAAGCACGGGAATTTGATTTGCTTGCTTAACACTGTTATTTAACATAGCTTATGTTAGAGACTTGCAGATAACTGACATTGCATTACAAAGTTACTGTTATTTAACATAAGACTGTTATTTAACATAGCTAATGTTGACTTGCAAAAATTATTATGACAGAAATTATAAAATATTTGTTGCAAAATTGATAAAAATTGCTAGCGACCTGCAAAAAATTGTTAGTGACCTGCAAGAAATTATAAAAATATTTGTTGCAAAATTGATAAAAATTGTTAGTGACCTGCAAAATTGTTAGTGACCTGCAAGAATTATAAAATATTTGTTGCAAATTGATAAAAATTGTTAGTGACCTGCAAAAATTGTTAGTGACCTGCAAGAAATTATAAAAATATTTGTTGCAAAATTGATAAAAATTGTTAGTGACCTGCAAAAATTGTTAGTGACCTGCAAGAAATTATAAAAATATTTGTTGCAAAATTGATAAAAATTGTTAGTGACCTGCAAAAATTGTTAGTGACCTGCGAAATTATAAAAATATTTGTTGCAAAATTGATAAAATTGTTAGTGACCTGCAAAAATTGTTAGTGACCTGCAAGAAATTATAAAAATATTTGTTGCAAAATTGATAAAAATTGTTAGTGACCTGCAAAAATTGTTAGTGACCTGCAAAATTATAAAAATATCTGTTGCAAAAATTGATAAAAAAATTGTTAGTGACCTGCAAAAATTGTTGGTGACAAAATTATAAAAATATTTGTTGCAAAATTGATAAAAATTGTTAGTGACCTGCAAAAAATTGTTAGTGACCTGCAAGAAATTATAAAAATATTTGTTGCAAAATTGATAAAAATTTTTAAGGACTCCTGCCGCCGTTCACTCCACTCGAATTTCCTCGATGGGGGCTTAAATCGAAACACACTTGGCCTGGTCGCTGCTGCCAAACAAATGGTCGAGATAATTGCGTTAATTAAGCATGAGTTTAATAACACACTCAAATGAATAGGAAAGACTGACAGCAGCCATTATAGTAAGAAATATTGAAGGTGGTGGACATGGAGATAAAAACACTCGCGTCACAGCTCTTTGTTACCAAACACAATTAGAGCATTAATTGTGGGTCCATCCAATTGTGGAAAAACTAATGTGATGATAAGTTTAATTGAAAGTCCAAATGGTCTTAAATTTGAAAATATTTATGTATTTTCAAAGAGCTTATACAAACCGAAATATTTGGAAAACTTATTAAACCAATAAAGGAATGGGATATTTCACATTCTCAGCTAATGACGAACGTTAGGAGCTTTTTCTGTAAGGGACGTCATCGGAATATAGACTCATTCTATTTATCTTAAACGTATACCCGTATTCCAAAACATTTAATACGTGATAATGCGAATTTTATTATTGTGTTTAAACAAGATGGATTAAACATGAAGTATATATGGCGAGATCATGCAAATTGTGATATGGATTTTAATACATTTATGAATATTGCACAGAAATGTTGGGAAGATAAATTTGGATTTTGGTAATTTCAAAGGATGATGAAATAAAAACTGGGCGATTTAGAAAGGGATTCGATCAATTTATTATACTTAAATAAATGTTTGTATAAGTATAATGCGTTGTTTGAAAAAAATACAGTTCAGACTCAAGCTTCATAATGTCTACATCGTTAACAATCACCTTAACTGGAAATACATCAGTTATAATTGAAAATTTTTTCCCAAAAATTTAGTTAAAACGTAAGTATGAGTGTGCCCTCATTGACTTTTCTACATTCAATTCTATTCCAAATGTTGATTTGGGTAACAATCTCTTCCATATTGGAAATAAAGTCATAGAAATACCAATGGGTTCCTATGTGGTTGATGATATAATAGAATATATTAATAACAGGCTCAAAGAGTATGGACTTCATAACACTATAAAAATTGAATGTAACATCAACACATTACAGTTTCAAGTTTCAACTAAAAATTAAACGGTATATTTTAATAATGAAAGATCAATTGACGGTTATTTGGATTTAATAAACGTAAACTAAGACATGAAAATGAAATTTACATCTCAGATAATCCAGTAAACATTTTAAAAACTAATTCAATTAGATTGGAATGTAATATTATCAGTGGCTCTATATGGGAAATAGACAAATCATGTGCTTCATGAATTTGGAATTAACGTCCCCAGGATATAAAATTAATATTACACCTCGAAATTTGATTTATTTGCTGTGAACTCCAGAGAAATAAGTACACTCAAAGTACGGATAACGGATCAGAACGGAGATTTAATCAATTTGCGTGGAGAACCTGTGTCAATTCGTCTACACTTACGACAGAATGATTATTTACAATAAAAGGCATCACATCACCCCACACCCCACATTAGTAAGCGAAAAGCTGAAGTGAAAGCATCATCATCTCAAGGAGATTTACATCATCGACGAGCACTATCATTAAAAAATAAATTGTTTTTAAAATCGATCGGATTTAATATTCAATAAAGTTAAATAACTGACTTTCAAATGAATGAAATTTTTTATATTCAAGACAAGCCTACCAATGATGATAGTATCATTAAGAAAGAGTTCCACACTTATTATCCGTATCAACATAACTTCAAATCAAATGATGAAGTTCGCATCACAATACAAAACCAAGATCTTTATGTCCTTCCAAATGAAAGTTTTCCATTTTGAAGGCACACTTAGCAAAACTATTGATGGAAATACAGGAACTACTAGCACGAATGGTGTTAACGGCTTGCTCAAAATAATTGCATGGCCTATTTTCTCGATGAAATCAGATTCGATATAAACGGATGTGAGGTGGACAGAACACGCTTCACTGGGATCACTTCAACTCTCAAGAACTTCCTCTACGTTGGTCAACAGGAGGGACTCCTTTATCACAATGCTGGATGGAGTGGTGGAGAGAATATCACTTGCGGAGGACATTTCAGCTTTCTGTTCCATTAAAATGTTACTCGGATTCGCAGAAGATTATATAAAGTTGTCTTAAACTTCAAACATGAACTCATTCTGTTACTAACTAAAAATACTGATGATATGTATGTTAAAACAGTTGAAGGTAAACAACATAAAATTTATATACACAGCATTAGCTGAAAAGTTCCACATATTGTTCCAAGTGATAGTGCTAAAATTAAAATGTTTAATGTTGTTAAAAGTGGGCTACCCTACCACTCTCATTCCGCAGCTGGGACTGTTACATAAATCCTACACTAGTGCAGGGTACCCATCATGTGTGGAATGTTAAGCTGTCGGCGAATAGAGAACGTCCACGGTTCGATGTCATTACATTGGATGGAAAACTAATAACAAATAATTTGAGAAATGCCAAAGTATATTTAAACTCTGATGTCTATCCCTATGAGGATTTGAATATTAAATACAATGAAAATCGGTTTGCAGTCATGTATGACATGTATGTGAGATTTCAAAGCTACTACAATCGAGGCTCGTCCACTTCTATCTCCGATGGAATTCATGACGAAGGCTCCCATTGTTGTGGTGGATCTCTCATACCAGAATGAGTCAGTCAAATCAGGACCGATTGATGTTAAAATTTCCACAGAACTAACTG
>JABJVT010000038.1:130500-221121 GCA_014170255.2 Drosophila triauraria
CTCCTTTTTGGCTATAGGAGGAGCTGAAGAAGACCTTAAATTTTCACAATATTTTATTTTTTAAATATGATAATTTTTTGAAAAAACTTAGACAAAAATAGTCATAACTAAGCTAAAACAGCCTTAATTTCAATTCGGAGCTGATCTATGTTATTTTTTATTAATAGACAAAAATAGTCATAACTAGCTAAAACAGCCTTAATTTCAATTCGGAAAGATATTCTATGTTACGTTCTATAAAAATAATAAATCTGCATACTAAGTTTAAAATTTAAACAAATAAATTTTTGCCAATTTTGAACATTTGAAAATAAAAATTTGTTTTTCTGATATATTTTAATATTTTGGTTTTAAATGCTTGCAATTTTGATGACGAATCCGAAAATACACGGCTTTTGCTATCACTCCTTTTGGCTATAGGAGGAGCTGAAGAAGACCTTAAATTTTCACAATATTTGTATTTTTAAATGTGATAAATTTTTTGAAAAAACTTAGACAAAAATAGTCATAACTAGCTAAAACAGCCTTAATTTCAATTCGGAAGATGTTCTATGTTACGTTCTATAAAAATAATAAATCTGCATACTAAGTTTAAAAATTTAAACAAATAAATTTTTGCCAATTTTGAACATTTTAACGACCCCGACCTTCTAACATTTTGAAAATAAAAAAATTTGTTTCTGATGTATTTTCAATATTTTGGTTTAAATGCTTTGCAATTTTAATGACGAATCCGAAAATACACGGCTTTTGCTATCACTCCCTTTTGGCTATAGGAGGAGCTGAAGAAGACCTTAAATTTTCACAATATTTTTATTTTTTTAAATATGATAATTTTTGAAAAAAACTTAGACAAAAAAATAGTCAGAACTAAGCTAAAACAGCCTTAATTTCAATTCGGAAATGTTCACATGTTGGGTTCTATAAAAATAATAAATCTGCATACTAAGTTTAAAATTTAAACAAATAAATTTTGCCAATTTTGAACATTTAACGACCCCGACCTTCTAACATTTTGAAAATAAAAAAAAAATTGTTTCTGATATATTTTCAATATTTTGGTTTTAAATGCTTGCAATTTTAATGACGAATCGAAAATACACGGCTTTTGCTATCACTCCCTTTTTGGCTATAGAAGGAGCTGAAGAAGACCTTATATTTTCACAATATTTTATTTTTTTTATATATGATAATCTTTTGAAAAAAACAGACAAAATAGTCATAACTAAGCTAAAACAGCCTTAATTTCAATTCGGAAAGCTGTTCTATGTTAGGTTTTATGAAAATAATAAATCTGCATACTCAGTTTAAAAATTTAAACAAATAAATTTTTGCCAATTTTTGAACGTTTAACGACTCCACGACCTTCTAAACTGTTAAAAATATAAAAAAAAATTTCTGATATTTTTCAATATTTTGGTTTTAAATGTTTGCAATTTTAATGACGAATCCGAAAATACACGGCTTTTGCTATCACTCCCTTTTGGCTATAGGAGGAGCTGAAGAAAACCTAAAATTTTCAAAATATTTTATTTTTTTTATATATGATAATTTTTGAAAAAACGTAGACAAAAATAGTCATAACTAAGCTAAAACAGCCTTAATTTCAATTCGGAAAGCTGTTCTATGTTAGGTTTTATAAAAATAATAAATTTGCATACTCAGTTTAAAATTTAAACAAATAAATTTTTGCCAATTTTTGAACATTTTACCGACCACCGACCTTCAAACATTTTAAAAATCAAAAAAAAATGTTCTGATATTTTTCAATATTTTGGTTTTAAATGTTTGCAATTTTAATGACGAATCCGAAAATACACGGCTTTTTGCTATCACTCCTTTTTGGCTATAGGAGGAGCTGAAGAAGACCTTAAATTTTCTCAATATATTTTAATTTTTTAAATATGATAAATTTTTGAAAAAAACTTAGACAAAATAGTCATAACTAAGCTAAAACAGCCTTAATTTCAATTCGGAAAGCTGTTCTATGTTAGGTTTTATGAAAATAATAAATCTGCATACTCAGTTTAAAATTTAATCAAAAATTTTTGTCAATTTTAGAACATTTTAAGACTCCGACCTTCTAACCTTTTGAAAATATAAAAAAAAATTTCTGATATTTTTCAATATTTTGGTTTAAATGTTTGCAATTTTAATGACGAATCCGAAAATACACGGCTTTTTGCTATCACTCCTTTTTGGCTATAGGAGGAGCTGAAGAAGACTTTAAATTTTCACAATATTTTTATTTTTTTTTTAAATATGATAATTTTTTGAAAAAAACGTAGACAAAAATAGTCATAACTAAGCTAAAACAGCCTTAATTTCAATTCGGAAAGCTGTTCTATGTTAGGATTTATGAAAATAATAAATCTGCATACTCAGTTTAAAAATTTAAACAAATACATTTTTGCCAATTTTGAACATTTTAACGACTCCGACCTTCTAACCTTTTAAAAAATAAAAAAATTTTTTTCTGATATTTTTCAATATTTTGGTTTAAAATGTTAATAATTTTAATGACGAATCGAAAATACACGGCTTTTGCTATCACTCCTTTTTGGCTATGGGAGGGCTGAAAGACAAATTTTCACAATATTTTTATTTTTTTAAATATGATAATTTTTGAAAAAACTTAGACAAAATAGTCATAACTAAGCTAAAACAGCCTTAATTTCAATTCAGGCTGATCTATGTTATTTTTATTAGACAAAAATAGTCATAACTAAGCTAAAACAGCCTTAATTTCAATTCGGAAAGATATTCTATGTTACGTTCTATAAAAATAATAAATCTGCATACTAAGTTTAAAATTTAAACAAATAAATTTTTGCCAATTTTGAACATTTTGAAATAAAAAAATTTGTTTCTGATATTTTTCAATATTTTGGTTTTAAATGTTTGCAATTTTGATGACGAATCGAAAATACACGGCTTTTGCTATCACTCCCTTTTGGCTATAGGAGGAGCTGAAGAAGACCTTAAATTTTCACAATATTTGTATTTTTTAAATGTGATAAATTTTGAAACAAAACTTAGACAAAAATAGTCATAACTAAGCTAAAACAGCCTTAATTTCAATTCGGAAAGCTGTTCTATGTTACGTTCTATAAAAATAATAAATCTGCATACTAAGTTTAAAATTTAAACAAATAAATTTTTGCCAATTTTGAACATTTTAACGACCCCCGACCTTCTAACATTTTGAAAATAAAAAAAATTTGTTTCTGATATATTTTCAATATTTTGGTTTTAAATGCTTGCAATTTTAATGACGAATCCGAAAATGCACGGCTTTTGCTATCACTCCCTTTTGGCTATGGGAGGCTGAAGAAGACCTTAAATTTTCACAATATTTTTATTTTTAAATGTGATAAGTTTTGAAAAAACTTAGACAAAAATAGTCAGAACTAAGCTAAAACAGCCTTAATTTCAATTCGGAAAGCTGTTCCATGTTACGTTCTATAAAAATAATAAATCTGCATACTAAGTTTAAAATTTAAACAAATAAATTTTTTTGCCAATTTTTGAACATTTTAACGACCCCGACCTTCTAACATTTTGAAAATAAAAAATTTGTTTCTGATATATTTTAATATTTTGGTTTTAAATGCTTGCAATTTTAATGACGAATCCGAAAATACACGGCTTTTGCTGTCACTCCCTTTTGGCTATGGAAGGAGCTGAAGAAGACTTATATTTTCACAATATTTTTATTTTTTTTATATATGATAATCTTTGAAAAAAACAGACAAAATAGTCATAACTAAGCTAAAACAGCCTTAATTTCAATTCGGAAAGCTGTTCTATGTTAGGTTTTATGAAAATAATAAATCTGCATACTCAGTTTAAAAATTTAAACAAATAAATTTTTGCCAATTTTTGAACGTTTTAACGACTCGACCTTCTAAACTGTTAAAAAATATAAAAAAAATTTCTGATATTTTTCAATATTTTGGTTTTAAATGTTTGCAATTTTAATGACGAATCCGAAAATACACGGCTTTTGCTATCACTCCTTTTTGGCTATAGGAGGAGCTGAAGAAAACCTAAAATTTTCAAATATTTTTATTTTTTTTTATATATGATAATTTTTGAAAAAACGTAGACAAAATAGTCATACCTAAGCTAAAACAGCTTTAATTTCAATTCGAGCTGTTCTATGTTAGGTTTTATAAAAATTATAAATTTGCATACTCAGTTTAAAATTTAAACAAATAAATTTTTTGCCAATTTTGAACATTTTAGACCACCGACCTTCAAACATTTTAAAAATCAAAAAAAAATGTTCTGATATTTTTCAATATTTTGGTTTTAAATGTTTGCAATTTTAATGACGAATCCGAAAATACGGCTTTTGCTATCACTCCTTTTTGGCTGTAGGAGGGCTGAGAGAAGACCTTAAATTTTCTCAATATATTTAATTTTTAAATATGATAAATTTTGAAAAACTTAGACAAAATAGTCACTAAGCTAAAAACCTTAATTTCAATTCGGAAAGCTGTTCTATGTTAGGTTTTATGAAAATAATAAATCTGCATACTCAGTTTAAAAATTTAATCAAAAATTTTTTGTCAATTTTAGAACATTTTAAAGACTCCCGACCTTCTAACCTTTTGAAAATATAAAAAAATTTCTGATATTTTTCAATATTTTGGTTTTAAATGTTTGCAATTTTAATGACGAATCCGAAAATACACGGCTTTTGCTATCACTCCCTTTTTGGCTATGGGAGGGCTGAAGACAGAATTTTCACAATATTTTTATTTTTTTTAAATATGATAATTTTTGAAAAAACGTAGACAAAAATAGTCATAACTAAGCTAAAACAGCCTTAATTTCAATTCGGAAAGCTGTTCTATGTTAGGATTTATGAAAATAATAAATCTGCATACTCAGTTTAAAAATTTAAACAAATACATTTTTGCCAATTTTGAACATTTTAACGACTCCCGACCTTCTAACTTTTAAAAATAAAAAATTTTTTCTGATATTTTTCAATATTTTGGTTTAAAATGTTAATAATTTTAATGACGAATCCGAAAATACACGGCTTTTTGCTATCACTCCTTTTTGGCTATAGGAGGAGCTGAAGAAGACCTTAAATTTTCACAATATTTTTATTTTTTTAAATATGATAATTTTTGAAAAAACTTAGACAAAAATAGTCATAACTAAGCTAAAACAGCCTTAATTTCAATTCGGAAAGCTGATCTATGTTATTTTTATTAATAGACAAAAATAGTCATAACTAAGCTAAAAACAGCCTTAATTTCAATTCGGAAAGATATTCTATGTTACGTTCTATAAAAATAATCTGCATACTAAGTTTAAAATTTAAACAAATAAATTTTTGCAATTTTGAACATTTTGAAAATAAAAAAATTTGTTTCTGATATATTTTAATATTTTGGTTTTAAATGCTTGCGGTTTGATGACGAATCCGAAAATACACGGCTTTTGCTATCACTCCCTTTTGGCTATAGGAGGGAGGGCTGAAGACCTTAAATTTTCACAATATTTGTATTTTTAAATGTGATAAATTTTTTGAAAAAACTTAGACAAAAATAGTCATAACTAAGCTAAAACAGCCTTAATTTCAATTCGGAAGATATTCTATGTTACGTTCTATAAAATAATAAATCTGCATACTAAGTTTAAAAATTTAAACAAATAAATTTTTGCCAATTTTGAACATTTTAACGACCCCGACCTTCTAACATTTTGAAAATAAAAAAAATTTGTTTCTGATATATTTTAATATTTTGGTTTTAAATGCTTGCAATTTTAATGACGAATCCGAAAATGCACGGCTTTTGCTATCACTCCCTTTTGGCTATAGGAGGAGCTGAAGAAGACCTTAAATTTTCACAATATTTTTATTTTTTAAATGTGATAAGTTTTGAAAAAACTTAGACAAAAATAGTCAGAACTAAGCTAAAACAGCCTTAATTTCAATTCGGAAAGCTGTTCTATGTTACGTTCTATAAAAATAATAAATCTGCATACTAAGTTTTAAAATTTAAACAAATAAATTTTTTGCCAATTTTGAACATTTTAACGACCCCGACCTTCTAACATTTTGAAAATAAAAAAAATTTGTTTCTGATATATTTAATATTTTGGTTTTAAATGCTTGCAATTTTAATGACGAATCCGAAAATACACGGCTTTTGCTGTCACTCCCTTTTGGCTATAGAAGGAGCTGAAGAAGACCTTATATTTTCACAATATTTGTATTTTTTTTATATATGATAATCTTTTGAAAAAACAGACAAAATAGTCATAACTAAGCTAAAACAGCCTTAATTTCAATTCGGAAGCTGTTCTATATTAGGTTTTATGAAAATAATAAATCTGCATACTCAGTTTAAAATTTAAACAAATAAATTTTTGCCAATTTTTGAACGTTTTAAGACTCCCGACCTTCTAAACTGTTAAAAATATAAAAAAAAAAATTTCTGATATTTTTCAATATTTTGGTTTTAAATGTTTGCAATTTTAATGACGAATCGAAAATACACGGCTTTTGCTATCACTCCTTTTGGCTATAGGAGGAGCTGAAGAAAACCTAAAATTTTCAAAATATTTTATTTTTTATATATGATAATTTTTGAAAAAACGTAGACAAAAATAGTCATAACTAAGCTAAAACAGCTTTAATTTCAATTCGGAAAGCTGTTCTATGTTAGGTTTTATAAAAATTATAAATTTGCATACTCAGTTTAAAATTTAAACAAATAAATTTTTGCCAATTTTGAACATTTACCGACCACCGACCTTCAAACATTTTAAAAATCAAAAAAAAAATGTTCTGATATTTTTCAATATTTTGGTTTTAAATGTTTGCAATTTTAATGACGAATCCGAAAATACACGGCTTTTGCTATCACTCCTTTTGGCTATAGGAGGAGCTGAAGAAGACCTTAAATTTTCACAATATTTTATTTTTAAATATGATAAATTTTTGAAAAAACTTAGACAAAAATAGTCATAACTAAGCTAAAAACGCCTTAATTTCAATTCGGAAAGCTGTTCTATGTTAGGTTTTATGAAAATAATAAATCTGCATACTCAGTTTAAAAATTTAATCAAAAATTTTTTGTCAATTTTAGAACATTTTAAAGACTCCCGACCTTCTAACCTTTTAAAAATAAAAAAAAAAATTTCTGATATTTTTCAATATTTTGGTTTTAAATGTTTGCAATTTTAATGACGAATCCGAAAATACACGGCTTTGCTATCACTCCCTTTTGGCTATAGGAGGAGCTGAAGACCTTAAATTTTCACAATATTTTTATTTTTTAAATATGATAATTTTTGAAAAAACGTAGACAAATATAGTCATAACTAAGCTAAAACAGCCTTAATTTCAATTCGGAAAGCTGTTCTAAGTTAGGTTTTTATGAAAATAATAAATCTGCTACTCAGTTTAAACATTTAAACAAATACATATTTTGCCAATTTTGAACATTTTAACGACCCCCGACCTTCTTACATTTAAAAAATCAAAAGAAAAATTTTTCTGATATTTTTCAATATTTTGGTTTTAAATATTTGCAATTTTAATGACGAATCCGAAAATACACGGCTTTTGCTATCACTCCTTTTTGGCTATAGGAGGAGCTGAAGAAGACCTTAAATTTTCAGAATATTTTTTATTTTTTAAATATGATAATTTTTGATAAAACGTAGACAAAATAGTCATAACTAAGCTAAAACAGCCTTAATTTCAATTCGGAAAGCTGTTCTATGTTAGGTTTTATGAAAATAATAAATCTGCATACTCAGTTTAAAATTTAAACAAATAAATTTTTGCCAATTTTTGAACATTTTAACGATCCCCGACCTTTTCCAATTTGAAAAATCAAAAAAAAAATTTCTGATCTTTTTCAATATTTTGGTTTTAAATGTTTCCAATTTTAATGACGAATCCGAAAATACACGGCTTTTGCTATCACTCCCTTTTTCGCTATAGGAGGAGCTGAAGACCTTAAATTTTCTCACTATTTTTATTTTTTGATATGTATGATAATTATTTAAAAAAACTTAGACAAAATAGTCATAACTAAGCTAAAACAGCCTTAATTTCAATTCGGAAAGATATTCTATGTTACGTTCTATAAAAATAATAAATCTGCATACTAAGTTTAAAAATTTAAACAAATAAATTTTTTGCCAATTTTGAACATTTTGAAAATAAAAAAAATTTGTTTCTGATATTTTAATATTTTGGTTTTAAATGCTTGCAATTTTAATGACGAATCCGAAAATACACGGCTTTTGCTATCACTCCCTTTTGGCTATAGGAGGAGCTGAAGAAGACCTTAAATTTTCACAATATTTTTATTTTTAAATGTGATAAGTTTTTGAAAAACTTAGACAAAATAGTCATAACTAAGCTAAAACAGCCTTAATTTCAATTCGGAAAGCTGTTCTATGTTACGTTTTATGAAAATAATAGATCTGCATACTAAGTTTAAAATTTAAACAAATAAATTTTTGAGAATTTTGAACATTTTAACGACCCCCGACCTTCTAACATTTTGAAAATAAAAAAATTTGTTTCTGATATATTTTAATATTTTTGGTTTTGAAATGCTTGCAATTTTAATGACGAATCCGAAAATACGGCTTTTTGCTGTCACTCCTTTTTGGCTATAGAAGGAGCTGAAGAAGAGCTTATATTTTCACAATATTTTATTTTTTTTATATATGATAATCTTTTGAAAAAACTTAGACAAAAATAGTCATAACTAAGCTAAAACAGCCTTAATTTCAATTCGGAAAGCTGTTCTATGTTAGGTTTTATGAAAATAATAAATCTGCATACTCAGTTTAAAAATTTAAACAAATAAATTTTTGCCAATTTTGAACGTTTTAACGACTCCCGACCTTCTAAACTGTTAAAAATATAAAAAAAAATTCTGATATTTTTCAATATTTTGGTTTTAAATGTTTGCAATTTTAATGACGAATCCGAAAATACACTTTTGCTATCACTCCCTTTTGGCTATAGGAGGAGCTGAAGAAAACCTAAAATTTTCAAAATATTTTTATTTTTTTATATATGATAATTTTTGAAAAAACGTAGACAAAATAGTCATACCTAAGCTAAAACAGCTTTAATTTCAATTCGGAAAGCTGTTCTATGTTAGGTTTTATAAAATTATAAATTTGCATACTCAGTTTAAAATTTAAACAAATAAATTTTTGCCAATTTTGAACATTTTACCGACCACCGACCTTCAAACATTTTAAAAATCAAAAAAACAAGTGGAAAGCTACAGTCGAGTGTGACCGACTGTAAGATACCAAATACCAAAGCATTTTAGGTGAAATTAAATAGCATGAACATATAAAAGAAAATGTTGACAAATAGAGACAAATATTGCTAGAAACATGTTGAGCAACACTTAAAAGAGACAAATGTTGCTAGGAACATGCTGGCAACTCTCAAAGCGACAAATGTTGCTAGGAACATGCTGAACACGCACGTGCGCTCTCTCTCTCTCTCTCAGAAACTTTATTGTTTAATAACTTCTATGTTTATTATCTGATTTTACTCAAATTTTCATAACACGTTCACTATTGCTTACTTATTAAGCCTATCTATTTACTTTACGCCGAAAATCACGCATATGGTTATATACCGTTTTATCATTTTCGGGGGCGGAAGTGGGCGGCCAAATTTTAAAACAAACTTGATCTGCGTGCAACAGATTCCAATGTTGTCACCAAATTTGGTAACTCTAGCTCTTATAGTCTCTGAGATCTGTTGTTTCACACGGACAGACAGACGGACAGACGGACAGACGGACAGACGGACAGACGGACATGGCTAGATCGACTCGGCTAGTTACGCTGATCAAGAATATATATACTTTATAGGGTCGGAGATTTCTCCTTCTGCCTGTTACATACATTCTCGGTTGGCATTAACTTATAATACCCTTGTACCTATGGGTTTACCGGGTATAAAAAATATTCTGATATTTTTCAATATTTTGGTTTTAAATGTTTGCAATTTTAATGACGAATCCGAAAATACACGGCTTTTTGCTATCACTCCCTTTTTGGCTATAGGAGGAGCTGAAGAAGACCTTAAATTTTCTCAATATATTTTAATTTTTAAATATGATAAATTTTGAAAAAACTTAGACAAAAATAGTCATAACTAAGCTAAAACGCCTTAATTTCAATTCGGAAAGCTGTTCTATGTTAGGTTTTATGAAAATAATAAATCTGCATACTCAGTTTAAAAATTTAATCAAAAATTTTTTGTCAATTTTAGAACATTTTAAAGACTCCCGACCTTCTAACCTTTTGAAAAATATAAAAAAAAATTTCTGATATTTTTCAATATTTTGGTTTTAAATGTTTGCAATTTTAATGACGAATCCGAAAATACACGGCTTTTGCTATCACTCCCTTTTGGCTATAGGAGGAGCTGAAGAAGACCTTAAATTTTCACAATATTTTTATTTTTAAATATGATAATTTTTGAAAAAACGTAGACAAAAATAGTCATAACTAAGCTAAAACAGCCTTAATTTCAATTCGGAAAGCTGATCTATGTTATTTTTTATTAATAGACAAAAATAGTCATAACTAAGCTAAAACAGCCTTAATTTCAATTCGGAAAGATATTCTATGTTACGTTCTATAAAAATAATAAATCTGCATACTAAGTTTAAAAATTTAAACAAATAAATTTTTGCCAATTTTTGAACATTTTGAAAATAAAAAAAATTTGTTTCTGATATATTTTAATATTTTGGTTTTAAATGCTTGCAATTTTGATGACGAATCCGAAAATACACGGCTTTTGCTATCACTCCCTTTTGGCTATAGGAGGAGCTGAAGAAGACCTTAAATTTTCACAATATTTGTATTTTTTAAATGTGATAAATTTTGAAAAAAACTTAGACAAAAATAGTCATAACTAAGCTAAAACAGCCTTAATTTCAATTCGGAAAGATATTCTATGTTACGTTCTATAAAAATAATAAATCTGCATACTAAGTTTAAAATTTAAACAAATAAATTTTTGCCAATTTTGAACATTTTAACGACCCCGACCTTCTAACATTTTGAAAATAAAAAAATTTGTTTCTGATATATTTTAATATTTTGGTTTTAAATGCTTGCAATTTTAATGATGAAAATGCACGGCTTTTTGCTATCACTCCCTTTTGGCTATAGGAGGAGCTGAAGAAGACCTTTAATTTTCACAATATTTTTATTTTTAAATGTGATAAGTTTTGAAAAAACTTAGACAAAAATAGTCAGAACTAAGCTAAAACAGCCTTAATTTCAATTCGGAAAGCTGTTCTATGTTACGTTCTATAAAAATAATAAATCTGCATACTAAGTTTTAAAATTTAAACAAATAAATTTTTGCCAATTTTTGAACATTTAACGACCCCCGACCTTCTAACATTTTGAAAATAAAAAATTTGTTTCTGATATATTTTAATATTTTGGTTTTAAATGCTTGCAATTTTAATGACGAATCCGAAAATACACGGCTTTTTGCTGTCACTCCCTTTTGGCTATAGAAGGAGCTGAAGAAGACCTTATATTTTCACAATATTTTATTTTTTTATATATGATAATCTTTTGAAAAAACAGACAAAAATAGTCATAACTAAGCTAAAACAGCCTTAATTTCAATTCGGAAAGCTGTTCTATATTAGGTTTTATGAAAATAATAAATCTGCATACTCAGTTTAAAAATTTAAACAAATAAATTTTTGCCAATTTTTGAACGTTTTAACGACTCCGACCTTCTAAACTGTTAAAAATATAAAAAAAAAAATTTCTGATATTTTCAATATTTTGGTTTTAAATGTTTGCAATTTTAATGACGAATCCGAAAATACACGGCTTTTGCTATCACTCCTTTTGGCTATAGGAGGAGCTGAAGAAAACCTAAAATTTTCAAAATATTTTTATTTTTTATATATGATAATTTTTTGAAAAAGTAGACAAAAATAGTCATAACTAAGCTAAAACAGCTTTAATTTCAATTCGGAAAGCTGTTCTATGTTAGGTTTTATAAAAATTATAAATTGCATACTCAGTTTAAAATTTAAACAAATAAATTTTTGCCAATTTTTGAACATTTTACCGACCACCGACCTTCAAACATTTTAAAAATCAAAAAAAATGTTCTGATATTTTTCAATATTTTGGTTTTAAATGTTTGCAATTTTAATGACGAATCCGAAAATACACGGCTTTTGCTATCACTCCTTTTGGCTATAGGAGGAGCTGAAGAAGACCTTAAATTTTCACAATATTTTTATTTTTAAATATGATAAATTTTTGAAAAAACTTAGACAAAAATAGTCATAGCTAAGCTAAAACGCCTTAATTTCAATTCGGAAAGCTGTTCTATGTTAGGTTTTATGAAAATAATAAATCTGCATACTCAGTTTAAAAATTTAATCAAAAATTTTTTGTCAATTTTAGAACATTTTAAAGACTCCCGACCTTCTAACCTTTTAAAAATATAAAAAAAAATTTCTGATATTTTTCAATATTTTGGTTTTAAATGTTTGCAATTTTAATGACGAATCCGAAAATACACGGCTTTTTGCTATCACTCCCTTTTTGGCTATAGGAGGAGCTGAAGAAGACCTTAAATTTTCACAATATTTTATTTTTTTAAATATGATAATTTTTGAAAAACGTAGACAAATATAGTCATAACTAAGCTAAAACAGCCTTAATTTCAAATCGGAAAGCTGTTCTATGTTAGGTTTTATGAAAATAATAAATCTGCTACTCAGTTTAAACATTTAAACAAATACATATTTTGCCAATTTTGAACATTTTAACGACCCCGACCTTCTTACATTTAAAAAAATCAAAAGAAAAATTTTTTCTGATATTTTCAATATTTTGGTTTTAAATATTTGCAATTTTAATGACGAATCCGAAAATACACGGCTTTTGCTATCACTCCTTTTTGGCTATAGGAGGAGCTGAAGAAGACCTTAAATTTTCAGAATATTTTTTATTTTTAAATATGATAATTTTTTGATAAAACGTAGACAAAAATAGTCATAACTAAGCTAAAACAGCCTTAATTTCAATTCGGAAAGCTGTTCTATGTTAGGTTTTATGAAAATAATAAATCTGCATACTCAGTTTAAAAATTTAAACAAATAAATTTTTGCCAATTTTTGAACATTTTAACGATCCCCGACCTTTTCCAATTTGAAAAATCAAAAAAAATTTCTGATCTTTTTCAATATTTTGGTTTTAAATGTTTCCAATTTTAATGACGAATCCGAAAATACACGGCTTTTGCTATCACTCCCTTTTCGCTATAGGAGGAGCTGAAGAAGACCTTAAATTTTCTCACTATTTTTATTTTTTAAAACTTAGACAAAAATAGTCATAACTAAGCTAAAACAGCCTTAATTTCAATTCGGAAAGATATTCTATGTTACGTTCTATAAAAATAATAAATCTGCATACTAAGTTTAAAAATTTAAACAAATAAATTTTTGCCAATTTTGAACATTTTGAAAATAAAAAATTTGTTTCTGATATATTTTAATATTTTGGTTTTAAATGCTTGCAATTTTAATGACGAATCCGAAAATACACGGCTTTTGCTATCACTCCTTTTTGGCTATAGGAGGAGCTGAAGAAGACCTTAAATTTTCACAATATTTTATTTTTTAAATGATAAGTTTTTGAAAAACTTAGACAAAATAGTCATAACTAAGCTAAAACAACCTTAATTTCAATTCGGAAAGCTGTTCTATGTTACGTTCTATAAAAATAATAAATCTGCATACTAAGTTTAAAAATTCAAACAAATAAATTTTTGCCAATTTTGAACATTTTAACGACCCCGACCTTCTTACATTTTGAAAATAAAAACAAAATTGTTTCTGATATATTTTAATATTTTGGTTTTAAATGCTTGCAATTTTAATGACGAATCCGAAAATACACGGCTTTTGCTATCACTCCTTTTTGGCTATAGGAGGAGCTGAAGAAGACCTTAAATTTTCACAATATTTTATTTTTTTATATATGATAATCTTTTGAAAAACTTAGACAAAAATAGTCATAACTAAGCTAAAACAGCCTTAATTTCAATTCGGAAAGCTGTTCTATGTTAGGTTTTATGAAAATAATAAATCTGCATACTCAGTTTAAAAATTTAAACAAATAAATTTTTGCCAATTTTGAACGTTTTAACGACTCCCGACCTTCTAAACTGTTAAAAATATAAAAAAAAAAAATGTCTGATATTTTTCAATATTTTGGTTTTAAATATTTGCAATTTTAATGACGAATCCGAAAATACACTTTTGCTATCACTCCCTTTTGGCTATAGGAGGAGCTGAAGAAAACCTAAAATTTTCAAAATATTTTTAATTTTTTATATATGATAATTTTTGAAAAACGTAGACAAAATAGTCATACCTAAGCTAAAACAGCTTTAATTTCAATTCGGAAAGCTGTTCTATGTTAGGTTTTATAAAATTATAAATTTGCATACTCAGTTTAAAAATTTAAACAAATAAATTTTTGCCAATTTTTGAACATTTTACCGACCACCGACCTTCAAACATTTTAAAAATCAAAAAAAATGTTCTGATATTTTTCAATATTTTGGTTTTAAATGTTTGCAATTTTAATGACGAATCCGAAAATACACGGCTTTTGCTATCACTCCCTTTTGGCTATAGGAGGAGCTGAAGAAGACCTTAAATTTTCTTAATATATTTTAATTTTTTAAATATGATAAATTTTGAAAAACTTAGACAAAAATAGTCATAACTAAGCTAAAACGCCTTAATTTCAATTCGGAAAGCTGTTCTATGTTAGGTTTTATGAAAATAATAAATCTGCATACTCAGTTTAAAAATTTAAACAAATAAATTTTATGCCAATTTTGAACATTTTAACGACCCCCGCCTTCTAACATTTTAAAAATCAAAAAAATTGTTCTGATATTTTCAATATTTTGGTTTTAAATGTTTGCAATTTTAATGACGAATCCGAAAATACACGGCTTTTGCTATCACTCCCTTTTGGCTATAGAAGGAGCTGAAGAAGACCTTATATTTTCACAATATTTTTATTTTTTTATATATGATAATCTTTTGAAAAAACTTAGACAAAAATAGTCATAACTAAGCTAAAACAGCCTTAATTTCAATTCGGAAAGCTGTTCTATGTTAGGTTTTATGAAAATAATAAATCTGCATACTCAGTTTAAAAATTTAAACAAATAAATTTTTTGACAATTTTGAACATTTCAACGACACCCCACCCCACCTTCTAACATTTTGAAAAATCAAAAAGAAAAATTTTTCTAATATTTTTCAATATTTTGGTTTTAAATGTTTGCAATTTTAATGACGAATCCTCCCTTTTTTGAGCTCAAAGAAGCTGGGTCGCGAAATTTTTTTTTTTCGAAATCTGAAAGGTGCCCATTTTTGCCCATCGTTTGCCCATGTTTGCCCACCAATTAATTTTTTTTGCCCACGTCTAGTTTTAAAAATTATGGAACTTCGAAAATTTTAACTTCTTATTTTGACTTCTTGAATTCTTTTTGTTTTATATTACTAGAGCCGTTGTCCCAAGTATGCCAACACTTATAAATAAACGAGAAAGAAAGCTAACTTCGGTAAAACCATTTTGGTAATGTAAAAACAAATGTCAAATTATGTAAATTTTTGTAAATTTTACATTTTACATGTAGAATTTTACATTTTTATATAAATCGACCGATCCCTTCTATGGCAGCTATATGATATAGTTGTCCGATCTTAATGAAATTAAACCGTAATTCTAGAACTATAAAAACGACTATATCTCGAAGTTTATAGAAATTCGTTGAAAAACAGAGAAATTAAAAATTTTTGTACATTAATTTCGCCATCATTCCTATGGCAGCTATACGATATAGTGGTCCGATTTCTGCCTTTCCGACATATATACTGCGTGCTAAAGAAATAAGAAATAATGCTGAAAATTTCAGCCCGATAGCTCAAAACTGAGAGACTAGTTCGCGTAGAAACTGACAGACAGACAGACGGACAGACAGACAGACAGACGGACAGACAAACGGACAGACAGACGGACAGACAGACGGACAGACAGACGGACAGACAGACAGACAGACGGACATGGCTAGATCGACTCGGCTGGTGATGCTGATCAAGAATATATATACTTTATGGGGTCTGAGATGCCTCCTTCACTGCGTTGCAAATATCATGGCAAAATTATAATACCCTCTGCAAGGGTATACAAATATCTTTAATATAAAAAAATAACGCTTGTCCGTACAAATACTGTTTAATTAAGAATTAAATCGCCGCTCGAATTAGCTCCCGACTTAATAAATTATTTGTCATATATTAAATCGGGACCCAGGGAACACCACGGGAGGCCATTATCAATAAATGGGGTCTTTTAAAGCAAAAACATTAAAGACCTACGAGTCGACTTGTGCTGCCTAGAAGCCATAAACCATTGTTCTCCAAAAATCTACAGCTCCACTTTTGCAACGGCGGAGATAGACGTACTTAATGTATAAAATATACTAAAATATAAAAGATAAAAAATAAATTAAATTAAAAACTAAAATATTTAAATAAACGTATGCAAACGTTTGTCCCCTTTTAGGAATAAATTTAAAAAATATAGACACTTTTAAAGAACTTTTCAAAAAGCAACGTATGCAACCTTTTATTCACTCACAAAATAGTTACATATTTCATAACTTAAAATAAATTTATTAACTTGTCCGAGTATTTCACAATATGGAGTCTCATTTTAGTTTTAAAGATGTAAATTTCCGCCATTGCCTGCACATGTCGTTATGTACTTCCCAAGATCCGATAATTCTCCGGCAATACGCAATATGGCCGATTCCATCGCCTTGCGCATGAACATATTCTATGGCACCACTAAGAATGTATTTATTTTCCTTTATTAAAATTTCTGGTGGTAATTGCAGCAATGTGGCCGTTTATTTTATGAAACGCATTCATAAATTCCATGTCAATAATGATAATTGGTGGTCAAACATGATCATATGGTGGGCAAAATGGTCAGCTTTTAAATTAAAAAAGTCAACTTTTAGATTTCAAAAATTTCGAATTCTTATATTTCTTAAGCCAGACGTGGTAAAAAATATAATTGGTAGTCAATCATGGTCAAATGGTGGACAAAATGGTCAGCTTTTAAATTTTAAAACTTAAAATTTAAAAAGTAATTTTGATTTTCGATAATTTTCGAAATTCCATAATTTCAAAAAAACTAGACGTGGGCAAAAAATTAATTGGTGGGCACACATGGGCAAATGATGGGCCAAAATGGGCACCTTTCAGATTTCAAAATTTTTATTTTTTCAGTGAATGCTTTCAATATTTTCTAAACTAAAACTTGTTTCAAAATTCTAAGGGGTGGGCAAAAGTGGGCAAACGATTTTATTGCGATTTGCAAAAAAAAATTAAAAAGTCATTTTGTTATTTTCGAAAAGTTTCGAAAATTTTCGAAGTTCCATAATTTCGAAACTAGACGTGGGCAAAAATTAATTGGTGGGCAAACATGGGCAAACGATGGGCAAAATGGGCACCTTTCAGATTTCGAAAAAAAATTTCGCGACCCAACTTCTTTGAGCTCGAACATAGAACTAGGGCTAAAAATAATTTTGAAAAGACTTTTTAAATTATTTCATAATGCTGTTTATGGAAAATGTCTTGAGGACTCTTCCAAACGCTTAGACGTTCATATAGTTACGGAATGGGAAGCCCCACCTGTAGGTCCAAGAGGTGGACGTCCTCGATTATGTGCCAAAACTTAATAGCAAAATCAAATTTTCACAGTGCCACAAAATTTAGTGAGCACATGTATGCTATTCAAATGAATAGATTATCTAATGTTTATGATAAGCCAACTTACTTAGGATTCATAGTCTTGGAGTTATCGAAGTGGAAAATGTATGATTTTCATTATGCATACATGAAACCAAAATTTAACAATGCTTTGAAGTTAAATTATATGGACACTGATTCATTTATTTACTCAATAAAAACGAATGATTTATATGCAGACATTCGAGATGATGTCGATTCCAAATTTGACACATCTGAGTATCCAGATGAATTGGCCACACTATATAATTTCACGAAGTGTAATAAAAAGCGATTAGGTTATTTTAAGGATGAATTACAGGGTAGATCGATGAGTGAGTTTGTTGGACTACGATCCAAAATGTATGCCTATACAGCTCAAAGTTCATCCAGTGAACTCGATAAGTGTGTGAAGAGGAACAAGGAAGTTAAGAGAAGCTGTTTGGAAAAAATTACTTTTGAAGCTTATAAAAATTGTTTGTTCACACGACAACAGAAAAGTGATAGTATGTACATGTTTAGATCTAGAGGGCATGAAATAAGCACAATAAAATTAACAAAAGTCACATTAGATAACAAAGATGATAAGAGGAAAATATGTGAAGATGGAGTTTCAACTCTTGCAATAGGTCATTATAAAACAATTCAAAATGAGATTGAGTGTTCAATGTCCAGTCTTGAAGCACAATCAAGAGTTTGGCACAGCCAAATGATTGAGCTGGAAAACTTACCGGGTACTGAAAGTACAGTCAGCAAGATAAATTCAATTAAGAGAAAATTAGAATTTAATGAAAGTGCGATCGACATTCATACGGGGAGTTACTTATGCACTACATTCTAATAGATGGTGTTCATAAAAAAAAGACGAACAGTTTAACTTTGTAACATAATTTTTATTTTAAAATGTATTAAAAATGTTTAATTATAAGATGATTAAATAAATTAAAGCTAATGTATATAATACTAATTTAATAATAAAGTTGTTATGTTAAATAAAGAAAATAAAACCCAAATTGATGTTTTTGTACTTATTTAATTACAAAATTTCAGATTTATCAATCCAAGTATCATCGGATTTGGGAAAACCCAACCATCGTACGAGAGCCTTTTTTCCTTTCTTTTTTAGTACCTTTTCAACTAGATATGTGTGTGGAAAATTTGTTTTTTTCACTTCTTGTTTATAGAATGATCCCTTAATTGGATTCCCGTTTAAATCTTCCAGTAAGTATGTTGTTGGATAAGTATTCTGTATTTTGATTATTCTAAAATTTTCAGTTGTCCAATTAGGAGTTTAACCCTTTTCAAACACGTGCTTGTATTTACTGATTCGAACATTATCCCCAATCTTCAGTTTGCTACCAGTAAACATTTTAATATTATTATAGACGGTTTTCAAGATATGATTCTCATTTTCACTGTTTACATGGGAGGGAGCCATTTTAATAGTTCGGTGTACTCTGTTGTTGTAAACATTAATTAACTCTTTGTACATATCAATCCATTTATAAGTCCTATTGTAAGAAAACTCTTTCCACATGAGTTCTTTTAATGATCTATTGAATCGCTTAACAATTGACGCCTTTAGAGTGCTAAATGTTGAGTAGTGGTTGATTCCATTTCGTTTCATTAACCCATTAAAAATAGTGTTAGAAAACTCACTTCCATCATCAGTTTGTATGTGTTTAGGAACACCACCACCTGATTTTAATATTCTATCCATCGCGAGAGCAACGTCTGCTGCCTTTTAGATTTTATAGCTTCCTCCCAAGCAAATTTTGAGAATGTGTCTATTACTGTTAGTAGGTAGCGATATCCATTATTTGATGGTGCATACTTTCCCATTTCAACCAAGTCGGCTTGCCTTAAGTCATTAATTCCCTTTGTAATCACTCTGCGTCGTATAAAATGTTTAAGTGAGGGAGCGTGTAATTCATTAATAATTCCCCGTCTACTCATACTTATTTATAAAAATCCAATATAATAATAATAATAAAATAAATAAATAAATATATATAAAAATAATAATAAAAATAAAAGTTTCGGTTTGTCAATACTTTATTATAGTGATTTTCTTAATACACCGAAATTATTTAGAACGAGTAAATTTTTCGATACAGCTTGAGACAACTACCTCAAGTCTGTCTAATCTATCTTCAATATCCACAGCTCTGACATCAGGTGCTGTAACAACTACTTCACTCAACATTGAATCTCTAAAATTTTTATGGAGTTGTCAACGTATTCTTTGATTACTAGATCTGAGTTTTCTTTGGATTGACACCATTCTTTATTCGTTTTGTTGAATATTAAAGTTCCCATCAGTATCAATGAAGAGACCTGAAATAGTTTTTTCATATTGCTTTAAGTGGTTAGAATTCTGCTTATCACTTATATAATGCCCAAACTTGTCAACGGACATGATGATTATAAACTCATTTGAATATAAACAAGTAAATATATACTAACTTAATCTATAATTTGAGCCTCTTTCAATTCTTCAATTATCGAAGTAATTTCATTTGTGTGATTAGTATGTCCCGCTGATTGAGAGGCAATTAAGAGTTGTAGTCGTTCTACTAGCTCATTTGGAACATCCCAATAAACATAACTTGGTTTCCTCATGTCAAGTTTCATGAATCCAGATCCGGACACAATTGAATTGGTGGGTTTAGGAGTAGACTCAGCATTCGATGATTTTGATAAAAGCGGTTTTATAATTTTTCTATATTTTACTGCCCTCGTTCCTTTTACTTGTCCTTTTGGTTGAAAGTTTCTTCGATATAAATTAGTTTTAATACAATTTCTCGATATATTTCTAACTCATTTGTATTATAATTTTGTGGTAAATTGTGGAATATTAAAGAATACAGTCCACTAGTAAGATGCCAGTTTTGACCATTATCAAATTCAATTTTATTGTTGGAAACATTAATGTGACTATTTCCCAACATTAGTTCACCATTCTTATTTTTATATGGACCATACGTCTTGTCTAAAGGTGATCTCGCGCGAGCTCACTAATATTTAAATATTTTAAACTCTCTTCATGTTGTGGTGACTGATGAGCTATTGTTGATGTATGATGTGAGGGAAGACTCGGTGATCCAATTGATGAATGGGGAGAGAATTGCTTTTGTAAAACTTGTGGTGAAGAGGGAAAGGTTAGGTTCGGTAATTCACTCAATGTGTTTGCTATGTGTTGATCCGCTAGCATGTATGATGAGTCCTCTATAGCTGGTTGAGAATAGAATTGATCATCATGATCATCATCATCATCTTCATCACTCTTTAACCTTGAATCCAATGTAGTATAATGATCATCATATTTATTTTTCTTATTTGGATTATTTGCAGTGTAAAATAAGAGTTTCTTCTTTTCACAAGAGGTGTACTATACCTAATGTGTATTGGACTATAGTTTTGATTATTTTTATAGGTTTAAACGTTTCCTCCAACCCAATAATATTCTGGTTTTGAGATGTTTTAGTTCTGAAAATTTTTTAGTGCATCTCGAGTTTTTGTCAACTGAGTTAAAATATTCTGATACATATTTTTAATTTACTTGATTTAACAGAATGTAATCAGTTATTACACCCTTGTGGTTGAAAATATACTGTGAAGTAATTTACGAATCATGCTTATATATATATATATATATATATATAACCACAGCTGGTCTGATAACCAGAGCTGGTCTGATAACCAGAGCTGGTCTGATAACCAGAGCTGGTCTGATAACCAGAGCTGGTTTGATAACCAGAGCTGGTCTGATAACCAGATCTATTAATAGAGCTGGTTATCAGACCAGCTCTTTTAATAGGGCTGCTCTGTTTGGAAATCCCATTTCCCATTAAAATTTTGGTTTTTAATTTTATTAAACTTTTATTTTTTAGTTGGTGCTGAAAATAATGTCTCATTTTTTTTTCTCAATTTTAATTTCTCAATAAAATTTTTATTTTTTTTTTATTTTTATAAAGTTTTTTATTTTTATATCTTCTAGATATATATAAATGGATTGCTGTTCGTTAGTCTCGCTAAAGCTCGAGAACGGCTGGACCGATTTGGCTAATTTTGGTCTTGAATTATTCGTAAAAGTCCAGGGAAGGTTTAAAAGTAAAAATAATATGAGTATGTAGCCAATAGCCATTTTTAACAGCTATTTTCTTTTTCACATACATAACTAAAACGGCTGCTTTGATATTATTGTCAGGTAATTTTCGTCAAACATTTTCTGTCGTTTGTATAAATGGTGAGTCTAGAACTGTTAAAGTTTACTATATATATGTGCGCGTACTTTCCTCATTTTCTCAAGACCAAGACGAGCAAATATAGGAAGGCGAACGGGTAGTACAAATGGGGTATTACAAAGACGATCACGGAGGGCAGATGAAGGTAATGCACGAAATAGATCTGTTGACCCCGTACCTGTAGTGAATCACGAATACGTCGTGCTGTTTTGGCTGAAATGAATAATGTACGGATACATTGAAATGATGGACGCAATATGTCCGCGACTCTTTCGCGATACTTTCGCGATACTTCCGCGATACTTCCGCAATACTTTCGTGATACTTCCGCGATCCTTCCGCGACTCTTCCGCGATTCTTTCGCGATACTTCCGCGATATTTCCGCGACTCTTCCGCGATGCTTCCGCGATACTTCCACGATACTTCCGCGCTCCTCCGCGATACTTCCGTGATTCTTCCGCGATACTTCCGCGATACTTCCGCGCTCCTCCGCGATACTTCCGCGAATCTTCCGCGATACTTCCCAGACTCTTCCGCAATACTTTCGCGATACTTCCGCGACTCTTCCGCGATTCTTCCGCGATACTTCCGCGATATTTCAGCGATACTTCCGTGACTCTTCCGCGATGCTTCCGCGATACTTCCGCGATACTTCCGTAATTCTTCCGCGATGCTTCCGCGATACTTCCGCGAAACTTCCGCGCTCCTCCGCGATACTTCCGCGATTCTTCCGCGCTCCTCCGCGATACTTCCGCGATTCTTCCGCGATACTTCCACGACTCTTCCGCGATACTTCCGCGCCTTTCTGCGATACTTCCGCGATTATTCCGGGATTCTTCCGCGATACTTCCACGACTCTTCCGCGACCCTGCCGCAATACTTCCGCGATACTTTCGCGATTCTTCCGCGATACTTCCGCAATACTTTCATGATACTTGCGCGACTCTTCCGCGATACTGCAGCGATATTTCCGCGATACTTCCGCGATACTTCCCCGACTCTTCCGGGACTCTTCCACGACTCTACTCATTTTTCTCTGATCAGTTAATATTATGTGACAAACCGGTATTGTGTTCACTTTGAAATTGTGAAAAATAATTTAAAAAATAAGTTATTCGTTTCCTAACATTTCAATTGGAAACCAACAAATTAATCACGTATATTGTTCAAATTTGTATTCAGTTTCAACAGCAGGCATTTGTCTTTAAGGTGGTAAGTTGAACTATGTAAATTATGTGGATCGTGCATTTGAAATTAAATTCACCACTCAGTCCATAGTCCAAAATGCCTAAAGGACGACGTGCGAACATCGGCCGCACAAGACATGCAAGTCAGCAACAAGTGTATTCACAGAACTTAAGCGAAGAAAGGCAAAATATAATAAGAAAATGCCCGATTGGGACAACGCGTGAGGACACGAAGTTCATTGGCATAATACAATCGCTTGAAATTCCAGTATGATCACACTGCGAACTACAGTGATAATGCAAATTTAGATACTTGGCCAATGACGACTATATGCCGATATTTCAAAGTTCAAAAGAGAAACGGATGGATTGTGCTGCGCAAGTGGAAAGTCAAACTGGATCCATTACTTACACCACCACAGCCACTGAAACCATTGTTCGATGGAACTGATCCCGATTCCATCCATTTTCTTCAACATATCCTTGAATACAATAACTGCTTTCGCAAGATTTCCTTTGGAGCTAATATCAGTCGAGAAGGCGGCTTCATGCCGACTTGCAAGGTAAAAGATACAACAACAAAATATTACATTTACATGGTTCAATGGTGCTAACACCAGATGAACCGCATCAATTTCTGCAAATATATTTCATTTCGTAAATGGTGGATCAGCTGAATGTGCGGTGCAACAGACGAATTATTGAACAGTTGCGTTTTCACGCTAATAATGCTGTGTTTAATATGTTTAAAACAGCATTAGAACGAATGCCATCGGATACGCAGGAATTCGATTGAGGCAACCATTATTAACGGAAAGTACGCATATAAAAATGTATGTATTCCTCGAATACCAATGATTCCGACTGATCTTCCGTTTGACTTCAAACGACTGTAATTTCAGTTCGCCTTGCGTTAAGAAGTCGCAAGGCAAATCGCTTAGTGTTTACGGGATAAATTTAGAAAATCATTGTTTCACACATGGGCAGTTATATGTTGGGTATTCACGAGTTGGGAAACCATCCGCTTTGTTTGTGTTAACGTCAGACCAAAAACAAAAATGTGGTTTACCAAAGAGCACTTCAATAACGCTTCGATTCAGTATTTACTTTGGATTCACTTGCATTCACTTAGAGAAGGTCAACTAAATAACACTTCACTTTTGTAATCAAAATGAATTCATTACTGTTGTGAAATGAAATAAAGCTTTTCCTTTTCAAATATAAAACAAAAAACAATTTTTCTTCATCTTTTAATCACCAAACGAAATGTTACACATAACACTTTTCCTTTTCAAATATAAAACAAACAAACGAAAAAAATGTTTCTTCATCTTTTAGTCACCAAACGAAATGTTACATAAAACGAAGCTATCTGGTGGCGAAACGGAGTTCGCTGGGTCAGCTAGTTTATTATAAAATACAATTTATAGTTTTAGATCAAAGTAGATGTTACCATCATCTTTTTAGTTAAAGTATAGGATTTTATAGAGAACATATCAAAATACAATCATCTATGTGACTATATCTGTCTGGAATGTATACAATATTTCTAAGCAATTCTACTTTAATACTATATCCATACTTTCCCTTTACTCGTTTGGCCGAAACGATTATGAATGGGATATTTATTCCCAAATCTTTTAATGCTATCTTACTCTTAATTGTGTATAAGTTAAGAGCACTCATAAGAGGATCCTCCTCAATATCCCTCATGAGGGCATTGAGGTCCTCCTGAGTTACTCCTACGGGTAATTCATTGGTCTTGGGTGTTGTAGTGTTTTTGTTAATGTTGCTTGCCATCTTTTATGTGTAGGGGAGACTGCTGGTGGTGGTTGAGCTGCTGGAGGTGATCTGTTAGGCTGCTGGTTGTCCTGCTGATGGTGAGACTGCTGCTGGTGGTTGAGGTTGCTGCTTGGTGTCCTGCTGACGGTGAGACTGCTGGAGGTGATCGGTGGGACTGTGAGTTGTCCTGCTGACGGTGAGAGTGCTGGTGGTGGTTGAAGTTGGTGCTGGTTGAAGATGGTGCTGGTTGTGCTTCTGAGACTGCTGCTGATATTATTCCTTGAGGCACGGACTGATTTTATAGCAGCCAAGAACACATTTCCCCTCCCACCACTTCAATTTGTACACTCATGTTGTGGGTTAATGGTTACACCACCTTCAGCTAAGTGGATGTTTCCACTTAGGTAAGACAGATAGGAACATTCAGGTTTGGACATGTTTCCGCTTTGGTAATTACTCCACTTCTGGTAATTACACTCAAAAACTCAAGACACAAATGTCCGCAGTTCACAGTCCCAAATTTTGGTATCGATTATAATTTTAGTTAATGTTTTTCCTAAATATCTAACTACTTCTAATGGTGGTTTTAAATTTCCAAAACTATCGAAATAATATGATGATAATCCTCTTTAAAATATGCTATCCAATGCGTACCTTTTGATGTTGAGTTTGCTAGATTTATTATTCCTGATTCGAGGTTATTTGGGTATTTTGGTAACTCATCTTTCATATACACACCTCGAAAATATGGAATATTTTAATTGCATACTTTATTATATCAATATTAGATAGCGCTCTTTTGGGTAGCATGCTAAGTAGTTTTTTGGATTCCGTGTTTTATTTTTAATATTTTTTAAAATGATAATCCATATCCTTTTTGTATGGGTGTAAATACAGTCCTGCCCCCAACGCTACAGTTTCCATTCGTTTGTTATATTTCTTTTGCTCTTCAAGCTGTTGTTTTGCCATTTTCGCATTATTAATAGTTTTTACAATCGCTGCGCTACCTGAGGCTAAGCTACCCACAGCGCTTAAAGCTGTAAGAATTGGAACAAGCGGCAAGAAACCACCCACTTTAAGGACGGTTATAACCCGTGGAATTACAACATTTTTTCTACATCCTATTGAGTTAGAAACTGCTTTGCGTGCAACTTTTATTGCATTCAAGATATCAAGAGGTTTATTCTTTCTCAATTCTTTCGAAGCTTGTTTGATTATTGAGGCAAAAGATTTTTTTACAACTTTCTTTTTCACTACCTTTGACCCCATTCCAAATTTTTTCTTTGCTTTCAATATATTTGTTACAAAATATGCTGCTGCTCTCACACCAAAACTACTATTTGATGCTTTTGCTCGATCCCACGCCCTATCAATTAAAACAGTGTCTGCCTTATGACGTTCACTCAAGTCTGAACTATTTGAATAAGCAATATCGTGTTCCCTACAAGCTTCATCCAAAGCATTGATTCCACGATCACCACGCGTTAATCGTTTCTGAAGTTTTGTGCCTGGTCCACAATAATTGTATCCAGGTATATGAGCTTCAAAGGGAAGTGTGTTTATTATATTATTGATAAAACAACTTCCAACCTTGACATTTGATTTGCGACTAATTATATTATAAAAATGTTTTCCCATTTTATATACACCTCAATCATCGGAGATCAATGAGCTAAAAACATCAAGGAGTTGCTCAGCCGAAGAGTGGACCACATGGAAGTGCTACTAATGGATCTGAAAGAACAAGTAGACGCTTCTCTAGGAGCAGAATCCATGGTCACGCAATTGGCTTGTCTGAAACTAGAACTCGAAGATCGTGTCAAGCTTCTAGAGGACGAGGTTAACGAGCTAGAGCCCTGGAACACACACATTTTCAGTGTGAGCAAGGCGTATGGAAGGGCTCGGAGCAGCAGATTAAGGCTGTGGAGTTGAGATTGCAGTGCCAGCACCTGGAGTACGTCCTCGCCTTCGGCTTGCGAATTTGGTGAGAGTTCTACGTCACGTCACTTCTACGGTTGTATATATGTATGTGGACTGCCGTCCACAGTGATATTATTTTTCACTTACCCCTTAAGTGGCTGCGCAAGTGGGCAGCTATTGCCTGCCGATTCCTTCCTAGGAATGAACATTTCGAACACTTAAGGGAGCCGCCGCAAGTGTGCGAATGAAGTTTATTTACAGTTCGGCACTTCAAATTGCACTTTGTGCAGCGTTTTCCCCCGTCGCGTTCCATAATAAAGCACACGGGAATTTGATTTGGTTGCCAATTACTGTTATTTAACATAACACTGTTATTTAACATAGCTTATGTTAGTGACTTGCAGATAACTGACATTGCATACGCAAGTTACTGTTATTTAACATAAGACTGTTATTTAACATAGCTTATGTTAGTGACTTGCAAAAAATTGTTAGTGACCTGCAAGAAATTATAAAAAATATTTGTTGCAAAATTGATAAAAATTGTTAGTGACCTGCAAAAAATTGTTAGTGACCTGCAAGAAATTATAAAAATATTTGTTGCAAAATTGATAAAAATTGTTAGTGACCTGCAAAAATTGTTAGTGACCTGCAAGAAATTATAAAAAATATTTGTTGCAAAATTGATAAAAATTGTTAGTGACCTGCAAAAATTGTTAGTGACCTGCAAGAAATTATAAAAATATTTGTTGCAAAATTGATAAAAATTGTTAGTGACCTGCAAAAATTGTTAGTGACCTGCAAGAAATTATAAAAATATTTGTTGCAAAATTGATAAAAATTGTTAGTGACCTGCAAAAATTGTTAGTGACCTGCAAGAAATTATAAAAAATATTTGTTGCAAAATTGATAAAAATTTTAAGGACTCCTGCCGCCGTTTACTCCACTCGAATTTCCTCGATGGGGGCTTAAATCGAAACACACTTGGCCTGGTCGCTGCTGCCAAACAAATGGTCGAGATAATTGCGTTAATTAAGCATGAGTTTAATAACACACTCAAATGAATAGGAAAGACTGACAGCAGCCATTATAGTAAGAAATATTGAAGGTGGTGGACATGGAGATAAAAACACTCGCGTCACAGCTCTTTGTTACCAAACACAATTAGAGCATTAATTGTGGGTCCATCCAATTGTGGAAAAACTAATGTGATGATAAGTTTAATTGAAAGTCCAAATGGTCTTAAATTTGAAAATATTTATGTATTTTCAAAGAGCTTATACAAACCGAAATATTTGGAAAAACTTATTAAACCAATAAAAGGAATGGGATATTTCACATTCTCAGCTAATGACGAACGTTAGGAGCTTTTTCTGTAAGGGACGTCATCGGAATATAGACTCATTCTATTTATCTTAAACGTATACCCGTATTCCAAAACATTTAATACGTGATAATGCGAATTTTATTATTGTGTTTAAACAAGATGGATTAAACATGAAGTATATATGGCGAGATCATGCAAATTGTGATATGGATTTTAATACATTTATGAATATTGCACAGAAATGTTGGGAAGATAAATTTGGATTTTGGTAATTTCAAAGGATGATGAAATAAAAACTGGGCGATTTAGAAAGGGATTCGATCAATTTATTATACTTAAATAAATGTTTGTATAAGTATAATGCGTTGTTTGAAAAAAATACAGTTCAGACTCAAGCTTCATAATGTCTACATCGTTAACAATCACCTTAACTGGAAATACATCAGTTATAATTGAAAATTTTTCCCAAAAATTTAGTTAAAACGTAAGTATGAGTGTGCCCTCATTGACTTTTCTACATTCAATTCTATTCCAAATGTTGATTTGGGTAACAATCTCTTCCATATTGGAAATAAAGTCATAGAAATACCAATGGGTTCCTATGTGGTTGATGATATAATAGAATATATTAATAACAGGCTCAAAGAGTATGGACTTCATAACACTATAAAAATTGAATGTAACATCAACACATTACAGTTTCAAGTTTCAACTAAAAATTAAACGGTATATTTTAATAATGAAAGATCAATTGGACGGTTATTTGGATTTAATAAACGTAAACTAAGACCACATGAAAATGAAATTTACATCTCAGATAATCCAGTAAACATTTTAAAACTAATTCAATTAGATTGGAATGTAATATTATCAGTGGCTCATATGTGGGAAATAGACCAAATCATGTGCTTCATGAATTTGGAATTAACGTCCCCCAGGATATAAAATTAATATTACACCTCGAAATTTGATTTATTTGCTGTGAACTCCAGAGAAATAAGTACACTCAAAGTACGGATAACGGATCAGAACGGAGATTTAATCAATTTGCGTGGAGAACCTGTGTCAATTCGTCTACACTTACGACAGAATGATTATTTACAATAAAAAGGCATCACATCACCCCACACCCCACATTAGTAAGCGAAAAGCTGAAGTGAAAGCATCATCATCTCAAGGAGATTTACATCATCGACGAGCACTATCATTAAAAAATAAATTGTTTTTAAAATCGATCGGATTTAATATTCAATAAAGTTAAATAACTGACTTTCAAATGAATGAAATTTTTATATTCAAGACAAGCCTACCAATGATGATAGTATCATTAAGAAAGAGTTCCACACTTATTATCCGTATCAACATAACTTCAAATCAAATGATGAAGTTCGCATCACAATACAAAACCAAGATCTTTATGTCCTTCCAAATGAAAGTTTTCCATTTTGAAGGCACACTTAGCAAAACTATTGATGGAAATACAGGAACTACTAGCACGAATGGTGTTAACGGCTTGCTCAAAAATAATTGCATGGCCTATTTTCTCGATGAAATCAGATTCGATATAAACGGATGTGAGGTGGACAGAACACGCTTCACTGGGATCACTTCAACTCTCAAGAACTTCCTCTACGTTGGTCAACAGGAGGGACTCCTTTATCACAATGCTGGATGGAGTGGTGGAGAGAATATCACTTGCGGAGGACATTTCAGCTTTCTGTTCCATTAAAATGTTACTCGGATTCGCAGAAGATTATATTAAAGTTGTCTTAAACTTCAAACATGAACTCATTCTGTTACTAACTAAAAATACTGATGATATGTATGTTAAAACAGTTGAAGGTAAACAACATAAAATTTATATACACAGCATTAGCTGAAAAGTTCCACATATTGTTCCAAGTGATAGTGCTAAAATTAAAATGTTTAATGTTGTTAAAAGTGGGCTACCCTACCACTCTCATTCCGCAGCTGGGACTGTTACATAAATCCTACACTAGTGCAGGGTACCCATCATGTGTGGAATGTTAAGCTGTCGGCGAATAGAGAACGTCCACGGTTCGATGTCATTACATTGGATGGAAAACTAATAACAAATAATTTGAGAAATGCCAAAGTATATTTAAACTCTGATGTCTATCCCTATGAGGATTTGAATATTAAATACAATGAAAATCGGTTTGCAGTCATGTATGACATGTATGTGAGATTTCAAGAAAGCTACTACAATCGAGGCTCGTCCACTTCTATCTCCGATGGAATTCATGACGAAGGCTCCCATTGTTGTGGTGGATCTCTCATACCAGAATGAGTCAGTCAAATCAGGACCGATTGATGTTAAAATTTCCACAGAACTAACTGCAGCAAGTGAGAAGAATACAAAAGTATATTGCCTTCTCATTCATGATCGTCTAGTTGAATACACACCATTGACTGGATTAGTTCAACGTGTTGTGTAACAACTTTCAAAAACTTTGGTCATTCAAATTTTGGAAATCATTACAAGCAGACGTGCACGTATCCGAAAACAATTTAAAATGTTCTCACTCAATAACGAACTCAACACCCTAACGCCCATCACAATCCAACAACTTGTTGTCATTAATTTCATTAAATTATTTAAGGATCAAATTTTCCCGAACATAAGGAATACCTGGAGGACTCATTAAAATATTTTAATATGAGAATGGGAGAATACCGCTGGTTTCCACTGTACATGGAGAACATTTCACAACTTGTAGTTGGGCGCATATTGATGAAAGCATTGTCACAGATACCTGCGCCTGTCATTTTTTTAGTGTACGCAAACACAAATCTCTAAAAATTATAAAAATGGATCTTAATTTTGAACATCGCTTCTAATAAAAAAATAAAATTAAAATGGAAATCCCTAGGTAGGAATCCGGTTATTGGGGGAGGTGCTGCGCCTTCTAGGTGGTCGTTTATTCATGAAGTGGGCGAGGTGTGTTGCTGCCCGCATCTCCCGTCTGCAGGCCTCAAAGCTCTGCTGGTAAATGGTGGCCGGAGTTTTTGGCGGCGTCTTCGACCTCCCTGGGTTTTCGAAGTATTTTTGTGCCTCGTTGAAGATCATGGCTCAAATGATTGACGGTTCGTATTCGTTTGCCGTTTTTATTAGAAATGGTCATTGGGATTTGTTTTCCATCTTTTGAATGGACGAGGAGGGACGCGTTATAGGTAATTGCTTTGGGATAATTGCTTTTTGACAAGGAAAATCATTTATGAGGGTCGCGCATTAGGGATCAATTAGCGTGCACTTGGGTGTGGTATCTTTATATGACTCAGTGTAAGAACAACCTTTTTAAGGTTGATCCCTTAAGGATCAATTAGGGTGCACTAGAGCACCTGTGTTTGCACACAAGTGACCTTTTTAAGGCAGATAAAATTCCGATGAGGGTCGCGAATTAGGGATCAATTAGTGGGATTGCTGAGAACTGACCTTTTTGAGATAGGGAAAACTCGAAGAGGATCACTTAGTGTAAGTGGCTGCCTCCATCACACTCGCACTCGTAAGCATATCGTATGCGATATTGATTACTTACATGTTAAATAGCCGACCTTTTATTGATAGGTTGACATTGAACCCTCATTAATTAAATTTTATGATCACAACCTTTTAGAGATTGACAGATAACCCTCAATAATCTAATTTATGACCCTAAAGGTTGACAGGTAACCCTCATTAATCTAATTTATGACCCTAATTAGCGATAAAGTGGCCCAGTAGTTAGGTTTTCCAACTACTTGAATCATATAGACCCATTTCCCTTAACCCATGTATCTCAAAAACTCTTGATAAAATCATCTCTAAACGGCTCTGGTGGTTTGTTACTTTCAACAAACTTCTGAACAGTCGTCAAGTTGGGTTCAAAAAGGGGAAATCTGTGACAGACTGTCTACTATATGTAGACTCTCTGATTAACAAGGCCCTCTCAGGAAAAAGATACGCCTCAATTATATCTCTTGACTTTGAAAAAGCATTTGAAAAAGAAGGACTGCACACGATAAAAAACCAATTCATTAAATGGGGCTGTGGGCCAAGGTTAATTAAATACGTAACCCCATTTATGACAAGTCGAAAAATTAGAGTTAAAGTCAATTACAGTCATTCACTAATTCAACCACTTCACAACGGAATACCGCTTGGCTCCCCCCTACCTGTGATCCTTTTTCTCATTGCATATAACAGCCTATCAGACACAATAAGCAAAAACAAGAACCTTAACTTTACAGCATTTCCAGACGACTACAACATTATAGTTAACGTAAAAAAGACAGAAAAAACCCAACAATAAACTTAAATAGTTCGTTTTCTCTTTCAAAGTGAACGGTCGTGTTTTTGTTTTGCGCCTCGTATTTGTGTAAAATCTTTGCTATAAACCACCGGGGTTTATTTAAAACTTCTATCCTGTGTCAATAATAATTCACCGTTTCACTTCGCGTGTGCATGCAGCTGTTTTTGTGTATTAATAACTATATTAATTGCAATTTTAGTTTTGTGCAGCGAGTTGCTTATCTGCATTTTTGCATTCCTCTTTGTGCTTTATCCGTTACGCCGAAATTACAGCTCGACGGCTTAAGCTCCCTAACTCGCTCTCTTGCTCTCTTAGTGCACGTAACTACTCTTATTTTCTCTTAACTTCTGACTGGTACAGTGGTAAGTCGCTATAATGTCTTCTAATGTTGTCTGTGTAATAAAACCTGCAAGAAAGTAATTTCTGATGAGGACCCTACTATTGGCTGCTGGCTGTGTGACAATGTCGTGCACGCCAAGTGCATTGAACGCACAGGCCGGCTGGCTGATAATTTTAACAAAAACATTGGATTGCGCTACTGCTGTGAGGCTTGTCGCGATGTTCAAAGGGAAATGATGGCATTCATGCGGCAAACCAAAATGGTTTCAAAGAGCTACTTGTTAGTTTTCGCAAAACTAATGAGGTGCTCATGGCGCTGGACTCCATGTTTAATGGCCTAAAGCTGTTAAACGAGTCCCCAAAGCGCAAGAAAACCACGGTTTGCACACCGCATTTGGCCGCTGCCCTGCAACTCGACGCAGGTTTTCAACAGCTCACTCCTCGAGACAGCCCCCGACCCCAATATATCAAACTCCTATGATATTGAGGTCGGGTGCAAGAAAAGATTCGGTCTCCGAATGTGCCGTGACAGGGACCGTAGCTCCAGTGTTGTCCGTTGAGTCCGCTAGGGGTCAAAATCAAAATTAACGACCCCTCAGATCCTTGTCCCGAATGCTCCCCAGGGTGACAGGCCTGGATTACCGGCCGAAATTGGTAATACAGCCAACCAGTCTGTGTTGCCAAAAGCCCTTATTGCAGTACCACCAACGAGGCAGATATTTGTCTCTCGGCTTCACCCATCTCAAACATCTGAAGATGTTACTGTCTTTATTCGAGACAGAACGAAGTCCGATAAAATTAAGGTGGAAAATTTAAATTTTCTTACGCTAGGGATATTTCATCTTTCAAAATAATGTCCCTGACGAACTCTTTAACACAATATGCTCTGCCAATTTCTGGCCGCAGTATGTTGTTGTTAAGGAGTACGAAGCCAAGAAAAGAAAAGAAGGCCGGTAGGAATTAGTCTACCCAGGCCGGACAAAACCACTGTACCAGCTCCAAAAAACTAACCAATTCCCTCTCTTCAGCTATCAGAATGCAAGGGTTTACGTAGTAAGCTTCCTAAATTGTATTCTGATAGTTTTTCTTTTGCATCCCAGGTGATAGTGTTCACAGAAACCTGGTTAAAGCCGGAGATCCTAAGCTCCGAAGTTTTTCCAGCTGTGTACAAATTATAATAAGAAGTCGATCGGGGTAGCTGCAGAAGAGTCCCTCGCTGCAGTCCTCAGTAAGTAGCCGGTTGGCCGATGATCAAAGTTGATGTAATCCCTGGAAATGTTGATTGTCCAGGTTCCACGCAGCAGCTCTCGATTGGCTGCCGGTAGTCAGTTGATTATCTCCTTCTCTTGTAGAGTTATGAAGATTATGCTGGAAGGGTAACTGCCCTCCGTTCACTGCTGGCCTAGAGACTCAGTCAGTGTTTAGTTAATAAAAGTTATACGGCGGTTGCCGGAGTCATTTCAGAACTTGTGTTCTTTATTCCTTGAATATCGAAAATGAACTGAACTTAAAAGCTAACAAAATTGGAATCATAGCGGCCACGCAAATATGCTGTGTTTGCCGGCTATGCACGAGCATCCGGCCAGACACTGTGTCAGCAGTTTTGGCCGGAGCGAGCTGTCGATCGAACGGTCATTGCCGCCGCTCGGTTAACTTAGTTAACTACTCCCCTCAGGAACGAGGCCGCCCTCGGCCGACCCTAGTCTGGCAATCATCTCTTTTAGCTGGGCCGTAGTTCTTCTGGCCTGGGTGAATCGCCGATAGGTTAATCCGATGCAGATCAACGCGCAGCATATTGCTCCTGCAATTAGCATTATCTGATATAAGCGATAGTCGTTGACCTCTTCTCCGAATCGTTTGATATGCTCCAAATTACGTTCACTTAATCGATGAAGGTATGGAAGGCTAAGGATGTTTCGTTCCATAGTGACGTTCAGAGAAGGCGAGCTGGCTACTCCCGGAGCCCTTTTCTGGGCTGTGTCATGGTTGACAAATCGGGTTTCGTTGACTGTGGTACTCTCAATAAAGGTGATGAGGTAGGTACCCTGTACGTGGACGTAAGTACCATTGTCCACTCTCACACGAGCCGGGCGATCATTTACAATGACAATTCCATCGTCAACGTAAGTAACGGGATGCAAGTCACTTTGCTGAATTTCGCAGTGCGCAGTGCCTCCAGCGTGGAGCTCCTGGGCGCATGAACTTCTTAGCGCCAGTTGGCAAAAGGTGGCCCCTGGTGTTACGGAGCAGTTTTTACCGTGCGGATCTCCCCATTGCATTCCGCTATTATATTATCTTCCAGCCTGAGAATGGTGCCATGATGTGACACAGGAAAAACGGTAATTTTGTTGCAGGATGACTTAATTTTAGGAAATTTAATAACAAAATGTAAGATGTTAGTGGATTGTAAAACTTTCACGGACGCTACGGACAAAACATCTTTGATGGCGTTCTCCGTGGGCTCTTCCATCCACACACTCTCTAGGTCTGCATGATCTAGTATGCTAGGGCTAACGACATTAATTTTTGCAAGGGCGACTGCAAGTATCAAATTCTGCAGCTCCATTACCATCATCCTATTACGAGTTAGTAACATCTCGTATAGGTGTCCCGTATCAATTTGGGATTCCTTAGCCGACCTCAGAAGTTGATTGACAGTAGTGGATATTTTATTGATTTGGTCTTGGACTTTGGTATTGATATTTAATTGCCTATTGTTTGCATCAATGAGTAAAAATTCGTTGAATTTAATTTTTTCAAAATCCTCGGCGTCCGGCGTTCCCGCCACTACCTTTAAGGCTTTACCGAGGAAGTCTAAACTCCTGGCTACTCTATTTCGAATATACTGTATTGTTTGTTAAAGACGGGTTAACCCACCACCAAAGCACAGAAAAAGCAGTATGATTAAAAATAATATTAATGAAAAGCTTACGCCAAGTGGCTAGGGATAAAAGTAATGAAAAATGAAAAATTATCAGGCGAGCGATAACATGGTTATGCTTGGCCTACCTAAGGTTGTCTTTGTGGACCACCCTCCCCTTAATGAGGACTGTGGTCCCCAAGTCCGCTTCCACCGTTTTTTCTTCGCATAACGGCGAAAGCTTGTTTCCTAGTCTCCTGTTGGATTTTACTAGGACTTTGTCGCCGGCATTGAATCTTCTGTCCTGCCGGGAGGCATTTTCCTGCTTCTTAGCTTGTCCTGGGCATGCCTTATTCTACCCTCTATATCGCACTGTGGGTCATTCGATTGAGTGACTACCACGTCGGCGGGCCTCTTACCGATGACCGAATGGATAGATTTGTTGTATTTTGCCGTGGCCAGTAAAAATCAACTCTACAGTGTCGCTGATGCCTTTGTCGATTTTGAGGCATCTGGCAAGTTCCACCAGAGTGCTGTGGAAGCGTTCCACTTGTCCGTTCGAGACGCTGTGGAGGCGGCGCATTCGAGACGCTGACGCCGAAGTGGTTTTCCAGCATGGTCAAAATAGTGTGCGAATTCAATGACGGTTCATTGTCGCAATAGATGACTTTAGCCTTGGGGAAAACGTTCAAGAGTTGTAATAGGGCCGGTTTGAGATCCTCTATTGTTCTAGAGGGAATCGGTTGGACCATTGCAAATTTTGAAAACTTGTCTATGCATGTGAGGAAGTATTTCCTGTCTGTAGAGAAAATGTCTATGTGCAGCATTTCCCCACCTGCGATGGGACTGGTGTTTCGCCGAGTTCCTGTTTTTGGATGTCTGTCATATTTGGCTCTCGCGCATGTCTTACAATTTGAGACGATTTCGCTGGCCAATTTTGCCATCTTCGGGAAGTAGTACTCGGAGAGCACTTGCTTTACATTCTCCTGGGCCGATCTATGGGCCCTATTATGCTCAGCTGTGATAATTTCCCGCCTCTCAGCAACTGCGAAAATATCTGTTACTTGATTTTGCAGTACCAAAATTTTGTTGCTGGAAATTGTCGCACCAGCTGGTCCTGTACCATGGCCAACGTGTGTAGGTCACAATGGATGGCGTTTACGCCATTAGGAACGATAATATCTGCGATTTCTCTGAGCAATGATTCTTTGCACGAGAAGCTAACTAAGTGACGCCTTTTGTTCCCAAACAGTATGAAGCTGCGTTTCGATGGGGAGCGCGCCTCTTCGAGAACCAATTGGTTCTGGAAGCAATTCAGCGGTTTGTCCGTAGGATCAATGGTGTGGGTCAGGAGAGTTCGCTGTGTATCGTGGCTATGCATGATTCAGCTTCCTGCTCTTCCATGGCATTGAGTTGTTGTCTGGACAGCGCGTCCGCGACCAAGTTCTCTTTGCCAGGTTTATAAAAATACGCGCACCTGACTCATCAATGCGCGCACTCCACCTCTTGATTTTAGCGTTCGGATTCGACTCCGAGACCGCAAAGGTTAAGGGCAGATGATCAGTAAAGATATTTATGTCTTTACTGCGTACAGATAGTGTCGTAATTTGGCTAAAGCCCAAATAATAGCTAACAATTCCCTTTCATTTGTAGCATAATTTATTTCCCTGTCCTTCAATGTCCTTGAGATCATTGTGATTGGACGACCCTCTTGGGACAATACCGCGCCAATGCCATAGGCTGATGCATCTGTCGTTAGATCAAATGCTTTTTATAATCGGGGTATCTTAGCATGACGTCTTCAGATGCCAAGATATTTCGCAGCTTCTGAAACGCTTGTTGCTGCGCCTTAGAGAACTGGACCGGAATGTTTCGCGACCTGTGTCTACTAACTGATCCGTTTTCCCTTTTAAAATGTCCGAGATAGGCCTTGCTATTGCTGCAAAGTCCTTGATGAAACATCGGTAGTAACTGGCTAGGCCTAGAAATGACCGAACCTCAAATACATTTTTGGTTCTGGAAATTCTTTTATAGCCTTTACCTTTTCTGGGTCTGTCGTAGCACCATTACAAGTGACAATAAACCCAAGGAAGCTCACACTTTTCTTAAAAGCTGGATTTTTCTACCGATACTCTCATGTTCGCATCGTACAGGCTCTTAAGAACCCAATCTACGTGCTTGATGTGAGAGTTTTCATCCTCAGAGAATATGATTACGTCGTCAACGTAAACATAGCAGAACTTGCCGATCTGTTCCCGTAGGATGTCGTCGATGGTCCTCTGAAAAATGCTGCCTGCATTTTTGAGGCCGAACGGTAGTCTGCGGAATTCGTATTTCCCCATTTACTGAGAAAGAAGTTTTTCCCTGTCGCGTTCTGCGAGAATGATTTGGTGATAGCCAGACTTGAGGTCCAGCGTTGAGAAATATTTCGCATTACCTAGGTTGCCTAATATCATGGAAATATTTGGCATGGGATATCTGTCGGGCACGGTTCTTTCGTTTAACTTGCGAAAGTCAATAACTAGTCGCATTTTACGGTTACCTAGCTCATCGGTCCTTTTTATCCACAACCCATATCGGGTTGTTGTAAGGGATACCGACTTCTGAATTATCCCGTTTTTAAGCAGATCTTCAATCTCTTTGTTGACGAAATCCGCTGCTCCCATAGGGTACGGGTATAGTTTCGCGTATATGGGCTCCTCACTGACCGTTCTGATGGTAGCTACCACCGACGTATTGTAAGGTAAAGCCTCATTAGGGTCTGCAAAAGCCTTTTTCCTGGCCTTTAGCATTTCTAAAACGCGTTTTTGCCGATGGTGGTGCATCTGAGCAATTAACATTGGTGAAGTTTACATCAGCACACGTGTGAAAATCAATCTGCTCTACTTCGGTGCCCCATTTTAGATGGCCGGAAGCTAGGCAAAGTGACGCTCCTGCCTGTTTTAATAGGTCAAGGCCGATTATTCCATCAAAGGTAGTTAAATCTGGTAGTATGAAGAAGGTAGCCTTAAAATTAAATAATGAGACGAAGCATTTATTCGTGATAGTTGTAACCCCATGAATTGAGTGAATGGTGAATGGGGAATCTACTGGGCGAACGCCTTTCAATCCTTTGTGAGGTCGGATGAAATTTTTCGACGCGCCCGTGTCGATAAGGAATTTCATGTCAGTCCCTGCTACTCTTCGTCTGATGACGGGCAGCAGGGATCTTCCCTAAAAATTTATTAGATCTGAGTCATACTCTGAGATGGCGTCATCATCAACTTTGGCCGCTGCACTGGAGGCTGCGGCTGAGTATGTGTTTTCGGTCTGATCTGTGCTCTGAGCGACGTGATTAACTCTTTGTCTTTTAATGGGGCCTGAACGGCCGGACGTAGCCGTCTTCCCGTTTTGGTAAGCCTGTGCTTGAGTCGGTTGTCTGAATTTAGAAAGGGATGGGTCAATCTCCATTGGTTCCTGGGTATTACCTTGTGGTACGGAGTGTACTTGCGCCCTGTGCTGTTTGCTAAAGTGTGGATTTTTCCAGCGCTAACTTGCGTGTATGCTTGTTGGGATGTTTGCTGGCGTTCTTGCGCCTTTGGATTTGTTTTCCTGTCCCTATCTTCCTGACTCTTTGCAAACGACGACGCAAACGTGTACCTCTCGTGGTTTGCTTCCACCTCTTGAGCTAGAGCCAGAGCCGTTGGCATGTCCTTCGGCTTTGCCGAGAAGAGGACATCTGTGAGGTTGCGCCTAAGTCCCGAAATAAATACACGGAGTGCATCATCCCGGAATTTATCACATAAAACTCTAGCCGCCGACAATTCGTACGACATTGTGACCTTGTTGGTGAGCAAGGTCAGTTTTTCTCGACCTCGTCATAGTATTGCAAGAGTGTTAGGCTTCCCTGTCTGAGGGTGCCCATCTCCTGCTCGATTACGTGGATCTGGCGTTTGTCGCAGTATGTAAAGTCGAGCCGATCTATGATCGCATCGAAATTCAATACAGTGCCGAACGAAGACAGCACTGCATTGGCGGGGCCTCTTATTTTACTCCTAATAATAATGACTGCCTGATAATGGCGGGAGCTATTAACATAAGGTTTAAAAATATAATATGCGGCTACTGCTGCTTGCCGCCAAGAGACGTATGCATCCTGTTCTCCCGTAAATTCGGGCAGGCACTTAACGGCGTCTAGGGGCTCGTCACATCTAACATTATCTTTAATTTCTATGGGCTCGTAGGCCTTAATTACAGGGCTTCCGCTTGGGCGGGAGCGATTTGTACCGCATTAACCTGGGCGGTTAGCTGCTGTATGGCTTGGCGTAATTCGTTTTCCCTACGCTGGCTCTCCAGGGTTGCCTCTTGAACGGCATGGGCAACTGCCGCCTGTATGGTGGCCGTCATTTGTTCCATATTAAAAGCCATGTTTACAGCTGAGGGAATATTAGCGCGTACACGTTTCGGTGTAGAAGTTACGGCTGGGCCTTCGGTCTCAGAATCAGAGCCGCTGGAGATTTGTTTATTATTCCTATACTGCTGAAAGGGATTGTTCATGAGGGTCTGCAATCACAAAATCGCCCTGAAGAGCTAAAGCATGGCCAAGCTGTATGCTTGTGTAGGCAGCTGGCCTGTCGAGGGGACGCGGGGCTGAGTCGCCGCTTTGCCCACGATGGATGGGGGCTGTTCAGACTGAGTTGTTGCCTTGCCAGGCAGTGAGAAGGTGAGGGTGCGCGGGTACTGAGCCTCCGCTATGGCAAACCGAGAAAATGAAAACAACAACTACCACACAAATGTATGCGCGACTGTATCGGGTTCGCGGATGTGGGGTGGGGAGACAATAAAACCAACAAGACTGCGAAGCTAACGCTGAGAGTACGAGATATTCGGTCGGGATATTTAAAGTTTGAAATCTTTCTTTATGACTGCACTAAAATATTGGTTTATCTAGTTGCAAAAAAGGAAAATAGTATGCAAACAATACGCAATAATATTTGGTAATATTGTCAATTAATAATATATTTAGTTAAAATATATTTATTATATAAGATTTTTAAGATAAATTTTATTTTAAATTTATTATAAAAGAAGTGTAAATGTCAATCAATTAATGAGAGTGAATTTACGAAAATAATATGAAATGTTAATAATGGAACTGCAGAAATTTTTCTGGCAGTGTATTTGATTTTTACGAAATGAATGCAGATGGAGGGCATGTGTGAATGAAAATGCTCACTTACATGATTCCCTAGATTTATTGCAATCCGTATTTTACGTTGAGCGCCAATTATAATAAGAAGTCGATCGGGTAGCTGCAGAAGAGTCCCTCGCTGCAGTCCTCAGTAAGTAGCCGGTTGGCCGATGATCAAAGTTGATGTAATCCCTGGAAATGTTGATTGTCCAGGTTCCACGCAGCAGCTCTCGATTGGCTGCCGGTAGTCAGTTGATTATCTCCTCTCTTGTAGAGTTATGAAGATTATGCTGGAAGGGTAACTGCCCTCCGTTCACTGCTGGCCTAGAGACTCAGTCAGTGTTTAATTAATAAAAAGTTATACGGCGGTTGCCGGAGTCATTTCAGAACTTGTGTTCTTTATTCCTTGAATATCGAAAATGAACTGAACTTAAAAGCTAACAAAATTGGAATCATAGCGGCCACGCAAATATGCTGTGTTTGCCGGCTATGCACGAGCATCCGGCCAGACACTGTGTCAGCAGTTTTGGCCGGAGCGAGCTGTCGATCGAACGGTCATTGCCGCCGCTCGGTTAACTTAGTTAACTTACACAACACACAGGCTTGATCGGCCTTCCAGGCGAGGGGGTGGGGTCCTCATTGCGGTTGACTCAAACCTCACGTCTGAAGTATTAGCTTTCGAGGAATGCAACGATGTATATTTATACACTTCGTTAGTTCGTCCTATTTTAGAATATGGATCTTGCGTTTGGAGTCCCCAGTGGGACGTTCACAGCAAACGCATTGAGTCTGTTCAAAAGAACTTTTTACTTTTTGCTCTTCGTGGCTTAAACTGGGATGCAAACCTTAGGTTGCCCTCTTATTCTAGTAGACTTCTCCTGATTAACCTACCTTCCTTAGCAAACCGTAGAACGATGTTAGGCATTGTCTTTATGTATAATCTGATCCGTGGTGACGTGGAAAGCAGCGATCTATTGGGTCAGTTGAATTTCCACGTGCCATGTAGAACGACAAGATCCTACCTGCCTTTGGTTTTGCACCACTGCAGAACATCGTATGAAATGCATGAACCCTTTAGAGTATTATGTGCAAATTATAATGATTTGTATAAAATTACCTCATCTGTAGATAGCCTTCCTAAACTAAAAACATTAATCTTAACCCACCTAGTACACATGCAAGATAGCAATCGAGCTGCCTGATAGTAGTGTATATTTCCTCGCATTCTTTTTTCTATACTTTTCTTTCGCGCCAATTAACACCTAACCCTAACAAGCCCGGGCTTGGTTTCAAATGGCCACTTGAGTGTACTGACCGTTAGTGCAACAACGTCAATGAAAAAAAAAAAAAAAAAAAATAGTCTATTCGAAGACATCAGTAACTGGTGCAATTTATTCGGAGCGTCGCTATCCCTATCTAAATGCAAGCATATACACACTTGCAGAAAACACAACTGTGTCTGCCAACTTTCTACAGTAATAAACTCTATATGCACAGTAGCGGAACTAACAATGCTAGACTTATCATTCGACACAAAATACAAATGGCAACCACACATAAATAAACTAGCAAAATCCTTAACAAACTCAATTAATATTATAAAATGCCTCTCGAATGATAAATATAACTGCCAGCCACTGACCTTAGTCCAAATAGTCAGAAGTCTATGTTTATCTAAAATAGACTACGGCTTACCATTTTATGGTCTACCTCCAAAATCGCAAATCAAACCGATCCAAACCCTTCTCAACAATGCAATCCGTTCAGCACTAGGAGCCTTTTGCTCAACACCCGTCATCAACTTACACTTAGAATCGAAGCTTCAAGCCAAATTGTCTAAAACACTAACGCAATCATCGGATACCCCACTAAAATCAATAATAGATAAAATCACAAAAAAGAACACCATGAAATACAGAAACTCGGTCGTACACAAAACTAATATGTCCTGTGAAACCTAGATCTCCCTATAAGCCCAACAAAAATCTTACCAAAATCGAAACCCCTTGACACTTACAATCAGATGCTATAGACACACATCTAAGCCAATATAAACAAGTGAAAAAGCTACAGTCGAGTGTGACCGACTGCTTGATACCCGGTACACAAAGCAGTGTGGGTGAAATTAAACAGCACATGAACATTGAAAAAAGAAAATGTTGACAAATAAAGACAAATATTGTTAGAAACATGTTAAGCAACACTCAAAAGAGACAAATGTTGTTAGGAACATGCTGAGCAAAACACGCACGCGCGCTCTCTCTCTCTCTCTCTCTCTCTCTCTCAAAAAGTTTACGCAGAAACTTTTTTGCTTAATAACTTCTATGTTTATCATCCGGTTTTACTCAAATTTTCAAAAAACGTCCGCAAATGCCTACATGTTTATTTTATCTATTAACTTTAAGTAGAAAATTACCACTATAGCTTATATACCATTTTTTATGATTTTCAGGGGCGGAAGTGGGCGTGGCCAAATTTTAAAACAAACTTGATCTGCGTGCAACAGATTCCAATGTTGTCACCAAATTTGGTAACTCTAGCTCTTATAGTCTCTGAGATCTGAGATCTGAGACGAACGGACGGACAGACGGACAGACGGACATGGCTAGATCGACTCGGCTATTGACGCTGATCAAGAATATATATACTTTATAGGGTTGGAGATTTCTCCTTCTGCCTGTTACATACATTCTCGGTTGGCACTAACTTATAATACCCTTGTACCCTATGGGTACCGGGTATAAAAAGCAACAACAAGCATGCCAATATTAAGAAAAGAATTTCTCGACATAAAATCAAAACTGACCAACTACACTTTTATATTCACGGACGCATCACGAAGCCAAGACACAACTGCTTATGCCATAACCACAAAGAACATTGTTCTAAAAAGAGCCATTCTTCCAAACTATACATCAGTTTATACTGCAGAAATTATCGCAATACTAGAAGCCGTCGAGATAGCCCGTAATAACAAAGAAAAAATCTGCATCTGCTCTGACTCTCTGTCCGAATTTCACTCGATTCTAAACATAGACAATTCCGCTTATTATTCTACGAAAATTCGTGGTATAATAAATAACGGCTACCCCAAAATAAAAACCCCATGTGAGTTCCGAGCCATGTTGGATTTAGTGGCAACGAATTTGCTGACGAAGCCGAACAGATTTCTAAAAAAACATTTCTATACCACCTCCCTCAATCTTTTCCAACCCTCCTCCAGTTGTTACCAATCCATAAACAGCAACCATCTTAACATAAGCGACTACACAAAAGCAAAATAAATAATTTTACTAACACGTAAAGACGAAACCCGAGTCATACGATTACGTCTGGGCCACACCAGACTTACCCATGAATTCAGACTCCTTCAGGCTACAGACAACCCCTGTAAGTTCTGCAATAATAACCCAATGTCAATGGACCATATCCTTAACGAATGCACTTCATTTAATTACAACCGAACCCACATCCCGAATAAAAACCTTACTCCAATCCATGGTGGTCCTACGACCACCAACATCTTTCAACTTCTCGATTTCCTTAAGAAATCTAACTTGTTAAACCTCTTATAATTAAGATAGTTCGTTAATATACCTGAAATGTACTTTATTAATTAAGAAGCGAATACCAAAATGAATGATTTATACCCTTAATAATTAAGAACCGAATAGAAAATTGAAACTGTAGACTTTAAGTAGCTATGGCTGCATACCCCTGTTGCTTTAGTTTTAACTTCAAGCAAGCAGTATGTAAATAAATAAATAAAATATTAAAATAAAATTAAGTCTTAAACCGATTTTTTGGAATTAATCTATTTTTTAAAAGTATCCCAATTTTCGATTTTTTAAATTTTAACTTGTTAAGAATTGATCAAGCTGTTATAAACAGACTGCAAATAATAACTTAACAGTCTAGTATTTAAATACCAACTGTTAAAGGCAGTTGTTGCAAACGCACATTGTTAGTTTAAATTTTGCTTAAATTTTAAGGGCACATTCAAATCAATAACTCTGCAACAGTAGAACGTAAAACACTAAAATTTGAAATGAATATTAATTGTTAAGCTATGTACTTTGTGTAATTACTAATATGTTGCTTGATATTATTAAACAATTTGTAAATATAGCAGATGATGTTTTCGTTTGGTTTTTGGAAAAAAAAGTTCAACTTTCAATAGAGTTTTAAAAAAATGTTCAACTTAGTTTAGTGAGTGTCTATATCCATGTTGTAAAGACATTAATTGCGAATTCAGAACACATTGTCACATCATGCGCTTCGCTCGACTTTTCGCGTAATTTCATTTTTAAATAATTACCTTTTGTATGGCAACGCTGTTTTGCTTACCAGATGGGAAGCAGTTTTTTGTAAGATTGTTTCTATGAAAATTATAGGAAATTGTGATCTGATCTCGACAAAATTTTCTACATTCTGTTAAAAAAAATTGGTTGTCTGTAAAGTCGGTTTACTGACGTTGAACGTGACAACGTCTTAAGAAACTACTGATGGAATGGTAGCATTTACTTAAGACGTTGTCACATTCAACTACAAGGAAAGTGCAAAATTTACTTCATTTAAGACCGAATAATTTTCAATTTAATACACAAAAGTTCTTAGTTTAACAACGAATCATTCTCAATTATTTGACACTGGGTAAAAAAGTTATGTAAAATTGAGAGAGGGAGGCTGTATGGAGAGGATCAGGCAGTGCCGGCTGCAAATGGCCAGTTTCAGGAGAGGATCAGGCAGTGCCGGCTGTAAATGGCCAGTTTCTGGAGAGGATCAGGCAGTGCCGGCTGCAAATGGCCAGTTTCTGGAGAGGATCAGGCAGTGCCGGCAGCAAATGGCCAGTTTCTGGAGAAAATCAGGCAGTGCCGGCTGTAAATGGCCAGTTTCTGGAGAGGATCAGGCAGTGCCGGCTGTAAATAGCCAGTTTCTGGAGAGGATCAGGCAGTGCCGGCTGCAAATGGCCAGTTTCTGGAGAGGATCAGGCAGTGCCGGCTGTAAATGGCCAGTTTCTGGAGAGGATCAGGCAGTGCCGGCTGCAAATGGCCAGTTTCTGGAGAGGATCAGGCAGTGCCGGCTGTAAATGGCCAGTTTCTGGAGAGGAACAGGCAGTGCCGGCTGTAAATGGCCAGTTTCTGGAGAGGAACAGGCAGTGCCGGCTGTAAATGGCCAGTTTCTGGAGAGGATCAGGCAGTGCCGGCTGTAAATGGCCAGTTTCTGGAGAGGATCAGGCAGTGCCGGCTGCAGCAAATGGCCAGTTTCTGGAGAGGATTAGGAAGTGCCGGCTGTTTGTTGATATGTTAAGTTAAATGGGTATAAATATTATAGAAAGTCTATAAAGCCAACTTATATTTTTTTGAAAACACAATTGCTGCGGCTGGTACTCGAACCCGCGATCGTTAGATTAAGACTCGAACATTCTAAGCTCTGCACCACGCATGCAAACAAGAGGGCGACGTCAAAGACTGAAATACACACATTCGCCTGCGTCAGTGCTCGAGCTATAAATAGACAAAGCGGGAGAGCAGAGCGAGACGGAGAAACACCGTCGCAAAACGGGCGGTGAGAGCGAGACGGAGATACACCGCTTTGCCCTTGCGGTTGCCAGAAGAGTGCAAAGCATTAAATTTTAACCACTCTCTCTCATTCTCTCTCTTCTGCTGCTGCTGCTCACGTCACGTTTGCTCTGCCTGTGTCGCGGCAGAGGTAACGACGTATGAGTCATCCATTTTGAGCGTGCAGCCATCCTGCTCTATCGATTTATAAGACGTTATCACGTCAAAATTTTATGTTTACAAATTTTTAGCAGATATCCTATCTTTTACCCAACCTCTTCTGTGAAAGCTATAAGATATACTTGTCTGATCCGGTTAATTTTCATTCAGAATTTTTGTGTATATATATAATTACGATTGGTAAAGTTTCATGTTGATATATAATAAACTAAGCGAGCTATTAATTTTTTCCAAAAAAACGGTCAATTCCCCATGGTGCAGTGGTCGGCTATTGGGATTCTTTTCTTAGTTGGCTGCCACACCAAAATGCAGGTGCTTCAGAGCACACAAGGACTACAAGAAGGAGAATGAGAGCAGCCCGTCCTCGGGAAGTGGCATCGGGAATGGTAATGACCCGGGACGACTGAGCAAGCGGCCGCCATTGGGTTCCGTGGAGAGCTCATGGACAGAGATTATGTGGTCAGTACCAAGGAGCGCGCGGCGACTTGAGCGACAAGTTGGTGGCAGCAGCCGTCGTGGACGTGGATGTGTGCCCAAAGATGCGGCATGTCGCAGAAAGATTCACCAGCAGCCAACTGGACGAGGAGGAGGAGGAGCAGCAGACGGAAGAGGTCGGACACACAAAGATGTCCCTCGGTCAACACTTCCCAGCGGGATCTGGAGCAGCTCTCCAGCAGTGGCAGTAGCAGCAGGTCCAGGAGCAGCTCGGCGGCATCGGGAGCTATCCCCGCTGCATTGGAAATCATAATTTAAGAATAAAAATTAATAATTTGTTCATTTCGCAGGTTTTCTTGGCGTACGCTGCTTGGCGGCGTTTAATTTGATTTGTAATCAAACACAGCGACAGTATGGCCATTTGACCGTTTCGTATGGATTTTGGGTGAACACCATAAAACCTGTTCACACTAGAAAGATGAAACCCTTTTAGCTAGCTAAGGATTTAGCGCTAGTACTTGTACTAGGCTTTACGTCAAAAAAATGTTCATTTTAATGTGACGCCCCTTTTTCTTAAAAAAAGGCGGGTTGCCAAATCCATTTCGTCCGCTACTGGAATAGCAGCACTGCACGCTGCATTCGTGACTATTTCATAATCAATAAATTCATTCATTATTAATAATTTATATTCCCTTTGTGTATGTTGTTCTTCTTTAGCTAATTTTATCGATATTTGATAGCATATATAATAGCAGCAATCCATCAGTATTGTATAAAGGTAGCGTATTATTTTAACGCTCCTTTTTCTAATCATGATGAAAAATGTTTGCTCTGTTTTGTTTTCAACTTTTTCAGAGCTCGCAAAGTTGATTTAAGATTCACTCAAAGTTCTTAAAATGCAGACTGCCTTTCAAACTGGGCCCACTAGTAGTACGGACAATTAACTTCTTTTAGAGGTAGCACGCTTATTTTGTTTTAACTTTTCGGAGCACGCAATACTGGTTCAATTTTCATGCAAGGCTGCGGGTTATATAGCGAAAACAGTATGCTTGCTGTACTCCCTTGCTCATCTCGAAATTTCTGGATACAAAAGCGTAGTTGATTATTCGCGACGCTCGATCGGGAGTACTGGGTTCGAGCCCCGAACCGGGCATTTTTGTATAATTTTGTTGTTTGTCTTTCTTTCTTTTATACCCTTGCAGAGGGTATTATAATTTTGCCATGGTATTTGCAACGCAATGAAGGAGGCATCTCCGACCTCATAAAGTAAATATATTCTTGATCAGCATCACCAGCCGAGTCGATATTGCCATGTCCGTCTGTCTGTCGGTATCTACGCGAACTAGTCTCTCAGTTTTTCAGCTTTCGGGCTATGTTGAAAATAGCAAAGTCTTATTTCTTTAGCACGCAGTATATATGGTCCAAAAATCGGACCACTATATCCTATGCTGAAAATAGCATAGTCTTATTTCTTTAGCTCTCTTTCTCTTTCTCTTTAAAAAAATTTTAACTTCTCTGTTTTTAATGAATTTTATAAATTTCGAGATGTAGTTGCTTTTTATAATTCTAGAATTACGGTTTTAATTTCAATAAGATCGGACAACTATATCATATAGCTGCTATAAAAGGAATCTGTCGATATATATGAAAATGTAAAATTCTACAGTTAAAATGTAAAATTTACAAAATTTACATAATTTGATATTTTTCCGACATTCACAAAAGTGAAACATACCTAAAAGAAATTGTAAAGCGTTCCCAAAATATAAACTGATTTTATTTAAAACGATCTCCGGTTTATATAGGAGATTGGATTCTAATTTAACTCTATGACCTCAACCCATCTCAGAAAGTGAGGCACCAACCTACCTCTCTGAGATTGGAGAGTGCCCACACCTGCGCGTGGCTATTGTGGCAGACTCCAATGGGGCTGAAAGAAGGAACCCCCTATCTATCAGAACGTATTGGAAACATGCCCTTTAGACTGTTTCATCAAAATAGCGTACAATGGGCCATACAAAGTTTTAGCCCATACAAATCCCCTGGACCAGATGGAATTTATCCATGCCTATTGCAGCGGGGACTGCACCAACTTGCACTCCCCTGGTCCGTCTATTCCGAGCTAGTCTCGTGCTTGGACACATACCAAGCAAATGGGCTAAAGTAAAAGTTGTGTTTATTCCAAAGGTAGGGAAGAAAGATTCCCAATTGCCTAAATCGTATAGACCAATTAGTCTTAGCTCCTTCCTTCTTAAAACTATGGAAAAGATAATTGACCAGCACATCAGGGAAGCGAACCTCAAGCATCTTCCCTACATAAGTACCAATATGCGTACCAAACTGGTAAATCAACTGAGACTGCCATCCATTGCCTTACAACAGTCATTGAAAAGGCCATTGGCTCTCAACAAATAGCACTAGGTGCCTTTCTAGACATCTCAGGAGCTTTTGACAACACGTCATACGAGGCAATCCGTGCCTCTCTTGTACGTAAAATGTCGCCACTCACATTATTAGGTGGATTCTGGAAATGCTCAAATCCAGAATCATAACTGTAGACCTAGGCGGAACCATGACCTCAATCACAGCCTCAAGGGGATGCCCTCAAGGGGAGTACTCTCTCCTGTGGACTCTGGTCATAGACGAGCTACTGTTTGAGCTCAACAACCTAGGGTTCCCACTCAGGGCTACGCTGACGATCTAGTCATCTATATAGTGGGCTGGCATGAGCAAACCATCTCGGACCGCATGCATGGTGTCAGGATAAAGGACTATCCATAAACCCGTCTAAAACTGTTCTAGTTCCATTTACCAGGAAAAGGTCTCTCTCTGACAAGACCATCCCTAAATGGATCAACCATTGACTTTTCGGTTGAAGCTAACTACCTGGGAGTTATACTTGACTCCAAGCTCAACTGGAACTCACACCTTGAAAAGACCATTAACAAAGCCACTCGAGCATATTTTGCTTGCAATAGGCTTTTCGGTAGAACATGGGGCCTGAGTCCCAAAATGATCTACTGGTCTTATAACACTGTGGTAAAACCGATCATAACCTATGCATCTCTTGCTTGGTGGACGAAATCTACCCAGAAGACAGCTGCGGCTGCACTTACCAAAATACAACGACTGGTCTGCATAGGCATCACTGGAGCCATCCGGACATGCCCCACTGCAGCACTTGGAGTTATAACTGGCATTCCCCTCTACCCATCGCCCTGAAAAGGAGGCCTGCCTGGGGCACTTCGCCTCCAAAACATCACCGATATAAAAGTGGTGATCTAACTGGGCATCTACGGGTACTCGAACCCCTAATAAACGAACCCATTCTGCGTATAACTGACGAGCAGAAACCAAAACTTGTTTTCCACAGAAACTTCTCTGTAGTCCTGTACACCAGACACGACTGGACAACAAAATCAATATCTCTTCCAGTGGATCACAAACGTGGTACACTGACGGATCGAAATTGGAAAACGGCGACACCGGGGCTGGTATTTTCGGACCAAGGTTCAACAAATCCATAGCCATGGGAAAGTCCCCAACCATCTTCCAAGCAGAGATACACGCCATAGAAATCTGTGCTCGTGAATGCCTTCGCAGGAATATGCAAGGCGCACGGATTTACATCTTCTCCGACAGTCAGGCGGCGCTCATAGCGCTGAGATCTTTACGATCACCTCCAGACTTGTAGAAAACTGTTTCCAGCAGCTGAACGCCCTTGCCTCCAAAACACCTTAACGGTGGGCTGGGTGCCAGGGCATGAAGGCCATATAGGAAACGAGGTGGCAGACTCCTAGCAAAACGCGGGCGATGACACCACTAATCGGCCCTGAACCATTCTGTGGACTTTCGAAAGGACACAAAAGGGAACTGGTCAGGAAATGGGAGGAAAAGGAGATAAGTCGTCACTGGACCGACAGTGCAGGGCTGAGACAAGCCAAACAATTCCTCATCCCCAGATGTCGCGATCCAAACGCATCATCAATCTAAAAAGAGTGAGATTCGCACTCTAACAGGCTACCTAACAGGTCACTGCAACCTAAGGTATCACCTTAAGAAATTAAAACTTTCAGAAATCGACACATGTAGATTCTGTGAGCTGGAGCCAGAAACATCAGAACATGTTCTATGTGAATGCCCCTCACTAATCAGACGTCGACTTCAACAACTAGGAGGTGAACTTATCCCCCTACAGGATTTGGGAAGAGATAGACCTCGCCAAAGTGCTCTCCTTTATCAGAAGCCTAGGAATAGAGGCTCTACCCTAATCCTACAGGCCGGCACAAAAGACCTAACATCTGGTCGCGGTGCAATAAGGCCATAGTAATAATAATAATAATAATAGGTCGAGGACTTCCTCTCTAATTGTGTTGGTAAATGTAGGCTCGCTACCCTTATTTAGGAAACCTATGTTATTACTAATAATGTACTCAAGAAGGTACTCACCTATTTTGTTGATGTCGCTGCTCCCCCAGACCTTGTGATGCGCATTGGCACCGCAAGCAATTATCCACCGGAGCTGGTTTCTCTGGCAGTGCTCTACCAGGGCACAGGTAGCCTCCGAAGGCACATCGCCCGTGAAGCCTTCTCTCCTCCTCGTCATGGGCAGTGGGAACCTTAACTCAAACTGCCACCAGGTCCTCAGTGATCAACTGTGAATGGACATGGAAAAAGAAGATGTTGACAAATGAAGACAAATTTTGCTAGGAACATGTTGAGCAACACCCAACAAAGAAAAATTTTGCTAGGAACATGTGGAGCAACACGTACGTGCGCTCTTAAGGTATCTCTCTCTTTCTCCTCAAGAAGAAGAAGAAGTATACACAGAAACTTTATTGCTTAACACTTTTATGTTTATTATCCGATCTTACTCAAATTTTCAGAACACGTCAACGATTGCATACTTATTAAGTCGTTCTATTTACTTCTAGCCGAAAATCACACAAAAGCTAATATAACGTATTGTATGATTTTTCGGGGGCGGAAGTGGGCGTGGCCAAATTTTAAAACTAGCTTAATCTGCGTGCTACAGATTCTAATGTGTCACCAAATTTGGTAACTCTAGCTTTTATAGTCTCTGAGATCTGTTTACCAACACGGACAGACAAACGGACAGACGGACAGACGGACATGGCTAAATCGACTCGGCTGGTGACGGCTGATTTCTAATTCTGCCTGTTACATACATTCTCGGTTGGCACTAATTTATAATACCATTGTATCCTATGGGTACCGGGTATAAAATTGTGTGGGAGTATAAGATTACCGAGAAGAAAATCGAAATTATTCAATGTCAATATTTTGCGCAAGCCAAACAATTTTTAAAAGCGCGATTCTTAGGAAAACAAAAATTTTGTCATATAGCTCCTTGAAAATCTTTGATAAGTTTCCCAATTAAAAATAAATGTCGTTGTGCCTCAGTCCTTAAAGGATAGCAGACACGATTTGTGCAGCTGAGCTTGCCCGATTTGGGGTGGGTTCTTGGGACACCACTCGCCTCTCCAAACGTAATCAGGACAATTATTTACGTGCCTGAAAGAAAAAGATAGATACCGTTTCGTCTGTCTGTCTTGATGTCCACACTGCCCCACAAGCGGATCCATGCTTGATCATAAAACAATTGGTGTGTGTTTTGGCCGTTTTCCTCCCCATTCGCAAACTTCGTCTTTAAATCGTCTGTTGTGCTGAATCGTCAGTCAAAAGTCATGTCATTTTTCTTTACCCAGTTTTCCCATTCGTATATATAGGTTTCTACCTATTTTGGTTTCTACCAAGACATTTTTAAAATTCTGTTTACATTGTAAATTTATTAAAAATGTTGGATAAGGGTTTATTTGCTTTGACGTGCAGTGAGAAAAAAAAATGAATATAATATTAGTTAGTGTAAGTCAATAAATCGAATAAACTAAAGGCAATAATGTAAAGCAAACATGAACCTTAAGTGTATTAATGTATATTTAGCAAAACTTTATGGGGTAACTAAGTTTGATATAAGACATTACATTGATTTTTCCTAGCAAATACATTTGTAAAGGTGTTTTCCCAGCCGGAGTTAGTTCAGCGGCTGGCCAGTACCTCTACAAAAAATGAATAAAATTTCAATGGACCGTGTAGTCGAGTAATGCGTGTAAGGGTGCCTAGGGATTTTGTGGTTAGGAGAGGTCTAGACGATTGAGCAAAGCTAAATGGATCCACCCTAACCGAGTTCATGACCTTGAGGTCGCCTCTAGCCAGATATTTGCTAACGATAACTCTCCAAAGATCTTACGAACAGAATCGTCATCAAAAGAAAAGGGTATGCCCTGTCACCAACAAATTTGAAACTCACATTAGCCTAAACTTCTATCGGTTCGGGTGACTCTAGAGCCTCTAGGCGAACTGTAGTTAGCCTGAAACCAGGGTAAACACGGAAGCTTAGAAGTTTAAATTAGCGTGGACTCGGATGCGTCCTTGGTCTGCATTCGGGCTAGGATTAATACTCAAGTAAAGGTACTCGTGATTAGACGTTGAAATTTATACCAAAACTACGGCTAGCATAGACTCGGGCAAACCTTGGGCCTCTGCTCTGCTTATGAATAATCTTGAAATATACGTTAAACTAACGTTAGGGACGACTCGGGCAAACCCTGGGTCTCAACTCTAACTACGATTACTGTCTAAGCTAAAGCAAGCACGGGCGACCCCATAAATTTGCACTAAACTACGGTTAGTTTAGACTCGGGCAAACCCTTGGTCTCGACTCAAACTACGATTACTGTCTAAGCTAAAGCAAACACGGGCGACCCCAGAATTTTGCACTAGACTACGGTTAGTCTCGTCGGGTAAACCCTGGGTCTCGACTCTAATTATGAGCTATACTTGAACTACGGCAAAACGGGCGGGCCCCAGAAATTTGCGCTACACTATGGTAAATATTTAATTACCGCAAAAACGGGCAGACCCAGAAATTTGCGTTTAACTACGGTTATTATTAGACCAGGAAAAACGGGCAGACCCAGAAATTTTGCTTTAAACTACTATTAACTAACTACTGCAAAATGTGCAGATCCCAGAAATTTGCGTTCAAGCTACGGTTAAACTTAACTATTGCAAAACGGGCAGACCCCAGAAATTTGCGTTTAACTACGGTTAATAGCCTTTTACACAGCCGCTTAAAAGTCGCATCAACTTTTTCCTGCTGCGCCTGTTTTACCGAGCCCGAGTTGATGCGAATCCAGTAAGCGTACAGTGTTCTATCTAACTAGACGACATTTAACTATATAAAATGCTGTTAAATTAAAAAAAAGAACAAGTGGTACTTTAAGCAATCTTTATAAAATGGCTCAAATAAATTGTGTCTTTTATATAATACAGTGAACAGCATGTTTGTACGGTAGTGATTACTATTTCGGTGTTTTGAACTGAACACTGTATAAGACAGATGTCGGTTATTTGCAATAAATGACACAAGCGCTAAAGCACAAAAATCACCTAAATATGTAAAAATACTGAATATAAGTTAGTATAATTTTAGTATTTGTATTGCTTACGGAAAAAAGTCGTTGCTGCGATTTTTAAGAGCTGCAGCTGATGCGCCTCTGTGTAAAAAACACTATAATATAGGTTTTAGTTAGTATGTTCATCGCATGCTTACCCTCAGTCGGCAGCTGGCGACTCTCGAGTTATTTTCCGTCAGATTATATACACGTGGACTCGGTTTTACATTCTCATTTCCAATTTTTATTCACTTTTCTTTCTTTGTTTTATACGATCTCGTTTCGTTTCAGTTTTTATTTATATACTTTTCCATTCAAATTCCTGGCTGCACCAATCATCTCTCTTCTCGCTTACCCGCCATAATCTGCTCTTCTTATCTTTACCCTTCTTCTTGCTTCTTTACTTCCTCTTCCGATTTCCAGTCCTTGGTTACTTTAGTTTTCACTTTCTCGCTGATTGTTTTAGTTTTGTTTCACAGTTTTGTTTTCGTTCGGTTTTCCGCACGTGGTTTTTCACTAGTTCTGACTCCGCGTCACTTGCCAAGTTTTCGTCCGACCGTTTTCGCTGTCCCGGCTTTTGTTTCTCGTTCCTTCATTTGCCCTCCTCTGTCGCCTTTCCGAACTTCCAATAACTTTCGGCCGGCAGCGAGAGCGCCGCGCTTTATTTCCTTGAGGTGCGACTGCAGCCGCACGATAGCATTTCTCTCTCCCCTTCTCGTTTCCAGCCGCTCTTTGTCTGTCTGTGGCGATGATGGCAGAGCGCGGTGCCTTTGGGATTATTCCCTCTCGTTCCTCTCAAACGGCTTTCCTATTCAGAACATCGCTTGCATATTTCGATTGACTCGCGGCAGCGCTGTCGGCGTCGGGATCGCGGCTTTATGTGCATGTCGTGGTCGTGACCGTGAAAATATTCTGTTTCGCGCCCTTTCGGCTGGCTCGCGGCAGCACTGTCGGCAGCACAGTCGTCAGCGGGCTCTCTGGCTTATTATGTACATGCAGAAGTTTTGGCCGTGGCCGTGACCGTGAAACTCGGGCGTGTTCTCTCGCTCTCTCGTGTGCAGCTCAGCCGGTGTCGAGATCGCCATGAACACGTGATTTTGCGGTACCTGATTCCCTCTCTTTCTTCCCTCTATATCCCCTTCTGTCTATCTTCTACTTAACTCTGACTTATATTTAACTTCTGTGACTTAAAACTATTTAACAAAACTAGATCCTCGCGGGCGAACTTAAAACTAATAATAACTAATATAAGGCTTTCCCTTCGTGGTGGAAACCTATGTCCTCTCGCGGGTAAACTTAAAACTAATAACAATAAAAATATAAAAATTTCCCCTACGTGGCGTCGCCTGTTATTGTGACGGCTCCTTATACGGCTATGATACAGGGCACAAGTTTTCATTAATTAGCTACTTCATTAGAACCTTGAAAGAGACAACTATATGTCTTTTTGGTTCGGATTTTTTCGTAATGCGACTACGGTCAGACTGACTTAAAAGGTAAACAATAACAATGGCCGGAATCCGCAGTGCACAATTTATTCATTTCTAGAATCCTCATGCCAATACTCCTGCAATAGGGTCGTCACACATTTGTACCATTCTAAGATTTTTGTTTCTCACGTATCTAAACCTCCTCTACCTAGAAAAACAAATTTAAGCATATATCGACTGGCAATAAGAAACAAAATTTGAATTTAAACCTGCTTAATATTAAACCTAGATTAGTCAAGTATTTTTTATATGAAAAATATGCTTGAAAAAGGATAACAGTATTTGTTGTCTTTCAAATTGCATGCACCATTTCAATGTTATGATTTTTTAGTTTTTGTCCAACAGCGATTATCTCGAAAAGTATTGACGGTAAGAAAAAATATTTAAGGGTCATTATATGGACATGGAGCACTCTAATATTTGGGTATGCGTTTATTTTAAAGATCGGAAAAACAACAGGGGTTGATATGGAATGTCCCATATATAACAGAAAAAAAAAGGTATAGAAAATGTATTTTTCTACAAAGATTTTAAAAATAACTAAAAGTTGTTTTCCTAGTGGAAGTGTAGGCTGCACATAAATATATTTATATTGATATAAATGGAAGTAGGGAACTTATGTCCCGTAGAGCTTACCCTCTTTAGAGGTCCAACGACGATAGAGATCTTCCGGTCGAATCTTTAGTGGTAGAATTTGAGTCAAACTATATTCATATTTATGTGCCATTAAGAGCGTGGAATTCAAAGTAAGGTAGTATGCAAAAAAGGGTGTCAAGCTTACGCACGACAGAAGTGAAACTTCTTGAAACTTCAGAACCAAATTTACGTTTGGTTCTAATTCTTATATTATAGCTTCACAAATGTAAATCAGTGGACCATTTGTGTTACATACAATATCGTTTGATTCCTAGTTCTGATACCATTGGGTCAAGTGCGTTTCAAGGCCAAACATAAAAGGAAAAGAGAAAAATAAAACAACATAGATATGTATGCCGCTGCCGCTGAAACGATAAACGATGGTTTAAGTTCAGTATAACCGTTAAAACATAGTACAGACTCAATACAAAATAGTTCTGTAATAAACGGTTTAGAATCTAACCTAATCTAATCTTACATTGTTCGATGCACAAAGTGTTTTTTGCTGCATAAGATTATCAGGTTGGGGTGTATAAACTTATTCCCAAACATTAACCGCAAGCGAAAGACAACCGTTCTGCTTGATCTATAACTGCAACTGGAGTTTTATTAACAGCAGAGATTGCATAGGGCTGCTAACATAGCATTAACATTTACATTATTGAATGTATGAGTGAACAGCTGAGGGAAAGCTCAAGTTTGACCGAACATCCCGGCCGCCTTGAAAGGATCTTCTTTCAATAAGAATGTGATTCAGTGGGAAGTACGGCCAGCTTATGTACTGGTCGGCCACTCTGATCAGCCCATCCTGTCCGGGAACAACTGATTCGACGCGCCCAATCTTCCATCGCTGTGGAGGTAGATTATCATCGTGAATGAATACCATGGTGTCCGTTCTAATGTTTTGCGATGGCGTTGTCCATTTAGTGCGGGAACGCAGCTCTTGTAGGTAGTCGGATGACCACCGACGCCAAAATTCCAGCTTGGCTGCGGTAACTGCATCATATCTTTCCAGGTTGGAAATATTTGTGGATGAGATGATTCTCTCGGGAAGGGCACGAAGAGATTTCCCCACCAGGAAGTGACCTGGAGTAAGTGCTCCAAGGTCGTTGGGATCCGGAGATAGCGGAGACAACGGGCGCGAGTTCAGCATCGCTTCGACTTCCGCTGTGATGGTACAGAGTTCCTCAAATGTGAATCTGGAGTTCATTAGCGTTTTGTAGAGCAGACTCTTCGCGCTTTTACTGCGGCTTCCCAAAGGCCTCCAAAGTGCGCAGCTCTGGGAGGGATGAAATGGAATGTTATGAGATCGGTTGACAAATATGATGAAATAACTTCTTGCGTAGCTTTGTTTTCCAGGAAGTCTCGTAGTTCACGAAGATGATTGGCAGCTCCCACAAAGTTCGTTCCGTTGTCGCAGTAGATATCCGATGGACTTGAGCGGCTGGCGATCATCCGTTTAAGTGCTGCGAGAAATGCCTTGGTTGACAAATCAGAGACGACTTCTATGTGAACTGCCTTGGAAGCCAAACAAATGAAGACGGCTAGGTAGGACTTTGTGGGACCCTTTCCTCGGATGCGGAAATACGTGTTGAACTGTCCGCAGAAGTCGACGTTCTCCAGTTTAGGCTTGAACCGAACGCACGCCATGTAGGAACGCACCACTCGACGAGCGAGGTCTCTGGCATTGACGATACAGTATTCCAGACGGATTAGCGCGACTAAAGCTTTCGGACCTGCGTGACAATTTCGTAGATGCAAGTGCCGAACATAGATCCAAGTGAAGTGCGCCTTGCTGGGAAGCAACAACGGGTGCCGTTCAGAGTCAGGGATGTCAGCGTTCTGGAGTCGTCCTCCAGCCCTGATGAGGGCATATCCTGAGGAGCTGTCGAGAAAGGGAGTTAAATATTTTAGATGACTTGTAAGCGGCGGAGTTCGTCCGGTGTAAGCGATGCTTCGACAATTTTACCTCCTCTTGATAATGCTGCAAAGCGAAAGACATAGGCGATGGTGCGGAGGCAACGAATGTAGGAGCTAATGCGGTCAAATACTGAAGAACATGATTGTTAGTTACGGTTGCGCAGAATGCGCTTCTTCTTTGTTCTGCCTTGACAACTTCTGGATCGATATCGATAGTTTGTGGAGACGTTGGCCACTGGGATGACGGTTAGGTCAAGAACGGTGGGCCTGTAAACCACATTGATGTTGCGAGTTCCGTAGTAGTGGTCCCACGTGAGACAATGTCCGCCGAATTGCTTCCACCGGGAACAAATTTCCACTGGCCATCTGCGGTCCAGTCTTGAATTTCTGATATGCGGTTACCGACGAATGCTGATAGTGTTACTGAGTGTTGTTTTAGCCAATGGAGCACAATTTGTGAGTCCGTCCAAAAATATGCGGTGTATTTCCTGTCCGCTAATAAGGGCTTTAGTTTCGCGTACAGTTGGCCAAGCAAGTGCGCTCCGCACAACTCCAATTTCGGGAGAGACTTCTTCTTAGTAGGAGCCACTCTGGATTTGCCAGTCAGCAAATGAACTGCGATATTTCCAGTCGATGTTTCCGAGCGTAGATACAGGCAGCAACCGTAAGCTCGGATTGATGAATCGCAGAAGCCATGAAGTTGAAGTGATCGAAACTTGTGTTGGAGACAATAGCGGGAATTGACCATTGTGAGACAGTTTGGAAGGACTCGAGACACTTGCTCCAAGCTGTGTGTATATTCTGTGGTACACTCTCATCCCAGCACAGGCCAGCAAGCCAAAGTTCTTGAAGAAGTATTTTGCGACGACAACAAGCGGCGAGAGTAGTCCAAGGGGTCGAACAAGGCAGATGCGATGGATAGAATTGTTCATTTGGTAATGATCGTTGAATGGTCCCTTAGGGTGAACTTGAAGAATAGCGTATCTTCATGTTGGTTCAAGTTGACGCCAAGAGCGCTAGCGACTCCTCACAGCACGAATTGAGCTCCTTAGTACTGTGTATTTCCATGAATCCAGCGTCATTTGAGTGCCATTTTGTAAGTGGGAAGTGCCCCGACGAAGGATTTCTGTGACTTGATCCTTGATTATGCGAAGCGTCTTCAGGTCGTCTGCGCCCGTAAGTAAGTCATCAACATAAAATGATAATTTTATGATGTCTGCGCCCACTGGACAGTCAGCCCGATGGATATCGGCAAGATGATTCAGGCTACGTGTTGCTAAGAATGGGGCCGCTGCAGTGCCGTAGGTCACAGTGTACAGTTGGTATGTGCGCAGAGTATCTTCTGGAAATGCTCTCCAAAGAAGGTACTGGTATTTGCGATCAATAATGTCGAGGTTTACTTGCCTGTACATTTTAGTCACGTCTGCAGTGATGGCGTAGCGATAAAGTCTAAACTTGAGGAGCTGCATGTACAGGTCCTGCTGGAGTGTTGGGCCAACGCATAGCAAATCATTCAGTGATGTTTGATTCGAAGTCCGACAGGAGGCGTCAAAACCACCCTGAGCTTGGTAGACTCACTAGTGGGTTTGAGAACGCAGTGATGCGGGATGTAATAGTGAGGCTCGTGCAGTTTAGGATGAGTAACCGGGGACATGTGCCCTAAATTCTCATACTCCTCCATGAAGTTGCGATACTGTTGACGAAGTTCTGGTGATTTCGATAGACGACGTTCAATGCTTAGAAACCGGCGGCGAGCGGTATCAAACGAACTTCCAAGACGGCTCGGGTCATCCTTAAAGGGGAGTTTGACGACAATCCTACCGGTGCTGTCAAGGCGCGTGCTCGCCATGTACTGCTCCTCACAAATGGAATGCTCCGGCTTCTGAGGAGGTGGCGAATCGACAGCTTCCAGTTCCCAAAGACGTTTGAGATTGCGATCAATTAAACTTGCGTTGAGAGCCAAGCAAGTGAAGACTTCTGTTGTAGCGGTTTGCTGAAGTCGGCCAGTTACAACCCAACCGAATGAGGTTTTCTGTAACAGCGGACCTTGAGGACCCAGCCTTATTTGTCCTACTATCAAGGCGTCAAAAAGGCTTCGGTTCCCAGCAACATGTCGACGTGGCGTGATTGGTAGAATTTTTCATCGGCGAGCGGCGTGTTTTCTGGTAACTTACAAGTAGAGACATCAATTATGACATCAGGCTGATATGCGATTTGCGGAGTGATACAGAGATCTGCGGAAAGAGCGAAAGATGAAATTCGAGATTTGATAGATGCGGTGGTGCGATATTTGATATCAGTTTGTGAATGGCCGATGCTTTGAATTTGGACTGAATGTCTGTCCCGCCGTAAACGAAGTCTCTGTACGAAGTCCTCAGTGATGAAGTTTACTTGGGAGCAGGAATCGAGAAGTGCTCTCCCAAGTCTGTAGGTTCCAAATGCATCCTTCACGAGGACCATTGCAGTTGCGAGTAAAATTTGCGATTTCTGGCCAAGATGCGAATGGGAGTGTGTCGCTGTCTCTAGCGGTGGTGCTGTTGGAGCCGGTTGGTGCGGGCGAGACAAATCCAGCAAATGGTTGTTGTGCAATAGAGTATGATGTGCTCTGTTACAGGTGCGGCAGCGATTTTTGATGGACAGCTCGACAGTTGGTGACCACTGCATAGGCAGTTAAGGCAGAGGCGGTGTACTTTCACGAAATCAAAACGCTCAATGGGATTTAAATCTTTGAATTTTTCACAGTCAAGCAACCTGTGTGAGGGTGTCAAGCAATATGCACACGATGCATTGGTTAGTGAGAAAAGACGAGCTCTGAGGTCTAGCTGGGGACGACTTTGCCTTGACCGTTCCGATCCTTGAGTTGAGCAGGGCCAGCCGACAAAAGAAACTGGCAATGTCGTTCAAGCAGATGCGTACACTGGTCCCAGGATGGTAGAGTGATGTAGTCCAATGATTCGTTCCATTTTGTTTTGGTCTGCTGGTCGCACTTTTCCATAATAACGTAGATGAGCATTGCCTGTGATATTTGAGCATGCGATCCTAATGATGAAAGGGAACTATATAAGGCAGATGCATTATCAATTAAACTACGGAGCTGTTGGGCGTTTGACGCGCCAACAGGCTGCAGCTTAAATATCGCCGCGATCGTTTCGACGAATATTAGTGCAGGTTTATCATAACGGGCCTTCAGCCTTTCCAAGGCCTTTGCGTAGTTCTCCCAGTGACCGGGAAGGCTCCAATGGCTTCTAGTGCGGGTCCCTTCAGACAATTACGGAGATGGTTAAATTTGTCTATGTTAGAGATTTGCTCACGGTTCACAAGTTGAAGAAAAGATGCGATGAAGTTTTGTACTCCGTATGATTTCCGTCGAAGCAAGGTAATGCCAATCTTGGCAGTCGAGACGGCGTGCTGAAACTTGGTGCTGGGGTGTGATCGAAGACTGTGCTGTGCAATTCCTCGCCGAGATGGTGTTGAATGGTCAGCTTTGTGGTTACGTAACTGTCCTCCAAGTCCGCACGTCCACTATCTGCGGATTCCAGTGCTTCAATCTCCGACTGCACTGAAAGGGCTTGTTTAAAGTATGATTCTAATATGCCCAAAACTGCACTGGAAGTTCAGCTGGCGATTTTTCTCTTCTTCTTCATGGGTATCAACCATTCCTTTTATGCGAGTAATATTTCGTTTAATATTTGCGCGCTGGCGTTTAATAGTGTCCAATATAGCCGTTGACATTGTTGCGATAAAGCGATGAAGGTTTGCGAACGCGAAAACGAGTGCAAGTAATGAAAGAAACGAAAACGAAAACGAAGCGGTGAATGTGGCGACGTGGCAATATGCCGTGCGGTTACTCCAAAGCGAAGGCGACGATAACTCGGCACTTGGCGATATGTAGGCAAGCGAGAACAACAAGTCGTTCACGAAATAACGGAGCGAAGAGAACTAAGCGATCGAAGTCGGTGTAGAGAACACGCGACCATGCACACACACAAGCGACGAGATGTGCGAAGGAGAGTGGCGAATAGGTCCGTTATAGTTATGCGACTGTGTCGTTAGGAATTTGCGAATCGTTTCTTAATTTTGCGAATATTTAATAACTTTTATGTTAACGTATTTATCTTGCGATGTGGGCGACGATGAAGTCAAAGTTCGATGGCGGTAATGACGAAGTTGAGTTGAGGTGAGCGGATCGAGCGAATGATTTATCGATGATGACAAGTTGTAATTGTTTATGGATTAATAATTTGTTAATTAATTGTTTATACACTGCCCACGTTGGGCGCCAAATGTTCGATGCACAAAGCGTTTTTGTGTTGCATAAGATTATCAGGTTGGGGTAGTGTTGGGTAAAACTGCTCATTTGGGTGAACATGTTCACTTGTTCTTTTTCAAAAGAGTCAACTCACTCATTTTGCTCACTTGTTCATTGCTCACTTACTCACTTGTTCATTGCTCACTTGCTCACTTGTTCAGTTGTTCACTGTTCATTGCTCATTGCTCACTTGCTCACTTGTTCAGTTGTTCACTGTTCATTGCTCAGTTGCTCACTTGCTCACTTGTTCACTGTTCATTGCCTTTTATAACCTGTTCATAAACAGACTACTGAGCACTGCATTTTAACGACTAAAAAATCCATAGTTTAGGTCTGATATACATATGTAAGTATATTTATGTTTTCATATTTCATGTATTGAATATTTATATAAAGAAAATAAAAATAAATAAATAAATGTAAACAAAACTAATATAACAAAATGAAAAATATAAATAATAATACAAATAGAAACTCGTTCTCTTCAGAACGCATGCGACTGTTGCGATTTGTCACAAACACAGGCTTGTCATGGTCAACACCATATCCAGTTCATTGCTAGTCTCCTTGTCGCTTATGTACGCCTTGGACTTGCGGATATCCGAGTTAAGCACGCGCAAAGTCGAGGCGTAATTGGTCAGATTCAGACTTAAGCTGTTTCTGCCAAAGACATTACCACCTCTAATACCATATAAAAGAGTAACTGAACAAAATGAACCAAAAGAGTAGCTGAACAAAATTGAACAACTGAGCAATAATGAGCAAAAGAGCAAATCTGAACAAGTGAGCAAAAAGAACAAAACTGAACAACTGAACAATAGTGAGCAAAATGAACAAGTGAACAAAAAGAACAAAATTGAACAACTGAACAATAGTGAGCAAAATGAACAAGTGAACAAAAAGAACAAATTGGAAGGAACATGTTCACTCACTCAGTTTAGTGAACAACTCTTTTTGTTCACTCACTCATGAGCAACCCAACACTAGGTTGGGGGTGTATAAACTTATTCCCAAACATTAACCGCAAACGAAAGACAACCGTTCTGCTTGATCTAGAATTGCAACTGGAGTTTTATTAACAGCAGAGATTGCATAATGCTGCTAACATAGCATTAACATTTACATTATTGAGAGTATGAGTGAACAGCTGAGGAAAGCTCAAGTTTGCCCGAACATACATATCTAAAGATTTTCAAAAAAGCTTAATCAGGTTATATAACCTTTTGAAAAAATCCGAACTTAAACAAAATATTAGTTAATTCACTAAAAAATCATATTTGTTGGGTAAACGGGTTAAGTTTTAGTTAATTCAGATTTTGCAGTCAAATAAAGGCGCGAATCCGCAAAACAATAAATATGTATAAATGTATGTACAAATTTGTATGCAAATGTGTGTATGTATATCATCTTTTACTGACGCGTGCCGGCGGCAACGCACCAAGCGATCGCATGCTGCCTCGCTTTTACTCAGGAGGAGGAGTTAAGAATCAGCGCTGACAGCATTTTGGCGGGAATTAGATTTTTCTCGCGGGAAAGTTTAAGAAAGCTTACAATAACTAATTCTTTAGTCATCATTGTTTATGATATTGTAGGGAGGGGTGCACGTTTGCATATGCATTAAATGTATTTTCGTATTTGCAGATTGAATGTAGTAAGTATTTACTGCTCAAATATGGATTTGGCTCTGGAATATCTGAGCACTGTGTCTAAACACTTCACTAATAGATAGGGCACAAACATCAGAATGCAGATCGCAGGAATCACCAGTTGCCGTTCAAGTTTGTTGGTTTTGGCATTCGGCTGCGGCGGTGCCTTCTTGGGATACTCACATTTAACCATCACAGAAAGTGTTGTTGTTTTGGTTCAAATTATTAAATGCATTTATTTGGTTTTGGTTTATTTTGGGGTGGGTGGTTTTGAGTGGCTCATCCTTCAGTTTTAATTATATTGTTGTTGTTGTTTGGGTCTTCGTTATGGTTTAATTTGACTGTTGTTGTTGCATTTGTTGTTAGTTCGTGTTGTTTGATGGGTCTTCCTCCTGGCTTTAACATATGACCGTCAGTGTCTGGAGCGAAGTTCTTGAGCAATTTTTGTCAACGCCGATTTACGAAGACCGTGGCATTGCAGTGCACGGCGCGAGGACCGTAGGATTGCCGTGCACTGGGCGAGGACTCTGCTTCCTACTCTGCTAGAACCGGCGTACGTCACAGGTCCGATTTTATGAATTAAAATGTCAAGCTATAATATAATTAAAGGATCATTTATTTAATTTTAATTCGATTTCGAAATAGGAAATTGGGTATTTCGGGCCGATTCTTCCTAAGCCTTTACGATATTGCGGTCCGACTTACAAGAAATTTAAAATTTATTGCATGAGCGCGATCACAGCTAGTGTTGCTTATGTATTTTATTAAAAGTTCTAACTGGCAGCGTGGTCGGCAACGAAATGTAAGCCGACGATGCAGTCCCTTCTAAAATTGTTTACCTTATCCTTAGAAACTTCCCAATTTCCCTTGTTTGGAAGGAATCATTCGTGATTCCTCTCCACAAAAAGTTAGCAAAGTGGATGCTAACAACTATAGAGGAATCTCTAAGTTGTCAGCCATCCCAAAACTTTTCGAAAACGTAATTACTCCCCATTTGCAGCACCTGTGTAGATCAGTAATTTCTCCATGTCAACATGGATTTATTAAACGAAGATCAACGACTACTAACCTTCCGGAGCTCACTTCTTTTATTATAAGGGGCTTTCCACAAAATTTGCAGACAGATGTGATCTATACTGATTTCAGTAAAGCATTTGACTCCGTTAATCACTCCCTTCTTGTTAGGAAACTCGACTTAATGGGTTTTCCTGTCGATCTTCTTAGGTGGATCTCAAGTTATCTGAATGGTAGGACGCAAAGGTTCTATTTAAAACAACTTGTCGAATGTTCTCCGGGTGACCTCTGGTATCCCGCAAGGGAGCCACTTGGGTCCCTTACTTTTACTTTATTTATTAACGACCTGCCCAAGGTCTTGACTAACTCCAGAGTACTCATGTACGCCGACGACGTTAAGCTTTGTGTGCAATACAAGGACCGCGCTTGCCAGTCGGATTTACAAACAGATCTTAATAACTTTCAAACATGGTGCAATGTAAACTTATTAAACCTGAATGGCTCAAAATGCAAGCTGATGACATTCTCACGTGTCTCTCCCATGCTTGCGACTTATACGCTGAACTGCTGCTCTCTGGAAAGGATCACGCTAGTTGACGATTTGGGTATCAGCCTAGATCCTAAACTGGAGTTTATTGATCATATTTCGTGCATTGTGAATAAAGCCAGGGGTGTGCTTGGATTTATTAAACGGTGGTCGAAGGAATTCGATGACCCCTACGTCACGAAGAATTTATACACTTCGTTAGTTCGTCCTATTTTAGAATATGGATCTTGCGTTTGGAGTCCCCAGTGGGACGTTTACAGCAAACGCATCGAGTCAGTTAAAAGAACTTTTACTTTTCGCTCTTCGTGGCTTAAACTGGGATGCAAACCTTAGGTTGCCCTCTTATTCTAGTATACTTCTCGTGATTAACCTACCTTCCTTAGCAAACCGTAGAACGATGTTAGGCATTGTCTTTATGTATAATCTGATCCGTGGTGACGTGGAAAGCAGCGATCTATTGGGTCAGTTGAATTTTCACGTACCATGTAGAACCACAAGATCCTAACTGCCTTTAGTTTTGCACCACTGCAGAACATCGTATGAAACGCATGAACCTTTTAAAGTATTATGTGCAAATTATAATGATTTGTACAAAATTACCTCATCTGTAGATAGCCTTCCTAAACTAAAACCTTAATCTTAACCCACCTAGTACACATGCAAGATAACAATCGAGCTGCCTGATAGTAGTTTATTTCCTCGCATTCTTTTATCTATACTTTTCTTTCGCGCCTATTTAACACCTAAACCTAACAAGCCCGGGCTTGGTTTTAAATGGCCACTTGAGTCTACTGACCGTAGTGCATCCTCAACGCCCAAGATTAAGTCTGCGAGCGATAGCCAAAATAGATTGACGTACCCTCTATGGCCTTTCTCTCATTATATTCGATACTACTTGAAAACGGCTGGGCCGATTTAGTTCAAAATTTTATTTCAGTTTTAGGTAATTAATTATCAGTAAAAAACAGATAGAAAACAAGAAAGAAAGCTAACTTCGGCAAGCCGAAGTTTATATACCCTGCAAATAATAAATAAAATAAAAATAAGGACTCTAATATATTGTTTTAATCCAAAATCTTTAAAACAACGAAAAGCAGCTAATTTGGACAGATCAATCATATGTCAGCTATACTTGGATGGGAATTTAAATGTATGGCTTTATTTAAATTTAAACGCCATTTACTAAGTTTTACTCCGGTATCTTTAAGAACAACGAAAATCAATTATTTTAAGCCGATCGTTTGCATGAAATTTTAAATGTATAGCTTTAATATAATTAAAGGATCATATATTTTATTTGGGACCAATATCTTCAAAAATAGCAAAAATATGAAATTTTGGCTCTATGGTGGTACGATTTGTTTCGTACAAGAGAGCACAGATAGCCTCATATGACGTTTTGTCAAAAGCTCCTGAGATGTCTAAAAAGGCACCTAGTGCTATTTGTTGAGCGCCAATGGCCTTTTCAATGGTTGTTGTAAGGCAGTGAATGGCAGTCCCGGTTGATTTACCAGCTTGGTACGCATATTGGTATTTATGTAGGGAAGATGCTTGAGATTCACCTCCCTGATGTGCTGGTCAATTATCTTCTCCATAGTTTTAAGAAAGAAGGAGCTAAGACTAATCGGTCTATAGGACTTGGGCAGTTGGGAATCATTCTTCCCTACCTTAGGAATAAACACAACTTTCACTTTAGCCCATTTGCTTGGTATGTGTCCAAGCACGAGACTAGCTCAGAATAAACGGACCAGGGGACCAGTGCGAGTTGGTGCGAGTCCCCCGCCGCAAACAAGCATGGATAAATTTCATCTGTTTCTAAAACTTTGTATGGCCCACTGTACGCTATTTTGATGAAACAGTCTATAGGGCATGTTTCCAACACGTTCTGATTGATAGAGGTAGGTTGGTGCCTCACTTTCTGAGATGGGTTGCTCCATAGCCACGCACCCAGGAAAGTGAGTAGCCAGGAGTAGACTACTCGTTTCCTTTGGGTTATTTGTGTGTGTTCCATTAGGCTTTTTCAACGTACAGATGCCATTTGAGTGGTCCTTAGAGAGGGCTTTTGTAGCCTGACAGCTTCCGGGAGAGTTGAAATCTGCCCGCAGTGTTGGCGCCACGTAGCCGATTTTGAACTTCTCAGCTCTTTATTGTAGAGCGTTAAAGCGGATTTGTAGGAATCCCATGTGGCCTTCCCACTCTTCGCTTTATTGAAGACCCTTCGAGCAGCCTTTTAAGATCGTCAAGCTTCTTATTCCACCAGGAACATACCTTCAGATCTTACGAACTTTTGTTCGCAGCTAGCGTGATATGCCGATTGAATGTTTGTATGAAGCACAGTAGCTTTACGCTCTAGCTCGTCTATGGATATTATCGGACGGGTGGAGCAGTCTCTGTATTGCTCAAGTTCAAAGCAGAAAAGATCCCAGTTTGTGTTTTGGGATTTCTAGTAACTAGGGTACATTGCAAGGCACATCCTATATCGAATGTAATGTGCTGGTGATCTGACATAGTGATCTCACTCGCAACTACCCAGTTTGAGACAACGGACAATATATTTAGGCTACAGTGAGTTAGGTCGAGGACTTCCTCTCTAATTGCATTGATAAATGTAGGCTCGCTGCCCTGTTTTAGTAAAGCTACGTTATTACTAATAATGAACTCAAGAAAGTACTCACCTATTTTGTTGATGTCGCTGCTCCCCAGACCGTGTGATGAGAATTGGCATCGCAAGCAATTATCCACCGGAGCCGGTTTCTCTGGCAGTGTTCTACCAGGGCACAGGTAGCCGCCGGAGGCACATCGTCAGTGTCGCCGGGCAGATAAGCGGAGGCCATCACTGCCTCCTCCTCGTCATGGGCAGTGGTACCCACTCAAACTGCCACCAGGTCCCCAGTGATCAACTGTGAATGAACATGGAAAAAGATGATGTTGACAAATGCAGACCAATGTTGCCAGAAACATATTAAGCAACCCTCAAAAGAGACAAAGTTGCTAGGAACATGTTGAGCAACACCCAACAAAGAAAAATGTTGCTAGGAACATGTGGAGCAACACCTGCGTGCGCTCTCAAGGTATCTCTCTGTCTTTCACTCAAGAAGAAGTAGAAGTTTACACAGAAACTTTATTGCTTAACACTTTTATGTTTATTATCCGATTTTACTCAAATTTTCAGAACACGTCAACGATAGCATACTTATTAGGTCGTTCTATTTACTTTAAGCCGAAAATCACACAAAAGCTAATATAACGTAATGTATGATTTTCGGGGCGGAAGTGGGCGTGGCCAAATTTTAAAACTAGCTTAATCTGCGTGCAACCGATTCTAATGTGTCACCAAATTTGGTAACTCTAGATTTTATAGTCTCTGAGATCTGTTAACCAACACGGACAGACAAACGGACAGACGGACATGGACTAAATAGCTCCTTGAAAGTCCTTGATAAGTTTGGGAAAGTTTGGGAAACTTATCAAGGATTTTCAAGGAGCTTTACGACAAAATTTTTGTTGTTCTTAAAAATCGCGCTTTTAAAAATTGTTTGGCTTGCGCGAAATATTGATATTGAATAATTTCGATTTTCTTATCGGTAATCTTATATTCCCAATAAATTTTTACGTCGGTGGAGTCGTTGTGCCTCAGTCCTTAAAGGACATAGGGCTGAGGGAGTGACCGCCCGGATAGCAGACACGATTTGTGCAGCTGAGCTCGCCCGATTTGGGGTGAGTTCTTTGGACACCACCCGCCTCTCCAAACGTAATCAGAACAATTATTTACGTGCCTGAAAGAAAAAGATAGATACCGTTTCGTCAGTCTGTCTTGATGTCCACACTGCCCCACAAGCGGATCCATGCTTGATCATAAAACAATCGGGGTTTTGGCCGTTTTCCTCCCATTCGCAAACTTCGTCTTTAAATCGTCTGTTGTGCTAAATCGTCAGTCAAAGTTATGTCCTTTTTCTTGACCCAGTTTCCCCATTCGTACAAATCCCCATAAAGGTTTCTACAAAGACATGTCTAAAATTCTCTTTGCATTGTAAATTTATATTAAAATGTTGCCATATCAACTTGGCCACCCGAAAACCCTGGATAAACTCTGAAAATAAATTGATTTTTCCTAGCAAATACATTTGTACCATTCTAAGATTTTTGTTTCTCATGTATCTGAACCTCCTCTACCTGGAAAAAAATTTAAGCATAAGCATAGAATGGCCCTACAAAAATTTAAAGCGTTTTTTCTTATTGAAAACCCGCTTAATATTAAACCTAGATTAGTCAAGTATTTTTTATATGAAAATATGCTTGAAAAAGGATAACAGTATTTGTTGTCTTTCAAATTGCATGCACCATTTCAATGTTATGATTTTTTTAGTTTTTGTCCAACAGCGATTATCTCGAAAAGTATTGACGGTAAGGAAAAATATTTAAGGGTCATTATATGGAAATGGAGCACTCTAATATTTGGGTATGCGTTTATTTTTCAGATCGGAAAAACAAAGGGTTGATATGGTATGTCCCATATATAACAGAAAAGAAAAAGGTATAGGAAAATGTATTTTTCTACAAAGATTTTAAAAATAATTAAAAGTTGTTTTCCTAGTGGAAGTGTAGGCCGCACATAAATATATTTATATAGATATAAATGGAAGTAGGGAACTTATGTCCCGTAGAGCTTACCCTCTTTAGAGGTCCCACGACGAGAGATCTTCCGGTCGAATCTTTAGTGGTAGAATTTGAGTCAAACTATATTCATATTTATGTGCCATTAAGAGCTTGGAATTCAAAGTAAGGTAATATGCAAAAAAAGGGTGTCAAGCTTACGCACGACAGAAGTAAAACTTCTTGTATTTTAAATCCATATTCAAACCAGAACCAAATTTACGTTTGGTTCTAATTCTTATATCATAGGTTCACAAATGTAAATCAGTGGACCATTTGTGTTACATACAATATCGTTTGATTCCTAGTTCTGATACCTTTTGCCGCTGAAACGATAAACGATGGTTTAAGTTCAGTATAACCGTTAAACATAGTAAAGACTCAATACAAAATAGTTCTGTAATAAACGGTTTAGAATCTAACCTAATCTAATCTTACATATCTAAAGATTTTCAAAAAAGCTTAATCAGGTTATATAACCTTTTGAAAAATCCGAACTTAAACAAAATATTAGTTAATTCACTAAAAATCATATTTGTTGGGTAAACGGGTTAAGTTTTAGTTAATTCAGATTTTGCAGTCAAATAAAGGCGCGAATCCGCAAAACAATAAATATGTATAAATGTATGTACATATTTATATGCAAATGTGTATGTATATCTTCTTTTACTGACGCGTGCCGGCGGCAACGCACCAAGCGATCGCATGCTGCCTCGCTTTTACTCAGGAGGAGGAGTTAAGAATCAGCGCTGACAGCATTTTGGCGGGAATTAGATTTTTCGCGGGAAAGTTTAAGAAAGCTTACAATAACTAATCCTTTAGTCATCATTGTTTATGATATTGTAGGGAGGGTGCACGTTTGCATATGCATTAAATGTATTTATATATCTGCAGATTGAATGTAGTAACTGCTCAAATATGGATTTGGCTCTGGAATATCTGAGCACTGTGTCTTAACACTTCACTAATAGAGGCACAAACATCAGAATGCAGATCGCAGGAATCACCAGTTGCCGTTCAAGTTTGTTAGTTTTGGCGTTCGGCTGCGGCGGTGCCTTCTTGGGATACTCACATTTAACCATCACAGAAACTGTTGTTGTTTTTGGTTCAAATTATTAAATGCATTTGTTTGGTTTTGGTTTGTTTGTAAGTGGGTGGGTGGTTTTGAGTGTGGTCATCCTTCAGTTTTAATTTTATTGTTGTTGTTGTTTGGGTCTTCCTTATGGTTTAATTTGACTGTTGTTGTTGCTTTTGTTGTTTGTTCGTGTTGTTTGATGGGTCTTTCTTCTGGCTTTTACATATGACCGTCAGTGTCTGGAGCGAAGTTCTTGAGAAATATTTGTCAACGCCGATTTTCGAGGACCGTGGCATTGCAGTGCACGGCGCGAAGACCGTAGGATTGCCGTTCACTGGGCGTGGACTCTGCTTCCTACGTCGGCTAGAACTGGCGTACGTTACATTTACGATTTTATGAAATTTAAAATGCATATATATAATATGAATTCCATGTCGAAATCGGAAATAGGCTATTTCGGGCCGATTCGTCCTAAGGCTATACGATATAGCGGTCCGATCCTTTATAAAAAAATTTCGCTTTTCGGGCCGATAGTTCCTATAGCAGCTATAAGATAGTAGAGCTCTTATTTGCATGAGCGCGATCACAGCTAGTGTTGCTTATGTATTTTATTAAAAGTTCTAACTGACAGCGTGGTCGGCAACGAAATGTAAGCCGACGATTAAGTCTGCGAGCGTAAGCCAAAATAGATTGACGTACCCTCTATGCCCTTTCTCCCCTCATAGCATTCGGATACTACTTGTGAACGGCTGGGCCGATTTAGTTCAAAATTTTATTTCAGTTTTAGGTAATTAACAGGAGACGTAAATTTTGGAATACCCTCCAGGGTATTAGTGAAAAACAGATAAAAACAAGAAAGAAAGCTAACTTCGGCAAGGCGAAGTTTATATACCCTTGCAGATAATAAATAAAATAAAATATGGACTCTAGTATATCGTTTTAATCCAAAATCTTTAAAAACAACGAAAAGCGGCTAATTTGGACAGATCGATCATATGTCAGCTATACTTGGATGGAAATTTAAATGTATGGCTTTTTTAAATTAAAACGCAATTTACTAAGTTTTATTCCGATATCTTTAAAACAACGAAAATCAACTATTTCAAGCCGATTGCTTGCATGAAATTTTAAATGTATTGCTCTAATATAATTAAAGGATCATATATTTTATTTAAGACCAATATCTTCAAAAATAGCGAAAATATGACATTTTGGCGGTATGGCAGCTATAAGATATAGTGGGACGATTCCGGCCGTTCCGACAATAGACAGAAGGCTATCTGCTAAGGTTCATTCGGATAGCTCAAAACTGAGAGACTAGTTTTCGTAGCAACGGGCAGACGGGCAGACAGACAGACGGACAGACGGTCATGGCTAGATCGGGTCGGAGGTGCTTCCTTTAGTTTGCGTAGCAAACTTCTGATCAAACTGTAATTCCCTCTTCAAGGGTATAAAAACAGTACAGTGTAAACATATATGTCAAAGTAAAACGGAGACAAAAACAGATGCCCGGATTTATTAATTTTTTAAATTATTCCAGAGTGAGTAAAAGTATTAACTTGTAGGAATAATGCCTGCTATTAGACGACCAAACATTGGACGACGTACACGTAGTGCAATATAAGTTGATATGTCCATGAAAGTCAAAACAAGAGGAACGTGCCGAAAGAAATGAATCGAGAAGAGCCCATATTGCTCAGATTCGCGCTACACAAAGAGTAAAAAATATAAGAAGAACAGACTTGAAACGCGCTGCATTTGCATACAATTCCTCAACGTCCTACAAAGACCATAGCTGCGTTGTTATCGGTTTATTGTTCGTCGTATGTCAGCACTGCAATGCACTGAAGTTTCGTTGAAAGCCGGGGCTTCAAGAAAGGTCCTTCCCACGAGGACCGTGGAATTGCAGTGCCCAGCGCGGTATTGCTACCGCTTTATTTTTCTGCGTGAATCTGCTGCCTAAGTCGGCAAGAACCGGCGTACGTAACAGGCTCGGGTTCGTCGATGCTGATCAGCATGGAATGATCCCGCAAAGATATTAACGTGCGGGCGGTTTTGATCTCTTTACGCGCCCAACGTGGTCCTCGACCCATTCCCTGAGATTTAGAGTCTTATGCTCTACTGGCTGAGATAGTCAATCTGAAATTTATTTTTAAATGTGGGCATGATGTTGTAACACCTTAGAAAAACAAGAAAAAGCCAACCTCGGTAAGCCGAAGTTTGTAATCCCACGCAGCTTGTAATTGAACTCTTATAAGATGTCTATATGTCAAGTCTCATCCAGATAGCTTAAAACAAAAATACTGAGATTCTAGTTTATTTAAGGTCAGACGGGCGGACGGACAGACATATGATATAGTTGTCCGATCTTAATGAAATTAAAACCGTAAGTCTATAACCGTAAAAACTGCTACATCTTGAAATTGATTGATATACGTTGAAAACAAAAAGTTAAATTTTTTTACATTACTATTGGACATCACACCCATGGCAGCTATAGGATATAGTGGTCTGATTTCGGCCGTTCCGACATATATACTGCGTGCTAAAGAAATAAGACTATGCTGAAAGTTTCAGCACGATAGCTCAAAACTGAGATACTAGTTCGCGTAGAAACCGACAGACGGACAGACAGACAGACGGACATGGCTAGATCGACTCGGTTGGTGATGCTGATCAAGAATATATATACTTTATGGGTTTATAATACCCTCTGCAAGGGTATAAAATGTATACTTAATTATCGTCCGACAAAAACAAAACTACAAATAAGTTTGTCTAAAAACAGTGCAGCAAAACAACTCATAAAGTGCAACTAAAATTATGTTGACACGGACTTCGAGGGAGATCAACTAAAATAAGTTGACAAGGAATTTAAGGAGGAATTGGAGAAAGAATTTCAACAATAAACTAAAATACATACAAAACGGCATCGAGAATACGGATCCGAGCGAACAAATACGACGAGGCAAGAATGGCACAAGAAAATCCCCATATGCCACAGGCAGACCTACTGGAGCAACTGGCAATCAGGGAAAGGCAGTTGCGGCAACTCCAACAAGCCTACGTAGAATTACAAAACAACCCTGCCAATTCTGCACAGCAAGACCGTCTCCTCCAAACCATAAACCATCTGGCGACGTTCACAGAAACAGGGACATCTCGGTAAACTCATTCTTCAGCAGCGTGGAGTACCTGCTCCAGTCGATTCAAGATCAATATTGATCAAGGCAAAGCTGAAGCTACAATACAGGCCGGATACCGAACCACATCAAATCTACCGAAGAATCTGCGACCTGAGAGTAAACACGGTGAGCGAACTAGTTGTGGAAATGCAGAACATTAAATTTAAAACTGATCTACTAATAGTTTATCACAAGCAAGACAACTTCATATATTTAAGTAACGTAGAAAGCTAGCTAGTAAATGCGGCTAAAGAAATAAAACTACTATCAGCAATCAGGTTCACAACAAACCAAGCAGTATATACCAGGAAATGCAGAGCCAATGGAAATTGATAATCTAGAAACCGACCAAAATCGAACAAATGACAACCAGTATCAGAATGACGACTACTACGAACACAACGACTCTAACGATCAGTACGACCACCAGGAAGAAGTTAATAATACCGTTTTTATGAAACAGCCTCGGAATACCTACCACTAATAGAATTAAACATTAATAGAGAAAACTATGTAGCATTAATAGATACAGAAGCCACTTTAAGTCTGGTAAATGACCAACTCAACGGTTACCAGAAACGAAAACTAATACCCTGCAGTACGATAAATGCATGAATGAAATGCATACAACAGCACCAAAAGAATTCAATCTACCAAGTAATGGAACCGTTCGATGGAGAGTAGCCCACTAACAGGAAGGAAGTAAAATTTCATCATGGGCATAGACCAATTGAATTTTTAAACGCATTTATCAATCTTGAACAAAGAACCTTAACGCTAAATCATTAGGAAAATTCAATCATAAGTAACCCTTACCAATACAAAGAAGTATGTACATTAAAAGTAGCGAAGGGAACCTTGATAATTTAAAACTAGATCATTTAAACCAAGAAGAATGGAAAGAAATTGAAATTATTATACAAAGGTTCAGTAAATTATTTTTAAAGAGGGAGACATATTGACAAGTACGACAGAAAAAGAACACGAGATACGGACAACCACGGTCGAACAGCTAAACTCAAAACTTTATAGGTATCCACATCAAAATAAGGAAGAAGTAAGGAGACAAATAAAAGAGATGACAAACGTGTATAAAAGGAAAAGTAATTCAAGATATTCAAGCCCTTTAATAGTAATACCGAAAAAAAAATTGACAATTCAGGTAAAAAGAAGTATCGAATAGTAATTGGCTATAGAAAGTTAAACGAAATCACTATAGATGACAAGTTTCCGATACCAAATATCGAATCAATTTTGGACAAACTCGGAAGAGCTCAATATTTTACAAAGCTAGACTTGGACCAAAGGTTACCATCAGATCTTGGTTAAGGAAGAAGATAGAAAAAAACAGCATTTGTAACGCCACACGGCTTATATGAGTTTATAAGAATGTCATTCGGGTTAAAAATGCCCCAGCCACCTTTCAAAGACTTATGAACGAAATTTTGAGAGACCACATAAATAAAAAATGTTTCGTTTATCTAGATGACATACTTATTTTCAGCACATCGCTGCAAGGACATATTTAGACAATTAAAAAATCATCAAAATCTTGAAAGAGAAAAATCTAAAGATTCAGATAGATAAATGAAATTTTATGAAGACAGAAACGGAATTTCTTGGGTATATTTTGACAAAGGAAGGTATTAAACCAAATCCCAACAAAACAGCCATTAAAGAAAAATTAGGACTGCCTCGGACAGAAAAGCAGATAAAAAGTTTCATAGGGACAACAGGCTATTAAAGATTATGCTAAAGTAGCGCAACCTATAACAAAGCAGGCTTTTACCCTTGGAAAACAATATTGTAGCACAACTGCAATATGATAATTTCATTGAATTTGCCATAACTTCTAGAATTTTTATTGGATTTGCATGTATTTAACCTGAACTCTTTAAGGACATAGGTATTCTTAGATCCGTTTACTCAAACTAATTTAAAACTTTTTTATATTTTTAAAAGTAAATGAAAACTAGCTATTAAAAATTTGGCAAAAATATTGCATGTTTTTTTCTTTCAGCGCCTATATCTTCATTAATAAAACTCTGACCTTAAAGAGTCTTATGTTTTTAAAAGGTGTATCTATTACCTATTGGATAGTACTAATTTCAAATTTGTTGGACTAACGATTTTCGATATTTTTAGCGTAATATAAAAATCTGGTTTTTCGCGAATATCTTAAAACGGTTCTTTGAAAATTTTTTAGTGAGTTCAGCGTGTTTAGCGGAAATTAGTCGGAAAAAGTGGGTCTCAACGCTTATATAAAAAATATAAATTTGTAAACTAGTGTAATAGAATCCAGAAAACTTATATTGTGACCAGCAAATAAAAATTCAATTAATAAGAAATAAAATAGAACATTGACAAGACAGCGTTGCATCTGCTAGATTCAATATCTTACACCACAGCATATTAACTGATAATGAGATCACAAAATATAATATAAGCTAGCTGACCCGGCGAACTCCGTTTCGCCACCAGATGGCTTCGTTTTATGTAACATTTCGTTTGGTGATTAAAAGATGAAGAAACATTTTTTTGTTTATTATATATTTGAAAAGGAAAAGTTTTTATGTAACATTTCGTTTGTGATTAAAAGATGAAGAAACATTTTTTTGTTTATTATATATTTAAAAGGAAAAGTTTTGTTTCATTTCACAACAGTAATGAATTCATTTCGATTACAAAATGAAGTTTTATTTAGTGGAACTTCTCTAGGTGAATGAAAGTGAATCCAAAGTAAATACTGAACCGAAGCATCATACGTGTCCGCAAATTATCTGTTTCATTGAAGTGCTCTTTGGTAAACCACATTTTTGTTTTTGGTCTGACGTTAAAACAAACAAAGCGGATGGTTTCCCAACTCGTGAATACGCAACATATAACTGCCCATGTGAGAAACAATGATTTTCTAAATTCATCCCGTAAACACTAAGCGATTTGCCTTGCGACTTTTAACGCAAGGCGAACTGACCAATCGTTTGAAAGTCAAACGGAAGATCAGTCGGAATCATTGGTATACGAGGAATACATACATTTTCATATGCGTACTTTCCGTTACTAATGGTTGCCTCAATCGAATTCCTGCGTATCCGATGGCATTCGTTCTAATGCTGTTTTGAACATATTAACCACAGCATTATTAGCGTGAAAAAATGCTTGCAACTGTTCAATAATTCGTCTGTTTAACTGTTGTGTTCCCTGTATATTGCACCGCACATTCAGCTGATCCACCATTTACGAAATGAAATATATTTGCAGAATTGATGCGGTTCATCTGGTGTTAGCACCATTGAACCATGTAAGTGATATATTTTGTTGTTGTATCTTTTACCTTGCAAGTCGGCATGTCTTGTGCGGCGGCCGATGTTCGCACGTCTTCCTTTAGGCATTTTGGACTATGGATAGAGTGGTGAATTTAACCTCAAATGCACGATCCACATAATTTACATAGTTCAACTTACCACCTTAAAGACAAATGCCTGTTGTTAAAACGGAATACAAATTTGCACAATATACGTGATTGATGTTTTGGTTTCCAATTGAAATGTCACATAATATTAACTAAGCAGAGAACAATAAGTAGATGTCAAACAATGTATCACGCACCGCATGCTATGTATCAGAGATGGCACTATATGTAAAAGATTTTCCCGCTTGAGTCGCGGAAGTATCACGGAAGAATCGCGGAAGAGTAGCAAAGTATCGCTGAAGAATCACAGAAGAGTCGCGGAAGAATGGCGGAAAATCGCGGAGGAATCGCGGAAGTGTCGCGTAAGAGTCGGGGAAGTATCGTGAAAGTATCGCGAAAGTATCGTGAAAGTATCGCGAAAGTATCGAAAAGTATCGCGGAAGAATCGCGGAAGAGTCGCGGAAGTATCGCGGAAGTATCGCGGAAGTAGTACGAAAGTATCGCGGAAAAATCGCGGAAGAATCGCGGAAGTATTGCGGAAGAGTCGCGGAAGTATCGCGGAAGAGTCGCGGAAGTATCGCTGAAGAGTCGCGGACATATTGCGTCCATCATTTCAATGTATCCGTACATTAATCACTTCAGCCAAAACAGCACGACGTATTCGTGATCACCTTGAAAGATTCACTACAAGTACGGGGTCAACAGATCTATTTCGCGCATTACCTTCATCTGCACTCCGTGATCGTCTTTGTAATACCCCATTTGTACTACGCGTTCGCCTTACTATATTTGCTCGGCTTTGTCTTGAGAAAATGAGAAAAGTACACGCACATATATGTAGTACACTTTAACAGTTCTAGACTCACCTTTTATACAAATGACAGAAAATGTTTGACGAAAATCTCCTGACAATAATATCAAAGCTGCCGTTTTAGTTAGAAAACGTTTTATGTGAAAAGAAATAGGGCTGTTTTAGGGTTTCCCAGCAATTATTCGATTTTTTCTCGCCGTAAGAACCATCCTTAGACTTCAACGAACATTTAAAAAAATGGGCCGAATTGGTCCATGCGTTCTTGAGTTATGCGCTTAGCAACACATTTTGCAATTCATTTTATATATAAGATTTCAACAAAATAATTTTAATAATTTAATTACAATTTAAAAATAATCTATTAATATTTGCAATCCCGAGGAGCCTACAAGCTTCATTACAACTAAAATTCAACAGATAATTCCAATACCTAATAATGAAAAATTTTAAATAGATCACAAAGCCGAAGTTATATTTAAATATAAGAACATTACATACACATATGAAATAAACATAAAATGTATCATGAAATGAAAGAAATGAAAACAGCAAACATTGTATATTTAAAAATAATTGTATACTAATAAAAGAGAGGAAATGGAAATAATTGAACTAGACGAGAAAACCATAGTAATAAATAATGCAAGCACCAAAACATTGTAATAGCCTTTTACACTGTCACTTAAAAGTCGCATCAACTCTTTTCCTGCTGCGCCTGTTTACACAGAGCCCGAGTTGGTGCGACTCCAGTAGGCGTACAGTGGTCTGTCTAACTAGTCGACATTAAACTAAATAAAATGCTGTATAATTTAAATAGATCAAGTGGTATTTTAACCAATCTTTATGAAACGACTCAAATAAATTGTGTCTTTTATATAATACAGTGAACAGCATGCTTTTACGGTAGTGCTAACTATTTGTGTGATTTGGACTGAACACTGTATATGGCAGTTGTCGGTTAATTATAATAAATGACACAAGCGCCAAAGCACAAAAATCACCTTAATTTGTAAGCATACTGAATACAAGTTAGTATTATTTTAGTATTTGTAGTTGATGCGGAGTTGATGCGACCTTTTCTGTACCTTTCTGACATATGTATTGCTTACGAAAAAAAGTCGTTGCTGCGATTTTTGAGAGTTGAAGCCTCTGTGTAAAACACTATTAACATCATAACTGTAATAACAAACAATACAAATTTCAATAACACTGTAAGACATTTTGTAAATTGTACAATAGGTATAGATAATAATTACTTTACCAACACATTCGAAATACAAAATTAAGAAACATTATACGAGAAAAGAGCCAAGTCCAAAATTTTACAAAGCAAATTTGAAAACATATTAGAAACCAACAAAATTAACTGGATAAAAACTTAAAGACACAAAAATATATATTATATTCATTTAATGCCGCTGTAATGGTATTGTAATAAATTCAAATCAAAATAATAATTCTGATTATATTAAAAGATTAAAATCCAACTGATCAATAATAGAATTCAGGAGAATTCTTTTCTAAAGGGGAGAAGTTATGTACAGGTCCACTTCATTCCCCAACATCCAAATAAACCCAATAAGTCAGACATTTCAAGAGTTATTGGACTCTATAAAAGCCAAATAAAACGATTTTCCAATAAGAGTTAATAAACCCTTGTAAGCATCCGGTTTCACAACCGAAACCTAAATTGAACTCTGTAATAAAACAAACTCGCAACAAGGGTTAATTAACTCTCGTATGCATCTGGTTTCGCAATGGAACACATGCAGGTAGAATAAGTCTAAATCAGCATAAGTTTCGGAACAAGAACATATAATTATTATCTATAGAATAAGTCTAAATCAGAATTCCAAACAAATACACCAACACAAACCAATGTTAGACACAATAAGCTATCGATGTAAAACCTTTATATATGACATTTTCAATAAAGACAAATGACTTGATATTCGACACTGAAAACTAAACTTCATGCCCGTCGTTATTTTATTTTTTTAAATCACCTCGCCTTAAACTATTAAATTCGTATACCTACGCCTTAAAAGCGCCACGCCGGGTACAAAACCCTGCAGGCCGGCGAGGTTGATAAAGGACCTAGGTCTGGAGTCCATCGTCGATACCGCCCAGGATCTGACGCTGGAAGGTTCGAAGGAGGAGGAGGACGGTGACCTGACCGTAGTAGTCAACCCGTCAGGAGGTGACTAGTACCCATGACCTTGATGGTGCTGCAGCTCAACCTCCAAAGCCATTAGGCAAGGGTCCGTCGACACAGCCTTGGTCCAGGAGCCATGGGTTGCCTCTGGCAATTCCGTGGCCGGACTAAGGTTCTCCAATTACAATCTGTTCTACGCACCATCGGTAAGCAGGAATAGAACCGCCGTACTCGTGCGGAAGGTATCCACGCTAACCTTATGTCTCATTACAGCTCTGATGACCTGACTGATGCTAGAGAGCGAGGAGAAGCGCCTGCTACATGTCCCACGACAGGCCAGCTGCACCGGAGGAACTCAGAAGCCTTGTAGAGCCCGGCCAGAAAGCAAGCAACTGCTCGTGGAGCAGACGCCAACACATAGGAGGGAGCTCCGACATCAACGACAGAGGTCAGTCACTCTAGAATTTATACTTTCAACGTACTTATGTGTAGCAAATGTGGGAGGAGCATACATACGTAGGCCCCACTTCATCAAACGTACTTGATATAACACTCTTCACAGAACAAAGTATTATGCTATCGGAATAGAGAGTCCTCGAAAGACCATCCTTCTCAAACCACAATTGCATTCAATTCGAACATTGGCCAAAGCTGATAGTCTACAGAAACCCCGGAATACAAACTGGGAAAAGTTTAAAAGACAATAAAGACGAGACTCGCCATACGTCCGGGAGTAGTGAAATCCGCGGACGACAAAGAAACGTCTCTAGAGACCCTTTCCAAGGAATTACTGGATGTGTGCATGCATCATGCCCAGTATCGAGAACTAAAAAAGGCCAATCCAGCCTGGTGGAACAAGGCGTGGGCCAGGACTCGTCCCAAGAATTTATTTGGGTCAGGTGTGGTTGCTGAAAGAGATTCCGACCCTGTCCCAGATAGAGAATCACTAGAGAATTATGACGTGAATGTATATGGTTGGTTTTTATTAACGTATAGTGTACAGAGATAAAAAATCAAGCCGGAACAGGGCGACCTGGCGCGGGATCGTCGATCCGTGGGCCGTTGCACCGGATCCCGTCGTTGCCCGTGCCGGAGTACGGGCGCTGTCGTGGCTTCGCTGCCGGAGGTGGCCTGACCCGGTGATTGTGGGCGTTTCCTGTGGGTGAGATAGAGAGAGAGAAAACGGAGCCCGCAAGTTTACCTGAGTGTTGCCCTGAAAGTATGCTACAGAGAGCTAGCGCTGACGGCGGGTGGCCTGTCTCTGCCGCGAAGGGGTTTTGGAGGCTGTGAGGTCTATCCAGTCACGAGAGGGTTTTGGAGGCTCTAAAGTCTACCAGTTGCGAGAAGGTTTTGGTGGCTCGAAAGTCTACCAGTTGCGAGAAGTGCGGATCGGCGGGCCGAACCGGGAGTTATGAGAAGGTTGTGGAGGCTCTCAAGTCTACCAATGATGAGAAGGTTTTGGAGGCTCTGAAGTCTAACAGTTGCGAGAAGGTTTGGAGGCTCGAAAGTCTACCAGTTGCGAGAAGGTTTGGTGGCTCGAAAGTCTACCAGTTGCGAGAAGTGCGGATCGGCGGGCCGAACCGGGATAACGGAGACCGGCGAGGTCTATTGTGACCGCCGCGCGTGCGGAATTTGCCCTTTTGGTGTGACCAAAGCCCCTTCTGCCTAGTGTGACCTCTGTTCTCGATCAGTGGCGCGCGCGCGTGGATATTCAATTTTGAACTTGAATGGTTGGAACCGTTTATTATTTTTCTTCAGTTTTATTTATATGTTTTTATTTATTTACGGAACTTTTATACATTGTAGTTATGTGGAGCCCTTACGCGTCACAATGACCTATCGAAACAAAGAAATAACCTTAGGGAACTCTTCAGAATCGCCAAGTAGGCGTAAGATAATGTCATCAACGAAGAATTCAAACCCTACTTTGAGAATACAAGAAACAACTCCCACCCCTTCAGTACTGGATCGACAAACGATGACGAACCGCTACCCCAACCGATGATGGCGGCTATATTATGGCGATGACTGGATACTATTAAGACCGGTCGGTGGTGCGCCGTTATTCCCGCTCTTCCTGGACTCGAACGTTGCGAGTGACCTGGCATAGCCTAGTACGACTGAATGCCGTCGGCCAGGAAGTTTATTTACTTTAAATATTTCAAAAATGGTCTGCACTTTTATTATGGCATTTGTGCAGTTTTGTCATCGCTAATTCCCGGCGAGAGCAGTACTGGCAGTTTGTCTTCGCTAATTCCCGGAGAGCAGGAGAGAACTACGATTGCGTTGGCAACCCTAGAAGAAAGAGATGAGCTTGGCACTTAGAACGAGATAGACGTGAAAACTAAGTGAATTCTAAAACCAAAATTGTTCATATTGAAGGCGCAAATATAAAACCCATATTTAAGTATAAAACCCCAAATTTTTCATTGTTTGCCTCTTCAGACAAGCACAAATATTATGGTGGCCCATGAGGGAAACCGAAAGTCTGAATCTCGCCCTTGAATATCGAACCATACGCCATATTACGTATGTGCGTTAACTAACGGAATTTTTACTTGCTCTTATCCAACATACATGGTGAAACCCGAAAAACATAACACACCTAAGTGCAAGTTCTAATCGCTGCCCAAGCTCTACAAACCAACGGAAAAGAAAGAACCAGACTTACCGCAAGCTCGCAATGACCGTTTTAATTGCACTTCACGCGGGGCTGAAATTCTGCAACCGTGCACATCCCCGATCTGTGACTCTAAAACTGTAATCGAGTTAAGCAATGTCCAAAAATAATAATCTGGAGACCTTAGCTAAACTGCGGGCTGATGGACACGAGGCTCCTAAGTCAGCTTTACAATGTTTTCGGAAGGATACCACGTCCCAGAAAACAGTAGTTTATTTCCAGAAGCGACTCCAGAAAGTGGACGATTTAAAGGCCAATTTTTGGAAACACACGCTCCGGATGGTTTGCGCCGCGGGATACGAGGAGACGTCTTACTATCTCAAAGGTGCGGCCGTGGAGTTTGAAGAACGCTATTTGGGGTATATTGCATAATTGACGAAAGTTACAAGCAGATCCATTCAGCGGAACCACCTCAGGTAACATCCCAGCCAGAGCAGCAATCAGAAGCGACAGTCCGCATTAATTTACCACAAATACCAGTACTCAAGTTCTCGGTAACATCGTCGAATGGTCAGGGTTTTACGACGCATTCAAAACAAGCCACTTAGCGATAGTCAAAGATTTCACTTTCTAAAGAATTCCTTCCCTCAGGTCGAGATAGCGACATCCAACAGATCCAGCTGACCGATGCCAATTACCAGGTTGTATGGTCAATGCTCATCAAGCGGTATAACAACCCACGCATTGTGTTTGCACACCATAAGAATGCTTTATACAACTTGGCGACTTTACACAAGGAGAAGGCAGAAGACCTACGGTCTCTGCTGAGCACCGTAAACGTCTGCAAGGGAGCACTCCAGCGCATCACTGGGTCAGCCAAGGAACCATCGCATTGGCTCGCTCACTACGTGTCCACCAAATTGCCAAAGGAGACGAACACGGCTTGGGAGCATCACCTAGGTAGCAGCACAGAAGTGCCATCCTTTCTCCAACTTGAACAGTTCCTCAACGATCGACTTGTCACAATCGACGCTATCGAAAACCGAAACGCCTCATTCGCGCAGCAGGTACGTCCACCCTCAGACTCCACCAGACGGCTTCACGTCATAACGCGCAAGCGCGGATTTCCACAAACACCGTTCGCTGCACGGACTGTGGATCTAGCCACATCCACGGAGGTGCCCCGCATACCTGTCAATGGATTCTTATCAGCGAGAGGAGCTCGCGATCAGGCTTAAACTATGTCTCAATTGTTTGGGAACATCCCATACGCACTTACGCTGCACAAGCACGCGGAACTGTCAGCAGTGTGGTCAGCGTCACCATACGCTCTTGCACCACCCACAGCGTCCGCCACACACCCAAGAAACTTAGTCCCCACCGATAACAACAGTTTCCGGCAACGTGGCTGCATCCAACGCAGTCTCACTGCCTCACTGCAGTTTCTTCCAACGCACCAATACGGAGCATTTTACTAGCGACCGCCCGAGTCCATATCATCAACCAAAGAACCGGACAAGAAGCCACGGTCAACGCCCTAATATCGGAACATGCTGTCCAATCGCTACGTCTCAAAAGGGTTCCACGCGCACAACGATTGCAGGAGTTGAGCGGGTAAGACTCAGCCGTAAGGGCACCGTTAGCTTCACCATTTGTTCGGAAATTAACATCTTATCCAGTTTAGAAGTCGATGCCTATGTCCTTAATTCCCTAACCTCCCTTTGACCCGGTCATAGCATCGTTTCTCGGAACTGGAAACTTATTACAGGCCTCTCGCTCGCAGATCCTCATTTTATCGCTCTAAACGGATCGATCCGATTATTAGAATCGGAGCATTTATTGTCTCAAATATTGCTGCCTGGTTTGCGAACCGGGGAGGTAACCGAACCCATGGCACAAAACACCATATTTGGATGGGTCCTGTCAGGACAAGCAGGATCACCCAAACCATATCAGCAATTACGATGTTATCACACCAATCTAGATACAGAAAGGCTGATAAAACATTTTGCGAACTAGAAGCAGTTCCTGAACGCCATCCGCTTTCGACCGAAGAGGCCTGGTACGACGAATTCTTCAAGGAGACCCACAGGCGTCTAGAGAATGGACGGTATGAAGTCAGATTGCCGTTCAAAACAATTTTCGACCCAGAGATGACCATCGGACGATCCCATCAGATGGCCTTAAACCGTTTTCACCTGGAACGCCGCCTTAAACGATCGCCAGAGGAATGGATCCGTTACAGCCACGGAATTAACGAGTATTTCGAGTTAGACCAGATAACACCAGCTAAAACTACCGAGCGACAGAACACCCAAATATCCACTATTAATATTTCGGTATCCTCTTGTGTTCTTCCACATCACGCCGTTATAAAAGAAGAAAGTCTATACACCAAACACAGAATCGTATTTGACGCATCCGCCAAGACTTCTAATGGTCGGTCTCTCAATGACATTCTATGTGGGGCCAACGTTGCAGAATAACCTGTCCTCAGTTATTTTAAAGCGGAGACAATATCCATACGCTTTCACAGCCGACATACAGAAGATGTACAGGTGCATAAACGTACATCCCGAAGATCACCAGTACCAACGAATTCCTTGGAGAGCAGCCGATGGCCAAATTAACGAATATTGTCTCACCACCGTAACTTTCGGTACAGCATCCGCCCCGTTTACAGCGATCCGAGTGCTACATCAACTTGGCGGCGACGAACTTAGCAGATACCCAAGAGCAAAAATATCCTAAGGCAGGAGATGTACGTCGATGACATGCTTACAGGCGACTATACAGTGGAAGCAGCAAGGACCAAAATGAAGCAAGTATCTGGAGCTCTTCAAAGAGCATGCATGGAGTTAAGGAAGTGGGCGAGCAATAGTCAGGCATTATTAGCAGAAGTCCCCGTCAAGTATAGATGTAGCAGCACCCTACTACAATGGGACAACGAGGACCCGGTCAAGACGCTCGGAATGTACTGGTTGCCAAGCTTAGATGTTTTAAATACAAGATGAATCACGAGCCTCCACTCAGTAATATGAAACGACTAATATTATCCACTATTTCACGGTTATTTGACCCTCTCGGTCTAATAGCGCCAATTATCATATCAGCTAAAATTTTACTAAAGGAAGTAGTCATGTCTCCGCTCACTCAGTGCGATGGGACCATCACCGGATTGCAATGGGATGATCCAGTTCCTACGCATCTAGCAGTACGCTGGTAGCGATTTCTCACTTCCTTGGCCAACATTAACATTATCACAACACCACGCTGGATTGACTTTACCACGATTCTTTCAAGCACTGTCAAATCCATGCCTTTTGTGACGGATCATCCTTAGCTTACGCTGCAGCAGTCTACTTACTACTTATCAAAGTTTCTCCGACGAAACCCTTAATAATCCCCAGAACTGAATTAAGCGGAGCAGTTCTCGCCGTGAAGCTGGTACGATGGGTCTTGGAAAACCAACAATGGGCCAACGAGCACATCCCGGTATTCTTCTGGACCAATGCGACGATAGTTTTACATTGGATAAACGGCGACCCAATTCGTTGGAAAACATTTGTGGCGAACAGGGTGGCATATATCAGTGCACACTAAAAACCACAACAATGGAGGCACATCGATACCTCTGAAAATCCTGCCGACCTTGCCACACGCGGAAGAAGTCCAAAGGAACTTTCTACATCTTCCCTATGGTGGAACGGCACAGCTTGGTTGAGTCTCATCGACACGGAGTGGCCCCCAATTCAATTCAACCAGTCGTCGACGCAAGCATCTTGAAGGCCAAACCAGAGAAGATCAACACCAACATGCTAGTAAGGGAAGACAGCATTATCAACCGGTATTCATCCTTGATCCGTCTCATTCGCATAACCGCCTACCTTCTTAGGTTCAGTACGAACTCGGCACAAATCCAATCGACAAGCAGGACACTTAAATGAGAAGAACTTAATGCCGCTATACTCTGCATAGTGCGACTTGTTCAAGCGGAATCGTTTACAGCCGACATAAAAGCAATACGAACTTCGAGACCCCTTCCGAGTCAAAGCAAACTTCGAAATCTTAACCCCTTCATCGACTCAAACGTTTTCGGGTCCGTGGCCGCTTAAACCACGCACGTTTATCTTACAATCGCAAACATCCGATAATATTACCCGCACTGCACTCTTTTACAGATTTAGTTATTAAGGATGCCCATCAAGCAACGCTCCATAGAGGAGTTCAACTTACATTAGCTCAAATCCGTTTACGATTCTGATTGTGAATGGGCGCGTAGCTACCAGATGTTTTCGTGCTCGTCCAACGGTAGGCAAACAACTCATGGGAGATTTACCAAGCCATCGCATCAACCCGCCATGTCGTCCCTTTGGGCAACAGGCATTGACTACACCGGACCCTTTGAACTTAAATCTGCATGGTTGCGAGGCACTGCAACCTACAAGGGCTACATCGCTATATTCATCTGAATGGCTCCCAAAGCTGTCCACCTGAGGTGGTGACTGGACTTACGTCAGATCTCTTCTTAGGGCACTGGATCGGTTCACAGGACGACGCGGATTGTGTCGACACATATAAGCGACAACGGCACCAATTTCGTGGGCGCAGATAAAGCTCTCCAAACTGAGTACTCCAGGCACCGCGACAACGAGACGAAGGCTGCAGCCAAACTAGCCGACAAGCAAGTCGAGTGGCACTTCAACCCGCCTCGATCCCCGAACTATGGAGGATGGGAGGCAACGTGAAGGCAGTCAAGCACCACTTGACACGGATCGCGGGAGGTACCGCATAACCTACGAAGAATTCGCAACAGTGCTCATACGGATCGAAGCCTGCCTGAACTCCCGACCACTGTGTCCTCTTACAGCCGACCCCGAAGATCTGAGCTATCTCACTCCAGGACATTTTTAATAGGCGACGCCATGCTCGCACCACCGGAATGTCGAGCCTTATCAGCTAAATTTCGCGAAAACTTCCTCAAGCAGCAGCGAATGCTTCACGGATTCTGGAGCAAATGGTCTCACGATTGGCTCGCACATTTGCAGAAAAGACCAAAATGTGTGAAGTTACCGAGAACCTGCAAATAAATGATCTAGTTATTCTAAAGGATGACGGGATTCCTCCTGCTCAATGGAATCTGGGACGTATTATTCATTTACATCCTGGCGGATGAGCTCGTACGCGTCGTCACCATCAAAACTCAAATGGAACATTTAAACGAGCAATTTCTAAGTTATGCCATCTACCACTGCATAATTAACTCTGTCTCTGAAACTAGTTCTTATCCTGTACCTATTTCGAATAACCTTGACTCTTACAGCGCTTACTTAATCCGGATACTGTCATGCTTCGTTGAGCATTGGCGGGCGGCATGTGCAGTTTTGTCATCGCTAATTCTCGGCGAGAGCAGTACTGGCAGTTTGTCTTCGCTCCCGGAGAGCAGAGAGAACTACGATTCGCATTGGCAACACTAGAAGAAAGATATGAGCTTGGCACTTGGAACGAGATAGACGTGAAAACTAAGTAAATTCTAAAACCAAAATTGTTCATATTCAAGGCGCAAATATAAAACCCATATTTAAGTATAAAATCCCAAATTTTCATTGTTTTAAGTATAAACCCCAATTTTTCATTGTTTGCCTCTTCAGACAAGCACAAACAGTATTGTTTTCAACGAGGAACTATGGTTCCAGTATTAGGATTTAATTTTTAAACTTTAATAAGGTCCTCAAGTCAAATGCCAATTCTAAAACTACAAGTGTCGGATCGGCATGCATTCCGCTTCTACAACTAACCGTCTGAGAAGTTGGTGACTTTAAAAGAAGATACAGAAAAGTTATATTTAAGGTATGAAAATGTTATAAAAATTTTAGCTAATTTTGACACCAAAGTGATCAGCTCTGATATCTCTAAATTCTTGAAACAGTACTAAAAATTGTTTATCTGAATACTAAGGTTTTGCTCGTCATTAAAATAAGTTTTGGGCAACAAAGGATGCAAGGTTATTGCCTGAGTTGGGCGCCATTTCTGTTACGTCGGTGGTGTCGTTGTGCCTCAGTCCATGGAGGACATAGGGCTGAAGAAGTGGCCGGACGGAGCTCGCCGGATTTAGGGTGGGTTCTTTGGACCCCACTATCCTCCAAACGTAATCAGAACAATTATTTACGTGCCTGAAAATAGAAGAAATCGTTCGTCAGTCTGTCTTTCTGTCCACATTGCACCGCAAGCGGATTTATGCTTGATCGTGAAAACAATCGGGCTATGTCTTTGGCCGTTTCCTCCCCATTCGCAAACTTCGTGCGCCGTTGGATCGTCGCGGGCCGTGCAATACTATCCCTGTTGTTTGTCGTTTGTCAAAAGTTATGAAATCTTGACCTGGTCAGCTCTATTAACCCGGTAAGTTTTACCAATAATGCAATATTTAATTATGTTTTTACCCATATAT
>JABJVT010000039.1:0-22025 GCA_014170255.2 Drosophila triauraria
TTGTTGAGTTATGTTCTTGGTTAGATACCAGTGGTCTTTAGCAGAAAGAGCCATGGATCATATTAAGTGATGTGAGCAAATTAATGATTATATATTTTATGATTATTTGAACTCACAGCTGCTATCATTGTGATAGGTGCTGCGAATCGTAGAAATGCCAGGATTTGAAATTGAAATTTAGCTTTTGTGATATTAAATTATATTTATTGTTAGATGGGTATGATCCGTGTATGTAGTTGAGTGTGAATAAGTTATTTTAGTGTTTGGTATTTAATTTCATTTAGTATTTTTGATAGTTAGTATTATTAATGGTCTCATTAAGTTATCGGTTTGTGTATGAGTTTGTATGTATTTATGAATGATGTATATGATGTTATTGTATGTATGAATGTCAATTGCACAATTAAATTGTTGATAAAGTTGAATAAATCTGCAGTAGATTGCTGATGTGGTTATCCTCAATGGTCACATATTGTTTTGATTTCGGTTCGCTAACTTGCTTGGCCAAGCCCTTTGTGTGTGTTAGTGCGAGCTACGCGAAGGTTATGATATTTGCATTTATTGTTTAATAAACTTTTTGGCACTTGCACTTGAGTGTTTTTGTTGATAGCACGATGAGCAGCACTTTGTTTTGGTTTTGGCTGAGTTTATTTTAATGTGTTTGAGTTGGTTACTGGGGGTATGAAAAAATTGGCCACGTGGGTGTTTTGATTTTCACATATAATGTTTTAATTTGCCATTTGCCGGTTGTTTTTGATGAAATTGTTTATCTCCCTGGGTTAGAGGTGGGGAAACAACAGCCTCCATTTTTTCTGTTTCCCAGTAGAGTGGCTTCCCGACCAGCAGTCAGCCCTCCCCGGCATTGGCGCCCCGATAAATCGGAGCTTTTATTCTTCTCGAGATACATTCCTGCACTTATTCGAGGACAATATGACGCCTTTGGAATACAATTTTCTTTTAACGGCTTGAAAATGACATGTTCTTAAATATATGACTTAATATGATTTTCCATTTTAGTGAGGGGCCTGAAAATTGAGAAAAGGGGCCAGGTTTGAATACATATTTTGGGTTTGAATTTTTACAAAGTTGTTGATGATTTCAGTATACATTTTTTACAATGATTGATTTGTGACTTGATCAAATTTTCAAATTTTCAAATTTTCAAATTTTTCCATTTGTTGAGGGCCTGAAAAATTGAAAAGGGGCCAGATTTAAATTTTAGTTTTGAGTGTGAATGTAACAATGTTGCTGTTTTGGGTATGAATTTTTAACAATGTTTGATTTGCAATTTTGTAAATAAGTGACTTGATCAGATTTTCTATTTGCTGAGGGGCCTGAAAATTGAGAAAAGGGCCAGTTTTGAGTATTGTTTTGATTTTAAATGCTTACAATAGGGTTGGATAGAATTTACATTAAGGTTATGATAGGTTATAATTAGCAATTTGCCTTAGTGATATAATAATAGTTTAATAAGTTTTGACAAATTTTAATTTAATAATAATATGTTTGATATGCATTTCATTATGCGGGTGTGACGATACCAGAAGTCACCGTAGTGTGAACAACTGGTTTACAATCTTGGCATATTGCCTTTTGACATCGTTATCGTTTTCGATTAACGTTTTGTTTACATTTGAACATATGTATGTGATTAATATTTTACAATAAGTAAGGTTTGACTATGTTCAAATTGGGTTTGATATTCTTGGCGCAGATGCCCAGTTTAGAATTTGAATTTTTGATGCTCGTTGGTGCTTGCAGGTGTCATCACGTTGACGGTCCATGTTTTGACGGCATTTCACTCGGGGTGTTGACGGCAGGCGGAGGAGTGGTCCACTAGCTGCTGTTCGGTTGGCCCACGGATTAACCGAGGCGAACCGATCATCGCTGCCGGGGTACGAGGACCCGGCAGACCCATGACGAGAAGAAGTCCAAGGCGGTGCGTGGCACATGAAGATAGCAGGCTTTAGAAGTGGCCTGCGGCGTGTTGACGATTCATCTAATTGGCGGCATGGCAGCAGTCGCATCAGGCAGTGGCAGCAAGCGGAGAAGTTGGTCCGCAAGCTATGTTCGGATGGCCCACGGGATGAACCGGGGCGCACCTATGATCGCCGCCGGGGTACAGGACCCGGCGAACCTAATGACAAGCAGAAGTCCGTGCAGGTAACTGGCGTTGAATGCAGGTAAGTGCGTTTTGAGATTTCTTTTTTGGTTTGATATTGATAATTCATCTTTTCAGGTTTGAGACAGACAGCTACTGGTTGTGCAGCGATCTGGTTTGATGACCCTCAGGGATTGAGGGCCGTGTTGACTTTCCGGAGAGCCAGCAGGCGCCCGTCGGCACGATGAACACTGGTCCGGAATTTAATGGCCGATTTGCAGCCACTGTTGTGACAAGAAGAATATGGTTGTTTGGGCCCCAGAGGATCTGAGGCAGTTCTTGTTGTTGTGACCTCTGTCCATTTGTGTACGAATCGCCTCATTGGTAGGGTCTGGTCGTTTGGCAGTCGTCATGCAGAGTGTTTGTTTGAATTGTTGATCGTCTGGAGAGCCAGCGGGCACCCGTGGGCGCGATATAAGCTGGTCCAGAAATTGCATGGCCAATCAGCAGCCATGGTTGTGACAAGGATGGTAAGATTGTTTGGGCCCCAGCAGATTTGAGGCCATTTTGAAGTTGTGACTATTGTATTTTGCAGGGGTTTGATTTGTATTAGGATCGGCCCACTGCGTAATGCAGAACTGGCCTAGAGTCGCCGCCGGGGTACTGACCCGGCGATCCTAATGACAGGTTGTATTTGCAGGTTTGAGACGATTTAAAATTTGTATTTCTGAGTGTTCGTGTGATTTTGGTTTGAAATATGTATGTTATATGATTATAGGTTTATTGCTTTAGCTATTTTATATTTTGTTGAGTTATGTTCTTGGTTAGATACCAGTGGTCTTTAGCAGAAAGAGCCATGGATCATATTAAGTGATGTGAGCAAATTAATGATTATATATTTTATGATTATTTGAACTCACAGCTGCTATCATTGTGATAGGTGCTGCGAATCGTAGAAATGCCAGGATTTGAAATTGAAATTTAGCTTTTGTGATATTAAATTATATTTATTGTTAGATGGGTATGATCCGTGTATGTAGTTGAGTGTGAATAAGTTATTTTAGTGTTTGGTATTTAATTTCATTTAGTATTTTTGATAGTTAGTATTATTAATGGTCTCATTAAGTTATCGGTTTGTGTATGAGTTTGTATGTATTTATGAATGATGTATATGATGTTATTGTATGTATGAATGTCAATTGCACAATTAAATTGTTGATAAAGTTGAATAAATCTGCAGTAGATTGCTGATGTGGTTATCCTCAATGGTCACATATTGTTTTGATTTCGGTTCGCTAACTTGCTTGGCCAAGCCCTTTGTGTGTGTTAGTGCGAGCTACGCGAAGGTTATGATATTTGCATTTATTGTTTAATAAACTTTTTGGCACTTGCACTTGAGTGTTTTTGTTGATAGCACGATGAGCAGCACTTTGTTTTGGTTTTGGCTGAGTTTATTTTAATGTGTTTGAGTTGGTTACTGGGGGTATGAAAAAATTGGCCACGTGGGTGTTTTGATTTTCACATATAATGTTTTAATTTGCCATTTGCCGGTTGTTTTTGATGAAATTGTTTATCTCCCTGGGTTAGAGGTGGGGAAACAACAGCCTCCAACCCGTTTTTATGATTTAATTACACTTATTTTTTCTGTTTCCCAGTAGATTCTGTTTCCCAGTAGAGTATCGTACCGACCAGCGGTGCGATCTCCCCGGCATTGGCGCCCCGATAAATCGGGACTTTTATTTTACTCGAGATACTTTACAGCACATGTTCGAGAGCTATATGACGCCTTATCGAGAAACAATTTTCGCTTAACGGCTAGAAAATGACTACTCTCTTAGATATGATTACATTTAACATTATTGTAGAAATAAGAGGCCTGAAAATTGCAAAAAGGGGCCATTAGTTTAAGTTTTAACAATAGTTTAAGTTTTTAAGAGAAGGTTTGATAATAGTATAAATTTAGTTTAAGTTTTAACAGTAGGGTATAAGAATTTTAAAGAGTTTTAACAATATAAATTTTTATCAAGATATTTTGACGGTGCATTTCATATGCCAGTGAGAAAATATAGATGCAACTGTAGTGTGAAAATCTAATTCGACATAAATTGGCATGATGCCTTCTTGGCTCTTATCGGTATTCGATAAACATCTTTGTTTACATTGCATATGTATGTTGTTATGATTAATTATTTACAATAAGAAATGAACAAATAGGATTTGAATTTTTGACTGCGCCGGGCTAGCCGATGAACTCGAAGCCGCCCGGACGCCTGGTTTGATGAAAATGGCCGTAGCCGGTATGATGGGCCCGAAGGCCATACGTCGAGGCGCCCAAGTGTTGAGCGTCCTCCATAAGCGCCGCCGGGGTACTGACCCGACGAACCTGTGGCCAGGATGCTGCTTATGCGGCGTGATGAAGGTTTTAAAGTGTTGACTGCGCCGGGATAGCCGAAGAGATCGAAGCCTCCCGAACGCAAGGTTCCGTGTCGCGATGACTGCCAAACTCGGCAATGGCTGCAGCCGGCGGCATGATGAAAGCTCTGTATTTGCGCCACCGGGGTACAGAACCCGGCGAACCTAATGACGCCGCTCTGGGCATGTGCATGAGTGTTGACGGCTCCATCGACGATCGGGAACAAATAAACTGGCATTAGAGCCGTTTTGACTGCCACTCAGGGCGAATATAATTGGCTTGTAGCCGTTTTGACTGCCGCTCAGGCAAATATGCATTTTGGCGGTCCAGCAGATTTATGACTAAAAATCTGTAGACCATTTGACTGCTTTGGCATTGGATCTGCTGGCGGATTCTCGTAGATCCGCATTCCAAAGAATGCAGCCAGAAAAAGCTCCAGTTTAAGCTCCGTGTTGACCAGCTTCGGCGTCGAAGTTACAGTTCACTGGGATGCGTGTGACTGTATGTGTCCGTGTGAGCACGTTGGTTTGACTGTTTGCACTTTTAGCATGTATAATTAATATGTTTGAATTGTTTGGCTGCTCTGGCTGAGCATTGTTGGTATGATAATAGTTTTCACTTGCATCAGCCAGCCGATGATGAGAGTTTATGATATTAATTACACTTTTAGTGGGTATGACTGCCGGCCGTTTGTATGTATGGGTGGGAAACGTGTCTTTTAGGTTATCACTTTGTTTTATGTTTAATAATTGCTCGCAACTGGGGAAATTCCATAGTTTTTGATATTCCTGGGCTAAAGGGTGTGAGAAACTACCCCTCCAGCCCGTTTTCGTGTTTTTTCTGTTTCCCAGTAGAGTATCGTACCGACCAGCGGTGCGATCTCCCCGGCATTGGCGCCCCGATAAATCGGGACTTTTATTTTACTCGAGATACTTTACAGCACATGTTCGAGAGCTATATGACGCCTTATCGAGAAACAATTTTCGCTTAACGGCTAGAAAATGACTACTCTCTTAGATATGATTACATTTAACATTATTGTAGAAATAAGAGGCCTGAAAATTGCAAAAAGGGGCCATTAGTTTAAGTTTTAACAATAGTTTAAGTTTTTAAGAGAAGGTTTGATAATAGTATAAATTTAGTTTAAGTTTTAACAGTAGGGTATAAGAATTTTAAAGAGTTTTAACAATATAAATTTTTATCAAGATATTTTGACGGTGCATTTCATATGCCAGTGAGAAAATATAGATGCAACTGTAGTGTGAAAATCTAATTCGACATAAATTGGCATGATGCCTTCTTGGCTCTTATCGGTATTCGATAAACATCTTTGTTTACATTGCATATGTATGTTGTTATGATTAATTATTTACAATAAGAAATGAACAAATAGGATTTGAATTTTGACTGCGCCGGGCTAGCCGATGAACTCGAAGCCGCCCGGACGCCTGGTTTGATGAAAATGGCCGTAGCCGGTATGATGGGCCCGAAGGCCATACGTCGAGGCGCCCAAGTGTTGAGCGTCCTCCATAAGCGCCGCCGGGGTACTGACCCGACGAACCTGTGGCCAGGATGCTGCTTATGCGGCGTGATGAAGGTTTTAAAAGTGTTGACTGCGCCGGGATAGCCGAAGAGATCGAAGCCTCCCGAACGCAAGGTTCCGTGTCGCGATGACTGCCAAACTCGGCAATGGCTGCAGCCGGCGGCATGATGAAAGCTCTGTATTTGCGCCACCGGGGTACAGAACCCGGCGAACCTAATGACGCCGCTCTGGGCATGTGCATGAGTGTTGACGGCTCCATCGACGATCGGGAACAAATAAACTGGCATTAGAGCCGTTTTGACTGCCACTCAGGGCGAATATAATTGGCTTGTAGCCGTTTTGACTGCCGCTCAGGCAAATATGCATTTTGGCGGTCCAGCAGATTTATGACTAAAAATCTGTAGACCATTTGACTGCTTTGGCATTGGATCTGCTGGCGGATTCTCGTAGATCCGCATTCCAAAAGAATGCAGCCAGAAAAAGCTCCAGTTTAAGCTCCGTGTTGACCAGCTTCGGCGTCGAAGTTACAGTTCACTGGGATGCGTGTGACTGTATGTGTCCGTGTGAGCACGTTGGTTTGACTGTTTGCACTTTTAGCATGTATAATTAATATGTTTGAATTGTTTGGCTGCTCTGGCTGAGCATTGTTGGTATGATAATAGTTTTCACTTGCATCAGCCAGCCGATGATGAGAGTTTATGATATTAATTACACTTTTAGTGGGTATGACTGCCGGCCGTTTGTATGTATGGGTGGGAAACGTGTCTTTTAGGTTATCACTTTGTTTTATGTTTAATAATTGCTCGCAACTGGGGAAATTCCATAGTTTTGATATTCCTGGGCTAAAGGGTGTGAGAAACTACCCTCCAGCCCGTTTTCGTGATTTAATTTGCACTTTTCTTCACTTTTCTGTTTTCTGTTTCCCAGTAGAGTGGCTTTTCTGTTTCCCAGTAGAGTAACGAACCGTCCAGCAGCCCGCCCTCCCGGCATTGGCGCCCCGATAAATCGGGACTTTTATTTTACTCGAGATACTTTACAGCACATGTTCGAGAGCTATATGACGCCTTATCGAGAAACAATTTTCGTTTAGCGGCTAGAAAATGACTATCCTTAAATGTATGACTTAAAGTGATTTTACAATTTGTTGGGGGGCCTGAAAATTGAGAAAAGGGCCAGTTTTACATTGTGGGTTTGAATTTGTATGTTTACAGTGTTGTTGTTTTGAGTATAAATTTTTACAATAAATGATTTGTGACTTGATCAGATTTTCAAATTTTCGAATTTTTCCATTTGTTGAGGGCCTGAAAAATTGAAAAAGGGGCCAGTTTTAAATTGTTGTTTTTGAGTTTGATTGTTAACAATGTTGTTGTTTTGAGTATGAATTTTTACAATGTTTGATTTGTGATTTTTTGTAAATTAGTGACGAAACCATATTTTCGAATTTTTGAGGGGCCTGAAAATTGAGAAAAGGGCCAGTTTTGAGAGTATAAATGCTTACAATAATTATGGTGTGATTAATTACTAATAAATGCTTAATATTATAAGATTTGATTGAGTTTTACATAAGGATATGATATATAATAATGACAGTGTTTGATATGCATTTAATTATGCAGGTGTGACAATACCAGAAGTCACAGTAGTGTGAACAACTGGTATTACAATGTTGGCATGTTGCCTTTTGACATCGTTATCGTTTTCGATTAACGTTTTGTTTACATTTTGAACATATATGAAAATAAAGTCATTTATACAATAAGAAGTGTTTGACTATGTTCATTTTGGTATGACGATTGGCGAAAATGCTCAATTTGGGTTTGATTTGTTGACGCTGCATTGCTGTTTGCGGGTATCATCTTATATGCAGTCCATGTTGTGATGAAACTTGGCTCTGTGTGTTGACGGCAGGCGGAGGAATGGTCCACTAGCTGCAATTCGGTTTGCCCGCACATTGGATTGGGGCGAACCTATCATCTCTGCCGGGGTACGAGGACCCGGCAGACCCATGACGAAGGAGGAGTCCATGTCGGTTTGTGGCACGTCTAGGAGGCTGAACAGATGTGATGGTGCAGACTTCAGCAGTGGCCTGCGGGCGTGTTGGCGTTTCATCTTATTGGCGTTTGTTGTGACAGCAAGCTCATCCGGGCAATGGTAGCTGGCGGAGAGTTTGATACAGGTAAGTGTGTTTTGAGTTTAATGAATGTTTAAATTTATTGATTTGTGTTATGTTTTCAGGTTATTTTTGTATTTTATTGCAGGTGTTGTGTTGGCTTATTGTTTGATGAAAATTGTTGGCATTGTTTGATGTTGAGAAGCAGGTAAGTGCGTTTTGACTATTTATATGAGTGGTTTGATTTATATTTGTTTTATTTTTCAGGTTTCATTCTATTTATTGAAGGTGTTGTTTGGTTTAAATTGACTGTTATGATTCCAGTTTGTGACCCTCAATAGATTGGGGCCAGTGGTGAGAATCTGGGAACCAGCGAGCGCCTGTGGGCGTGATGAAAACTGGTCCAGAAGTTTGAAGCCATAGCAGCCGTGTGTGAAGCAAGTAGAGTGTGGTTGATTGGGCCCCAAGAGACTCGAGGCAGGCTATTGTTGTTTTGATCTCTGTATATTTGGGTATGAATCGCTGTACTGGTGGAGTTTGATCGCTTGCCGTCGTCATGCAGAGTGCTTGCTTGAAGTGTTGACTGTCTGGAGAGCCAGCGGGCACCCGTGGGCGCGATATAAGCTGGTCCAGAAATTTTAGGGCCAATTGACAGCCATGGTTTTGTCAAGGATGGCATGATTTGCTTGGGCCCCAGAGGGTATGAGGCAGTTTCTGAAGTTGTGACTATTATCCTTTCAGGTTTTGACGGTATTAGGATCGGCCCACTGCATTGAGCAGGGACTGGCCTAGAGTCGCCGCCGGGGTACGGACCCGGCGATCCTAATGACAGGAAGCGCATCCAAGTTGTGTTGACATCAGAGTTGCTTGTTTGAAGTAAGAGGCAATATACCTATATTCGACTTCCGTGTTGACTGTCTGGAGAGCCAGCGGGCGCCCGTGGGCACGATGTAAGCTGGTCCAGAAATTGTATGGCCAATTGGCAGCCATGGTTGTGATAATGATGGTATGATTTTTTTGGGCCCCAGAGGATTTGAGGCTATTTTGAGGTTGTGACTGTTATTTCTGAAGGTTTTGGCTGGTATTAGGATCGGCCGCCTGCATTTAGCAAGGACCGGCCTAGGGTCGCCGCCGGGGTACAGACCCGACGATCCTAATGACGGGAAGCGCATCCTTTGTTGTGTCTATTTGAATTTTGAATTTTGGTGTTCTTGCAGGGTATGCCGATTTTAAAAATGAATGTTTCTGAGTGTTAATGTGTTTTGGTTTGATAATTTTGTTTTATTGACTGGGTTTGAGAGTACTATTGTCTGTGTTATTTGATTATATAATTATAGTTTTATTGATTTGGCTATTTTATATTTTGTTTGAATTTTGTTTTGGTTAGATACCAGTGGTCTTTAGCTGAAAGAGCCATGGATCATATTAAATGATGTGAATAATATTGGTTATATATTGTATAATTATTTAGACTCACAGCTGCTATCATTATGATAGGTGCTGCGAATCGTAAAATGCCAGGATTTGGATTTGATATTTAGCTTTTTTTTTATTTATTGTTAGATGTGTATGAGCCGTATATGTAGTTGAGTGTGAATAGGTTATTTTAGTGTTTGGTATTTAATCTCATTTAGTATTTTGATAGTTAGTATTATTAATGGTCTCATTAAGTTATCGGTTTGTGTATGAGTTTGTATGTATTTATGAATGATGTATATGATGTTATTGTATGTATGAATGTCAATTGCACAATTAAATTGTTGATAAAGTTGAATAAATCTGCAGTAGATTGCTGGTGTGGTTATCCTCAATGGTCACATATTGTTTTGATTTCGATTTCGGTTCGCTAACTTGCTTGGCCAAGCCCTTTGAGTGTGTTAGTGCGAGCTACGCGAAGGTTATGATAATTGCAATTATTGTTTAATAAACTTTTGGCTTTTGCACTTGAGTGTTTTTGATGGTAGCACGATGAGCGGCACTTTGTTTTGGTTTTGGCTGAGTTTATTTTAATGTGTTTGAGTCGGTCACTGGGGTATGAAAATTGGCCACGTGGGTGTTTCACATATAAAGTTTTAATTTGCCATTTGCCGGTTGTTTTGATGAAATTGTTTATCTCCCTGGGTTAGAGGTGGGGAAACAACATTTTCTGTTTCCCAGTAGAGTGGCTTCCCGACCAGCAGTCAGCCCTCCCGGCATTGGCGCCCCGATAAATCGGAGCTTTTATTCTTCTCGAGATACATTCCTGCACTTATTCGAGGACAATATGACGCCTTTGGAATACAATTTTCTTTTAACGGCTTGAAAATGACATGTTCTTAAATATATGACTTAATATGATTTTCCATTTTAGTGAGGGGCCTGAAAATTGAGAAAAGGGCCAGGTTTGAATACATATTTTGGGTTTGAATTTTACAAAGTTGTTGATGATTTCAGTATACATTTTTACAATGATTGATTTGTGACTTGATCAAATTTTCAAATTTTCAAATTTTCAAATTTTTCCATTTGTTGAGGGGCCTGAAAAATTGAAAAAGGGCCAGATTTAAATTTTAGTTTTGAGTGTGAATGTAACAATGTTGCTGTTTTGGGTATGAATTTTTAACAATGTTTGATTTGCAATTTTTGTAAATAAGTGACTTGATCAGATTTTCTATTTGCTGAGGGGCCTGAAAATTGAGAAAAGGGCCAGTTTTGAGTATTGTTTTGATTTTAAATGCTTACAATAGGGTTGGATAGAATTTACATTAAGGTTATGATAGGTTATAATTAGCAATTTGCCTTAGTGATATAATAATAGTTTAATAAGTTTTGACAAATTTTAATTTAATAATAATATGTTTGATATGCATTTCATTATGCGGGTGTGACGATACCAGAAGTCACCGTAGTGTGAACAACTGGTTTACAATCTTGGCATATTGCCTTTTGACATCGTTATCGTTTTCGATTAACGTTTTGTTTACATTTGAACATATGTATGTGATTAATATTTTACAATAAGTAAGGTTTGACTATGTTCAAATTGGGTTTGATATTCTTGGCGCAGATGCCCAGTTTAGAATTTGAATTTTGATGCTCGTTGGTGCTTGCAGGTGTCATCACGTTGACGGTCCATGTTTTGACGGCATTTCACTCGGGGTGTTGACGGCAGGCGGAGGAGTGGTCCACTAGCTGCTGTTCGGTTGGCCCACGGATTAACCGAGGCGAACCGATCATCGCTGCCGGGGTACGAGGACCCGGCAGACCCATGACGAGAAGAAGTCCAAGGCGGTGCGTGGCACATGAAGATAGCAGGCTTTAGAAGTGGCCTGCGGCGTGTTGACGATTCATCTAATTGGCGGCATGGCAGCAGTCGCATCAGGCAGTGGCAGCAAGCGGAGAAGTTGGTCCGCAAGCTATGTTCGGATGGCCCACAGGATGAACCGGGGCGCACCTATGATCGCCGCCGGGGTACAGGACCCGGCGAACCTAATGACAAGCAGAAGTCCGTGCAGGTAACTGGCGTTGAATGCAGGTAAGTGCGTTTTGAGATTTCTTTTTTGGTTTGATATTGATAATTCATCTTTTCAGGTTTGAGACAGACAGCTACTGGTTGTGCAGCGATCTGGTTTGATGACCCTCAGGGATTGAGGGCCGTGTTGACTTTCCGGAGAGCCAGCAGGCGCCCGTCGGCACGATGAACACTGGTCCGGAATTTAATGGCCGATTTGCAGCCACTGTTGTGACAAGAAGAATATGGTTGTTTGGGCCCCAGAGGATCTGAGGCAGTTCTTGTTGTTGTGACCTCTGTCCATTTGTGTACGAATCGCCTCATTGGTAGGGTCTGGTCGTTTGGCAGTCGTCATGCAGAGTGTTTGTTTGAATTGTTGATCGTCTGGAGAGCCAGCGGGCACCCGTGGGCGCGATATAAGCTGGTCCAGAAATTGCATGGCCAATCAGCAGCCATGGTTGTGACAAGGATGGTAAGATTGTTTGGGCCCCAGCAGATTTGAGGCCATTTTTGAAGTTGTGACTATTGTATTTTGCAGGGGTTTGATTTGTATTAGGATCGGCCCACTGCGTAATGCAGAACTGGCCTAGAGTCGCCGCCGGGGGTTTTCAAATGTGTGGCATGCGTCCGCAGTGGGATCTACGAAGCATTAACTTTATTAACCGATGGTATTACTATTTATAGCAACTTGCGATTAGTATTGGACAAGAGGGCCTTATTCTAAACATCTTATACATGTAGATAACATTTAACAAAAAAGTAAACAAACATAACAAAAGATAAATGGCATTTTCTCGACAGCGGTTGTGAACCTTGCTGCCCATTGGAGCTAAAGATGTTCACGCTCATGGCATGGCTCTCTTAGACAATCTTCTCTTAAATTACTCTGGGTCCGCCTTCCTCCAGTATCGTCATTACTCGCTCGCCTCTCTCAGCGCCGTCGTCAAATTCTATGAAAGAAGTTTCGTAGTCGTCGTCTCGCTCTCACACCAGCACACTTCTGCCGGCGTCATCAATGGCAGCGATCGCACACCTCTGCCGGCGTCGGCAATGGCAGCGATCACAAGCAGCGCCTTTTGCAGTCGCCATTCACTGCTTATTTGCTCGTTCGCCAAATCGCCTTCATTCTCGTCGCATGCAAAGCTCGCAGCTCCGCAATCAGTTATCGCTCCGTGTCGGTCCGGGCCAAAAACATATACATAAATACATACATATAGTGCAAATTACTGGGAAAGAAACAAAACATTAACTTGAAGTGCAAATGAAAAAAACAATTAACATTCAACAACAACAAGAAAATGTACATTAATAGCGTTGGTGAGTTTTTGCATCTTTTTAGTGCCCTTTGTAGGTTCTACACTTTAAGCATATTGTCAAGATCAGTAGTTTTAATTTCAAGCGAGCCGCAAGGGGCAAAACGCTTACATATTTTCCTTCATAATTAATTCATTGTCCGTTTCGACTTATTTTCGCCACAAGAGCGAGTGCGATAGAAAATCCTCGTTGTCCATATACATATATACACGCCTCCTTCTACGCATATAAGTTGCTGCTTCGTTGTCATTTTTAAAGTTAATTTTCGCATTCTTAGAATCGTTTCGTCGTTTTGTTGCCAATTGGTGTGTATCCAAGTACAGTCAGAGCCTTGTTCAAGTCATTTACATACATACATACGTACTCAACCGCATTGAAGCAAGTCAAGTCATACATATATACATATACAGATCTTACTCCAGAGTCACACATATACACATACACACAAGCTTGTGCGCGGTAATTGTCAATTCCTCTTCTCATCTCATTTGTTTTTGCTTTTGCATATGCATGTCTCTGTCGGCAGCAAAGCCAAGAGAGCTGTTGTTGTTTTTCATACGCAAATATATGAAAGCGAATTAATGGCAGTTAAATGCAAACAAAACCAGCCATACACAAGCAGTGCCATGCCAGTCAATGGAATTTCAGTGACATAGCCAATATTAGATGGAATTTTCGGAGCTTGGCCAACCTTGACCAATTAGTAGCCTCGATCCTGTCCTGATCCTGTCGATCCTCATCAGAGCCACGCCTCCATTTAGGCGGATATGATAGGGTTCCGCCAGCCGACAGCCAGGGAAACAGCCATAGAGCCATACACAACTAGCTGCCAAGGGCGCAACTAGCCGTCGAGTTACTTATCCAGGAGCGGGCAATCCTGCCCAGGAACCGGCAATCCTGCCCAGAAACCACAGCAACCAGCCAGAAGACGCCTCTCGTGCCATCATCTCTAAGCCAAATCGCCTGCATATCGCCAAGAACAATTGTTTACGCACCGGAACGACCCAAGTTTCGCTCTCAGTGACAGGCCCAGAATCCGATGACGATCCAATTGCCAGGCAGTGCTCCTTCAGCCATCTTAAGAGCCACGCCCTTCTCCTTAGGCATCCAGATACTTCACTTCGTTGTCTTCCAACCTGTCCAGTTGCATTTTGCCTCCTTCGATTTTTAGCCTTTTTTCAGCCTTTTTTGACTTAGTCGATTTTCGTCGATTTTTTTTGCAGCAGTGCGCCAGAAATTACCAATTGCCACGCATTTATCCTGGAACCATCCTGCAAGCTACAGCCATGTCCTTTGGCATAAAGTTACTTGACACCCTTGCTATCCGACCTGCGTTTCCACTTTTTGGATATTCCGATTTTTTAGCTATTTTCTAGCCATTTTTTTTTTTTTTTTCAATGTCTTAATGGCACAGCTCCAGAGGAGAGACTTCCAAAGGAGAGACCAATCGTTTATTTCATCAGCCTTTCTACTTTCTTTATAGCAGATTTAGCGGGAATTACATGGCGTATTTATAGCTAACATTAATTACAAATTATAGTTTCTAGTTGAAACATCTGGCAGCCCGATCTGGTTATATACCGAATACTGAAACTTTGGTATTTTCGGTATATAACCAGACGGTTACATTGTTTGGCAGCAAGTTTAGTTTACATGTGTGCGGAAAAATTTAAAAAGAAACAAACGGAAACATAAAAACCGAAAATAACAAGAAAACAAGATAACAGGACATCTCGACGGGTACTAGCCGGATCTCTACATCCGCAGGAAGGCTCGGCAGCATAGCACCGGGCGGACAGCAGCATAGGCGAGGGCAGCAGGTCCCGCGAAGCTCAGCACGTGGAGACAGGCACATGGCAGGGGCGCGCCCAGAGGCAGGATCTAAGTACAGCTGCAGCATCAGGACAGGAACGTCTCATTGTAGTCATCAGTCAGCAGCCCACCGCAAGGCGCAGGAGGCAGGACAAGCACCTTCGAGCATGGCACAGGTAAGTTTGGATGTCCACAAGGCGATGAATGCTCGAAGTCGTCATATTTTAATTTTTTATCTTCCTGTCTAGGAGCGGCATTTGAGGACCGCAGCAGAACTGGCTGTGATGACATTGGTCGAGGAGCCAATATCTGCACCTGTTCCCGTTCGAGCTGTCATCTTTAGTCATCCTTCTGTTCAGCCCAAAAGGCTGTCTCATGCGGGGATGCAGCGACAGGGCAAGGACGCCTTCAGCCGACCGCCCACAACATGACGCCGCTGGCAAACCAGGCGTCAGGACATCTATACGGCTACAAGCCGGATCTCTACGTCAGCCGGAAGGCTCCGCAGCATAGCACAGGGCGTCAGTAACATAGGCGAGGGCAGCAGGTCCCGCGACGCTCAGCACTTGGAGACAGGCCCATGGCAGAGGAGCGCCCAGAGGCAGGATCCAAGTACGGCTGCATCAGCAACAGGACAGGGACATCTCGTCGTAGTCATCATCCAGCCACCCACCGCAAGGCACGGGAGGCAGGCCAAGCACTATTATCTTCCTGTCTAGGAGCGGCATTTGAGGACCGCGGCACAACTGGCTGAGATGACGTTGGCCGGGGAGCCAATATCTACACCTGTTCCCGTTCGAGCTGTCATCTTTAGTCATCCTTCTGTTCAGCCCAAAAGGCTGGTGCAAGTGGGGATGCAGCAGCAGGACAAGGACGCCTTCAGCCGACCAGCCACAACATGGCGCCGCTGGCAAACCAGGCGTCTGGAAGCATAGAACAGGTGAGTTTGTCTTACCAAGGAGGCGAAGAAAGTCAAGGTCATCGTATTTCAAGTAATATCTTCCTGTCTTGTAGAACCAGCTGATGACTGCGGCGGATTTGGCTGTGATGAAAAACCGGCCGAGAGGCCAATTTCTGAGCCTGTTTCCGTTCACGCTGCTGTCAGTCAGCCATCCAGGCGCCAGTAGGCTCCTCAGGTTGCCGCTCACTTGGAAGGAGGCCCGCAGTAGAGTCAGCAACAGCCCTCTCGGCACTGCTGCGGCGTGTAAAGGACCTTATGCCAGTGAAGATGCCGTCTTGGGTCAATCCGCCATCCCATGTGCCCAAAACCTCCGTTTTCCATCTCTTGGTCAACGGCAATTAGGTAGGACAAGCCTGGAGCAAGCTTCAGCCGATCACGCCAAGTATGGCGCAGCAAATGGGCCAAGGATCGCGAGCATGGCCCAGGTGAGTTTAGTTTTGTTCGAAGTGCAGAAACCGTCATATTTCATGTATTGTCTTCCTATATAGTCATTGGCGAGATACTAATGGGCAGGGAAGCCAATCCATTGGTGCGCCGCGCCCGCGACGATGAGCTCACCCGTCAGGACCTCTAGAGTTTGGATGCAAACCGGATTTTAGCAGCTGAGCAGAGACATGAGCAGGATTCAATTCATTGGCACCATCCACCAATCGGCAACTGCAAGGCGCAGCAGGCATGCTACGCAGTTTGCGAGCATGATACAGGTGAGTGAGGACTATTAGTTGAGGCTAAGAAATTACAAAGCCGTCATATTTTGTGTATTAGCGTATAGGATATGGCCATTTACTTTCTGATATTGTGGCTTATCATTGTCTATGTATGGTTTGATTGTAGTAAGAAACCAGTGGCCCCCAGACTGCACCGTATATTGTCATATTTGAGTGAGGTTCTGCTTGACGGTGGGAATTTTGCGTGGCTTTGTCAGATTCATTTTTCCTTAGTTCAGCCAAACATATTTTTATGTAACTGCTGCGGCAATGACAAGACAGGCATTGGATTGCGATCAGTCCCCGTTGATCGCATTAAATGGGCAACTTGCAGCTTTTAGATTTGGGTCTAGCTTTTTCAGAACAGGATTCAGGATTTCCAACCCTGTCAGAAGGCCTGGCAACGAACCTTCTCCTGTTCGCTTTGTCTTAATTTCCTGGCAGGCATGGCGAGGTTGTAAAGGAGTTTGTCGTGGAGTAGCAGGAGAGTCGTAGACGAGAGGCACATAGTCAGGGAGACCAACCCAGAGACGCGCCACGTCCTCAGAGACGAGTTCATCAATTAAGACCCAGAAAGCTGCCTCCAAGTAATACTGCAGCAGCAGCAAAGACCAAGAGCAGGATCCGTTTCGCTGGTGTTTGTCGACAGCCGCTCACAACTTTAAGCAGCAAACAGGCCAAGCATATGCGAGCAGGGCACGGATGGGATCAGTGTGTTCGTCGTCCTAAATCAAATCATATTCCCCAGAGCCTGTAACATCAGCAATTTATCTCTTGGTCACGCACTTGGCGAGCGTGGCGAGTCGCTCTTAGCCATCCCAAAGGGAAGAAGCTGCGAATCAGTCACCCAGTGTTGGATCCAGGCCGTAGTGCAGCAGCTGACCCTGGGACAGGAAGCGGGATCCGAGTTGTTGATGCCATCCGCCAGCCGCCTACAGAAGCGTCGCAGCAGGCAGGCCAAGGGTCTGCGAGTATAGCACTGGTGAGTTTGACCAAGCCGTATTATTTTATATTATCGTCCTGTATACTAAAAGCATCTTCTTTTCAGCAGAAGGCGTAGTCAACATGCGGGGAAAAAGGCTTGCAGGCAAGGAAGCAAGTTTTGTGGAGGCAGGCTAGTCCAGCCGCCCCTATAAGCCAGATCCAGGCGAGACAGCAGCAGACCAGGGACAAGGAGCAGAATCCGTTCCGCTGGCGCCTTCCGCCAGTTGCGAAGTCGTCAGATTACATGGATAGTCAAAGCTTGTCCCAGCAGACATGGCACAAGGGGCAATCACCGGCGAGTAGGAAGAATAGCCAGAGCAAGCTTGAACCGCGACCAAGCCAGACATGGCGCAGCAGGCAGACCAAACATCCGCGAACCTGGCACTTGTAAGTTTAGTCATTGTATTTTAAGTATTGTCTTCCTGTATGGTAACAGCTTATCTCTTTCAGCCAGTCAGCGAAGCAGTAAGGTCTATTATGGGGCTCTTGGAAAGGGTAAAGATCCCAGCATGTCGCGCCCGTAAAGCCAAGCTCCTCATCAATACCAAGACCGAGTCCAATCAGGGCGCAACAGCAGACCAGGGGAAGAGGGCAGGATTCCTCCCGCCGTCGCCGTCCGCCAGCAGCCCAAACCATGGCGTGAGAAAGTCCAGAAAAGGTGGCGTCGTAGTGGCAGCAGTGCCTATTAAGGTTTTTACTTTTACTTTACTCCCTTCCTGGTGACGGATTAAAGTTCTGCGAATGGCAGCAGGCTGTTCCTAAAACATTTGAATGGCTTATTTCCTTATTTTAAGTCCCTGGCAGGCACATTCAAATATTTCGCGTCATGTGTTATTGTTATGTTTAGCATCCTTGCTGTGGTCAATAACTTTCTGATATTATGATTAATCATTGTCTGTGTGTCTTTGAGAAAAAGTTATGCTTGGCTTTGTCAATATCCTTTTTCTTCCGATCGGCCATTCGCATTCATGTGTAGCTAAAGGTTAAACATTACATAGAGGCATCCATAACATCGTTTTCTATAACCTTCTGAAGCACTGGCGAGACAGGTATTGGGGTGCGATCGGTCCCCATCGATCGACTTGTGTGATCTCCTAGCAGCTTTTGAATAAGGATCATGGCTTTTCGAGGCAAGATTCGAGTTTTCGATCCTGTCCAGGAGATACCGCCGAGCCCTCTGGCTGTTCCTTTCTCTGTTTTCCCTGACTGTAATAGGCGGCTGGGGCTGTTGATTGCTACTGACTTGGCGTGTTTGTCGCGTGAGTGAGCTGAAATCTTTTTTGTTGTGATTTATAAATCCTTGATCCCATTTTCAGCTTCCTAACTCGCTTCTTTATAGCCGCTCCATGGGATCTAGGGTTACCATTTGTCCTTTTTTGGTCAACACCTAGGGTCTTGAAAGGATTCTTGTTTTGAGCGGCGGTTTTTGATGATACCTGTTCCTTACTTTCAGGGCTGCCTAAGTGGCGCTCTGCTACAGCCAGGGCTGTGCGAATGGGTTGAACATGACTTTGCGGCAGATTCTCTGGCTTGCTATTCTTGAGGAACTCCTCTTTCAGAGCCCTATTCGAGGCCATTTTGGCCACCTTATAAGCCGGGCAACCTGTAAGAGCTACATGACAGCCTCCACAGTTTGCGCATGTTGAGGCTCTTCTCGGTTTGTTGCACTCATATGTTGGGTGGTCACCAGCGCATTTCATGCATTTGGGAGGATTTTTGCAGTAATTTTTGTGTGTCCAAATGCCTGACAAGCGAAACATTGGACCGGAGACCTACTTTTAGCCTTCCTTTCCACCCTCACACTTTGTCCTCCCAGGACCTAAGGCTCAGAATCTTAAGGTGGCTGCGATCCTCAGCAATCTCTATTTCAGCCTCAAACATTTTCATCGGGTTTCCCGAGATCCTATGCTTGATTACTCCCACATATTTGAACGCCAAATCCCAATTTCCTAAGCTCAGCCATGACCCATTGGTAGGGGGTGGATTCGTGGAGATTCCTTATGACCACAGAATACCCCTGTACTGCTTAGCTTGGAAGGTGTGCATACTAATTCCTCTCTCAGCTAGTATGGCCTTAGCCACTTCATAGGCTTGCAGATTGTGGCACTGGATTCGATGCCTTGGTTTATTTTGCATTTGTCGTGAAATTAGAGACCCCTACTCTGCAATTAAGGGTTTCGAGTAGCGGCAGAATTTGCTCGACTTTGGGGACAAATATGGCGGGACTTTTTCTGAGATGGGGCTTGCTGCCAGGGCAATGCCGGACCATGAGTTCTCTGTGCATTCACCCGTGTGGCCGTAGGAGAGACTTGGCTAGAATTGGCTGAGGAGGAACTGGCCGAGGAGCCAATTTCTGGGCCTTTTCCCGTTCACGCTGCCTACTCTCCGCCAGCCAGGCGTCAATTGGTGCCACAGGTTGCGGTTCATTTGGAAGGAGGCTCGCGGCGGGTTCAGCAACTAACCTTCGTCGGCGCTTTTGCGGGTGTTAGGGTTTTCTGCAAGTGGATTGGCTGTCCTGAATTTGTCCTTCTTCTCGGGCTTGCGACCTCCGTCCGTCTCTTATAGTGGCGAATGGAATCTTAGGCGCATGCTTCAGCCGCACGATTGCCAAACGTTGATTTGGTCCATTCATATGGATGACTTCCAGGGATTGTGAGAGTCCATAGCCATCATCAAGAACTGAAAGTCTTCAATATAACTCCCATTAACCATCTCGTTTGATTTATTTTCCATGAGAGGAGAAGGGGAAGAGATGGGCATGTCTGGTCAGTTTTTCCTCTCATGTTTAGTAGCGCAAAGAGCAGCTTGCGCCTGTGTAGTGAGAGCAGGGGGCTTGCATCGGGTCAGGTTCTAGGCCTATGCTAGTATTGGTGTTGACTAGTTTTTGAGTCAAGTTGTGGGGAGTTTCTCAGTACAGAGAGTGGCTTTGAGCGCGGGCAGTAGTTGTCCCGCTATTAAGAAGGACATTTTACCTCGTATGCGTTTGTAATATGAGGGAGAGAATCTTGGGCGGTCGTTGATAGTGTGAGTGCTTGTAGGGTGGTGAGTTTGCGCTCCCGTTGGTCTTGTTGCAGTGGTGTGTGTGTTGCGGGGGCAAGGGAAGTTCAGAGTGAGAGTGTGTAGGAGGGAGAAAATCATTGGCGCCAATTTCTTTTGCATCAGCGTCACTTTTGGAGGCTTGTCTTTGGCTGTGTCAGTGTGTGTGTATGAGGGAAGCTGGGGGACTGAGGAAGCATTCTTTGAATGTGTGAGTGTGGTGGCCATCAGGGTACCCATTTTCTTAACGCATTTCATCGGCGTCTGCTCACTATTGAGAGAAGGAGTCTAGCTGCATGAGCTTTTCCAGTGCCCAACGACAATATATTCCTCCTGCTGGACCTAACTTCCGTTGTCTGTGATTTCTTGGGCGATTCTGGCTCCGTCGGCATACTCACGCGATCTTCCCGTTTCCATGGCGGGTTTGTCAAGGGGCAGGGGTTGAGACGCCCTCACATTGGTTGAAGCAGCCGGAACGAGCAAGTTCCTACCTTTATTGGTGTCCAGCTCCTCCTCCGAGCGATGGTGGCGGACAGATTGCGACTCCTTCTGCGACAGCGACGACTCAGCATCCAGTGGCGGCTTCCTGATCAGGACATCGGTGGACTTCTTGGGGACTTTAGGCTCCGTTTTGTCATCTTAATGGCACAGCTCAGAGGAGAACTTCCAAGGGAGACCAATCGTTTATTTCATCAGCCCTTTCTACTTTCTTTATAGCAGATTTAGCAGGAATTATATGGCGTATTTATAGCTAACATTAATTACAAATTATAGTTTCTAGTTGAAACATCTGGCAGCCCGATCTGGTTATATACCGAATACTGAAACTTTGGTATTTTCGGTATATAACCAGACGATTATTGTTGGCAACAAGTTTAGTTTACATGTGTGCGGAAAAATTTAAAAGAAACAAACGGAAACATAAAACCGAAATAACAAAAACAAGATAAAGGACATCTCGACGGAGTACTAGCCGGATCTCTACATCCGCAGGAAGGCTCGGCAGCATAGCACCGGGCGGACAGCAGCATAGGCGAGGGCAGCGGGTCCCGCGAAGCTCAGCACGTGGAGACAGGCACATGGCGGGGCGCCAGAGGCAGGATCTGGTACAGCTGCAGCATCAGGACAGGAACGTCATTGTAGTCATCAGTCAGCAGCCCACCGCAAGGCGCGAGGAGGGACAAGCACCTTCGAGCATGGCACAGGTAAGTTTGGATGTCCACAAGGCGATGAATGCTCGAAGTCGTCATATTTTAATTTTTATCTTCCTGTCTAGGAGCGGCATTTGAGGACCGCAGCAGAGACTGGCTGTGATGACGTTGGTCGAGGCCAATATCTGAACCTGTTCCCGTTCGAGCTGTCATCTTTAGTCATCCTTCTGTTTCAGCCCAAAGGCTGTCATGCAGGGGATGCAGCGACAGGGCAAGGACGCCTTCAGCCGACCGCCACAACATGACGCCGCTGGCAAACCAGGCGTCTGGACAGCTATACGGCTGCAAGCCGGATCTCCCCTCGGCCGGAAGGCTCCGCAGCGCTGGGGCGTCAGTAACATAG
>JABJVT010000040.1:0-60487 GCA_014170255.2 Drosophila triauraria
CGCCTGATGAAACACTCTTCTATTTGACTGAAATTCTCCGGTAACGTCGCCCTTCTCGGCCATTTCATCGGAGCTTGTGACGCCCATTGCAGTCTCTGGAAATTAGAGAATAAAGATGATTAATTTAATATTAATTTAATCATTAATATATAAGATATTTACCACAAATACTATTCAGAGTAAATCTGGGAATAACATCGTTCAGAACAATGGTAGCCTCATCTTTGCCCTTAAATTGCAGCAAGAACTTCTGAAATCTCCGTTCTTGAAAAATAAATTATTTATTAATAAAGTAATTAAAAGTTTATTTTTATTTATTTTAAGAAACTCACTTGAAAATCTCCTGAAACTGATTCAATATATTAAAGTGGAACGTAGGGGTAAGCATCTTGCGGCGAGCATGCCACTTTTTACCTTAAATATTAAATTTATTAATATTACATAGAAAAGGTATATCCACTAAAACTAACCTGTGGATGTCAGCAAGCCAGTCCTCAGGAAGGGATGCAGGAAATTGTAGACCAATCCCTTGGTTATAAGGTTCGGATGATTCATAACATTCTCGGCAATCTCCGCGTCAATATTGTAGATAGGCGTACCCATACCGTATTCCACGTATGTTTCCTTCATTTTTCGGCAGTGATTCGTGAGTGTTCAAAGACACCAGCTGAAGTAAAAAAGTGAACAAAAAATTCATCAAAATTCAAATCAGTAATAATAAAAGAAACATGAGATAAACATGAGCTAAACATGATATAGACATAGGCTAGACATAAGATAAGCTACCCATAGATAAAAGTACCCTATTTACCCACCATGATCACAGCCACAAGTCAAAGTGTTCCCAAAGATGGTTCTACCCGGAGATACCGGGGATATGCTCTCCACCAGGCCGGCCATCCTTGGTGTACAGCCTCCTGGCAAAGAAGGACATAACGTGGTAGTCCTTGTTAAGCCTGAAGAGCCAGTGCAGCAGCACGCTCCAGCCACGAGCAGAATCAAGAAGAACATTTTTACTGAACGAACCGGAACCGTTGACTCGTCAAACCGAACTGATCGCTGCTCTCGAACTGGGGTGCTCTGTTTGTGCTATCAGTCGGTCGCATTCACTTTTAATGACACCCGACTAGCAGCAATTACTTCTAGCAGAACTGAATAGATACATATATGTATGTAGATCATATAACTATATTCACGGTCGACCAGCGGCGGCTAACAAACATATTATTCTGTGTCGGGTTTATGAGCAATGAGACAAAGTTGATTTTACAACAAACTGGTTTCACCAAAACACTATTTAAATCTGCCTTTGATATATTTTTGCGTCGTTTGTTTTGTTTATTTGTGTGTTTGGTGACCAAAAGTTTTATACATATCTCATATCTTTGGAAAAAATATAAAATCCGTTTTAGCTTAGTCATTAAGAGGCATGTTTACAGTACAAAAAGCTTCGCCAGCAAATCGTTCTGTCCAGTTGGACTTTAAAGATTAAAATGAACCGAGGAATCAAAAGCTCTTTGAAATCTTTAAAAATATATTTATTTATTATTTGCTAAGTCATAATGACGAGGAATTATATTTTACAAAGCAAAGATTGATTTCAGTTGAGGAAAATTTAGTAAAGTCTGTAAGTTGAAGCGACATTTAGACAGAATACTATATAAGTATGTAAATAGTCCTGAAATTAGCCCTGCAGAGGTATAATAATTTTGAATATTATTTTTAATTTTTTTATTAAATATTTTTGATCAGCATCAACAGTCGTCCGTCCACTTCTCCGTCAGTATTAGAAATATCTGTAGATTTTCTAAGATATTTTAATTGTATATGATTTCCTAAATTTGACTTTAATTACATAATAGAAAATTAAATAGAATATTACGATAACAACAGAAGATAGGAAGATAATATGTCTTCAATATAGTAATGTAACTTCAAAATATAGTTTCTTAACGAATTTCAATTTCGGTCAAGCATATAGAAGAGATTGGGTCTTTTTGCCAACAGTCAGGGTATAAAACTTCGACTTCCAAACTGGGAACAATATATTTTCTAAAATAAAATGATTGATCCTGACCTACCCTACTTTCTGATTTCTTCTTATTAGAAGAACGAAGAAGAAGGTTTATTTAAAAGCTGATATACATACAAAGCATGACTCACAAAGTTATTGTTAAAGACTTTATTGGCAATAAATAGTCATATCAGATAGTATAAACACACAATAAGAGCCTTTAGACTATGGTACGCAGAAAAATCATTCAATTAATAAATTAATATTTATGAATTTAGAAATTGAAGTGATCCCAGCAGCTGACAAAAATAAATAAGTTCACGCCGGTATGCTTTTAATCAATTATTTTCAGGGTATTTATATATATACCTATTCCTATAGATGTGTTTGTAAAAATATCAAGACTTGGTTCTATCTGATGAAATCTGCAAAGAATATATGAAATTTATTAATCGCCTTCTCGGGATTCTAAGAATATGAACATGAATTTATTTCACAATGCAGAGTAAGTGTGGCAAGTACAAAAGGCACTTAAATCGAATTGGCACGTGTATCTATATATAATCTCCTTAAATCGATGGGCTATAACAGTCAGTTCCGCCTCACAAGCTTGACTTTATCTTGTCCTTGAAGCGCAGGGTGATGCCCGTCTGAAAGATAATGGACTTGGGATCGATAACGGGCAGAATCGGAACCGCTTGAGGATGACCACCAGCAGGTCTTCATTTCCTGCATGGCATATTTTGACCTGTAATAGGAAGGGTTAAGAAACATTAAGGAGGCTGATGCAGATATTCTAGGATTTTCCTTACCTATGCAGTTCCTTTGTCCAGCGCTGAAGGGTATGTAGGCGTAGATGTGCCGGTTTGGCAGTTCTCAGGCAGAAATCGCTCGGACGGAATTCTTCAGGGCTATCCCAGTACTTGGGATTGCGATGAATGTCGTAGACATGTATATTGATCTGGGAACGCTTGGGCAGGATGAGGCCATTGTCCAGCACCGTCTCCTCGATAGTTTGGCGACCCATAATGGGAATGGAGGATACAGGCGCAGGGTCTCCTTCAGGAAGTACTCCAAGTGCCGCAGTCTATTCAGCTGGGCCATGTTCAAGTTGCTCAAGTCGTCTGGAAGGGATATAAAGATATATAATGGTTCTTACTATGAAATATATCCAACTAACCTGCTATGTTTTCTTGGATTTCCTGGTAGCAAAGCTCTTGTTGTTCGGTATAGGCTCCCATATTCAGCAGACTAAAGGTCAGGCCAATCGAGGTGGGGTCATAGCCCTCGGCCATAAAGTGTCCACTCCTCGCAGATTATGTGAATGAGGCCATCTTTCTCCGCACAAATCAAGGTGTGCATGGCAAAGCGTTTCTTTCTGATGACGCACCTGATTAATCAATATTCAAAGAAAGATTAAATTAAATATCAAAATAAGCTTCATTTCATGATTTTTCATAATCATCTGCTGTCTGGGTGCTCTTCTTATAACCAGAATCTTGGCTATGATTTCGCTGGAAAATCATGGACCACCTGCAGAGCCTTGTTATATTCCCGGGCTGCGAAAGGTTAAAGAGGAAGTCGTCCCAAAAAGGGATTACTTATGCGTCGGATGAAGCTCTCATCGATCAGCAGGAAATTCTTGCGGTAAAGATCACCCTTCTCGGCCATTTCATCCAGTTTAATGCCCATGGCAGTTTCTATTGGGGAAAGGAATTAATTAAAGATCCTTTAAAGCTTTGTTCTGTTTACCACAAATGCTGTTCAGAGTGAATCTGGCCACGGGATCCTTCAGCGAGACAATGCACTCGTCTTGGCCTTCAAATGGTTCCACAAACTTTAGGCTTTCAGCTCTGATAAATAAAGTAATCAAAGTTAATTACGTATTATTAACTAAAGAGTGATTAAAACCCACACAAAGATCTCTTGGAACTGGTTCAGTATATCGAAATGGAAGGTTCTGGTCAGCATATTCCTTCGCGTGCCATTTCTTTTCTGCAAAGGAAGGTTATTAATTCTCGAACTCTATAAGATCAGTATCCAAACCCACGTGAGGCCGTCAGAATCCCCGTTCTGAGAAGGGATGCAGAAAATTATATATTGCACTCTTGCTTATCAGGTTCGGATGGTTCAGAATATTCCCGCATTGTGGGCATCGATGACGTTGAAACTGGACCAGCCCATGGCATACTGAAGATAGCTCTCGATGCTTTCCCGCCAGTCTTCGAAAGTGACTGAAAACTCCAGCTGATTAAACCAATAAATAATATATATTCTTAGATAAGAAACCCAGGCCGATGTCAAGGTTCACTCACCGGAGTCTTTACAAATCAAGTCAAAGCTGTTGGCAAAGATGGTTTGACCCTTCGACAGGGGCACCACACTTTCAGGGGCCTGCCATCCGTGGTCCGAACCCTCCGGGCGAAGGTGGCCAGTATGTAGTAGTCTTTGTTTACCTTGTGGACCCAGTGGACGAGCACACTGAGGGCCACCGAGAGCCAGAGCAACCAGATCATCGTCAGTATCGGCAAAGAACTGGATCCGAGCGCCTCACAATCACTACTGCTGGGATGGCTTTTCGTTCCACGCTAGTTTTCTTTATCAACCGGTTTCGGTTTTAAACAACACACACGGTCCGGCTCTTACTGATTAGATTTTACTCTGGACATGTGTATTTATTTGTATTTATCCATATATTTGGTTATGTGTATCGTATGCTTGTTCGCTCAGCTGGCTCGGAGATTTCGGGTCGCGTTCAGCAGGTTTGATAAGGTTCTCGCGGTTTTAATCGATGTTTTGAGATGATAGTTCACGGACTGAGAGCTAGAGGAGTTGCTAGTACTGAAATTAAAATTAACTAGTTTTAGCTTAATAGTTGAATATATTTACTGAATATTTGTTGGATGATTATAGAATCCTTCCAGTCCTATCTTGCATCCTTTTATGTGTAACAGGAATGACCTTAGGCATGCATGCCAATTCAGCAAGTGGTAAGCGAAATTCAGGTGCCTGAAATTCGGTACTCCTTCGCAGGTGGATATTTATACCCGGTACCCATAGATACAGGGTATTATAAGTTGTGCCAACCGAGAATGTATGTAACAGGCAGAAGAGAAATTCCGACCCTATAAAGTATATATATTCTTGATCAGCGTCACTAGCCGAGTCGATCTAGCCATGTCCGTCTGTCCGTCTGTCCGTCCGTGTGAAACAGATCTGAGACTGACAACATTGGAATCTGTTGCACGCAGATCAAGTTTGTTTTAAATTTGGCTACGCCCACTTCCGCCCAATTTTGTAAAAACTTTATATAAGCTATAGTCGTAATTTTAAACGGCAGTAGCGAAAAGTGTTGCATGCTTTCGGGCGCAGTATTAATTCAAAATGCAGCTGCGTACAGCTGCAGAATTTCAATCTCTTTTGAACTTTGCTTAACATGTTTTGGCAACATTTGTCTTTTTTGTCAACATTTTGTTTTCCATGCCTGTGTGCTATTTAATTTCACGTATTTTGGGTACTGGGTATCTCACAGTCGGTCACACTCGACTGTAGCTTTCTCACTTGTTTATATGGAATTTTAATAAACGAGACGTCTGATAAATTATTTAAAATTCATATCTAAATAAATAATAAAATAAATAAATATATAAATCCTTGGTAAGAGGAAACAGGCTGTATGAACAAACCTGTTAGATTTGTCTTCTGACAAAACGATCTGTGTATTTGGCAATTAGTGAACAAATCTTATTTCTGTATGAAGATCAGATTTACTATAGACCTCGAGTGTGGCGAAATTACGAAATATATTTATATTAAAATAAATACAGTATAATTAGGTAAGCTGTCTGATTTTATTATGAAAACCAGAGCAGTGACAGAATCACTACATGAAAACTAAGGAGACTTTTCTGTAGGTAGTAGGCACATACCTACTGCCAATTCTTAGTCCCTCCGCTTGCAACTTTGCTTTAAGTTTAGATTATCAAATCCCCCTGACGAGTACATGTCTAAATGCATTTCACTTGTTAACAAGCTTAATGCTATTAAATCTAATTGAAAACAACCTTTTCCCTGTTCATCTTGCTTGACGTTGCCACTTCCAATCAACTAAGTGCTCGATGGCTCCTTGGTCAGGGCCTATTTTTCCCTTTGCCATTATTTTGTTGCATTTGCATCGGCAGCTAATTGGCAATTGGATTTCATCAATTACAAGAAACGCAGTAATGCCATTTGACATCGCTATACTATTTCACTCGACCTACTTTTCTGACAAAGTACATGACACATTACGGGAATAAAAGCTGGAGGAGGAGCAGAAGGAGCAGCAGGAGAAGAAAGCGAGTTGGTCTGAAAGCTGAATGCAACTTGAGGCTGCCTTCGGCGATTACGAAAAGAGAGATGGAAATGGCGGAAAATGCAGTCAGTCATGGCTTTTGCGTTCCTGACAGAAACTTCACCGAATCCGGATCCCAATCCCAATTCGACTCTGTTTCAGGTCGAGCGCCCTGCCTGGGCTGCCTGGGCTGCCTCATGTAAAATTGAAACTTGAACTGTGCGTTGGTCCTACGACCTTCCACTGGCAGCCCTTCATCCTTCATGCTGTCTGCCTTTCTTCCCCTGATTACTTGCCAGCATGCCAAATGCATATTGGAAATTTGCAATTTCGATGGCACTCCGAACACGTCGAGGAGGAGCAACCGTCGTCATCGAGTGGAAAATTCGCCGAAACCCGGGCCAAGTTATTAAATTAGATCACATATGAAATATTTATGGCAAGAGTTGCCTCCAACTGGCTGACTTGAAATTGCATTACCTTCAGCCAGGCCGCAATCTTTGGTGGATAAGTTTATAAAACACTGAGGGAAATCAGGGGCTCAAAAGATTATTTAAGTTCTTGATGAAAAAAGGTTTAAGTCAAGAAATTAGAGCCCAAAAATGTATAAAGCCATTTCTTGGAAACTTAAATAAAATTAGGAATTACTTCTTTAAAAAAACTATAAGAAATTGAATTATTTTTATTTGGAAAAAAGTTTTCTATTAAGTCCTTAAATATCCAGGTTTAATTCTCTTCTCCAATTATTTTTATAAACTCTTTTACACCCTTCCTCACATCTTTATAAACTTTTCTCACAGTGCTCTTATTTTCGTTTCCATTATCATCCATTCCCAGATGCCTCGCCGGGCTGTCGGGCGCCGGATGTTCGCTTCACGATTGTCAAGCCGGAAGCCACCACCGAGCAGCCGTTGGCCAAGTTCGAGACGACCCAGGTCTACCTGCCGGAGGATTTCACCACGGCGGATGTGGAGTTCATCGATTCGGTGCCCCGCCATCCCAGCGAGAACCATGCGGCCGTAATCAATCCGTATTCCCTGGACCTGGGCGATGACCACCTGCATGTGGGCGATGCCGCCGCCAGTTTGGTGGGCGACGATGACCTGGGCGATGATGATGACGAGCTCCCTGACGACACCACCCCCGACAAGCGCTTGGGTAATAACCGCAAGCAGGGCAAGCGACGTCGCTCGGGTTCCGGACGCCGCCGGCGGATTGAGAACGATAATGGACAGACGGGCCGTGGTCGTGGCAGTCGGTACAAGCGTCATGCCATCCTTCACGACACCGAAGCCTCCCCGGATACAGATCGCTGGGCGGGCAGCAAGCTGGCCGCCGAGGGAGATGTCTACTATGTCCACATTGCTGATATCCTGAAGAGCAGGGAACCCAATAGGGAGCTAAAGTCCAAGCTGCACAAACTCAAGATGAAGGCCAGGATGAACAAGTGTCTGAAGGATGGTGACAAGGAGAAGTGCTTGAAACTGTTGCAAAAGAAGCCCAAGAAGAAGGCTCCCAGGCAGGAGGAGGCCCTCAAAAAGGAGAAGAAGCTGCCCAGGGAAGAAAAGAAGCAGCCTAGAAAAGAGAAGCATCTCTCCAAGGAGGAGAAACCTTTAGAAGAAGTCTCAGAGGACCTGGATCAACCCCACGAGACCGGACATCACCGCCGACGCGGCGACAGTCACGCTGCAGAGCTCGACCAGCGTGACCGGAGTCCGCGTTGGCGTCGCCGCCGCCGCAGCACCGACTCCAAGGGCGATCTTGGCCAGCTCCCCGGAGCCGGAGATCGGCCCGCAGCTGCCTGCGCAGGAGGAGGAGGCGGCCGAGCTTCAGCAGTACGGAAATCAGTCGAGCAGTGCACGAGTGGCCCTGTTGTGGCAACGTGTTAAGCGCAAGTCGGGCAAGACCACGGGTGCACTGAGCCGTCCGAAGGGTGGTGGCGACTCTAGCTCCAAGACCACCAGTCGCAAGGACAAGGGTGAGTGTGCGTCCGCACGGCGGCCAGACACTGGCAATGCCACAGTGCCCAATTCCTACGACGGACTTTAGCCGCTGTCGCTGTCTCGTTGTCTGTCTGTTCCGTCCGTGTCGCGCCCCATATGACTATATAAGGTCGTCTGGAGAGAGGCGGTCTAGCCCGCCGGAGTGCCCTTGCAAAGGAATGCCCTTGATGTAGTTGCTAGTAAGTCTTCCTAGGTGGTCCGATTGCGTTTCAGGGATTTAAGGGTTATTAAAGTGCTTAATTTGGGTTTAATTATGATTTTTAATTCAAGTTTTTCGAGAATTTAAGATGTTAAAGAATAAAGTGTCAAAGATTACTTAATAGAAGGATATAATCTTCAATTTGTTATAAAATAATCCCAATTACTATATATTTTCTATGTAAATATTCCCTAAAAATAGGCTTTAACTTTTACCTTACCTTCTAGCGATTTTAGCTCTTCATTTTGTTTTTAAACTGTATATAATATTGCTAAATTCGGCGCTTTTGCAAGGGCATTTAAACACATGAACACATACATGCAACACACCTGAAACACACATGCAACACACACCTCAACACACACCTGAACACCTATACATTAACGGAAGTTGGTGAGGCGAGGACACACACCGAACATACTCGTAAAAGCTAATCGCAGTCACAGCCAAAGCCACAGCCATCGCATAGCATACAGCCATACCATAGTTCATCCTCCCTCAGAGCTCAGTTCACACCTGCACCAGGCACCTGAAACCCTCACCCGATAACCCTTCATCCGTAACCCATAGACCGTACCTTGCACCCTAGACCCTCTTTGGGCCTTTCATTACTCCAACGCCGCCTGCCATCGCTGCGGCATGGCTGGTCATGGTTTATTTGGCCGTCCATATCTTTGTCGTGGTCTGGCAGAGAGTTCAGAGTTCGGAGCACCGCTCTTTGTTGGCGGTTGGATGTTGGCCCTTTGTTATGGCCAACTTCGGGGCCCGGAATGATTTTCCTTTTCCAGCCTTTGTTTGCCTTGGAAAGCGGCTCGCTTTTGTCCGTATCCGCAGCCACAGCCATCTCCGTCTCCGGCTCCGGCTTGGCTCAGCTCCCTTTCTTTTGGTTTTCTATTAAGCAGCCCCATTTCTGGTATAATATTATCTTTGGTGTTATCTTTGCCTTTCACATCTCCCTCCTTGGTTTTTATTTTTGATGGGTTTGCTGCTGGAAAATGAAGTTGTATCCTGCTAAGTGGCCACTTGGCCAGGCCAGCCTTCTGGTTTTCTTTTTAATGCATATCTAAGCACTTGAAGTTTTTCAGCTGGCAGCACTTTTCGCACGTCCCGTGGCTTTTCAAGGGGCTCTTCCGAGGGACTAATGTGGCTGGGCCTTTTCCGTAGCCCAGAGATCGCACTTCATTACCATAGCACCCACATCCGCATCCACATCCTCATTTCGTTCGCATGCCGCTCGACGGCTCATTAGATGCTTGCTCTATTTGCTCAATCCCCTCTGAACGTCTATCTACCCCACCCTGTTTCTTGGCATGGTACATTGCCCATCTCACGACGCCCACACCTTCTGCTCTTCTCGTCCCCGGTTCGATTATTCAGGTATCTACGACGAGGACACTGGCTACTCGCCCGTCCATCCCGATGAGGAGTTCGATGAGGACGAGGAGGAGGACGAGGAGGTGGACATCCTGCAGCAGTTCACCGAGGTCTCCGAGATCCGTTTCCCCGGCGAGATCGGACCCATGGGCGATCGCAGGCTATGCAAGATCCGTTGCGTCAAGGGCAAGTGGGTGGGTCCGCTCTGTGCCACCAACGAGGAGGGTAAGTGAGCCACTCCTGCACACAGCTCACACTCACCCAAGGACACGACAATAGCCGCATTGATTACACACTCACAGAGATACACAGATACTTAGTTGCAGTCGCAGATACATAGCTCCAGTTGCAGATACACTTAAGTCACACAAACACAAGTTGCGAATTCATTTGTACGTTCTACGCAAATAAAGCCAACTCAATCAGCGCACAATCGAACAAAGGACACAATCAGATTGTTGTTTCATTTTAATCCACTTATTGTTTTCACCAATTAAAAGTACACAGGGAAAAACACTTTTTAAACATGCCTTAAATTAAATACAAGCTGTGATTAAGTGCTTGAAATTGAATAAAATCGTATATTGGCATGTTTAGCCTTTTAATTTATTATATATCTAATCATAGCTAGTAAATAGTTCACAAAATAATATTAAAACATAAACTTTGGACACAAAATAATACATTTTCGATACCTTAAAGTGCACAGTTTGCTGTGCTACATAAATCTTAAAAGATTTTAGGATATTGAATTTAGGTACTACAATTGGAATCTTTTTACACCTATATACCTCGCTATACGGCCCATCTTTATACTTCATTTCGTTAAATCCGCTTTCTTCAATTCCTTTTAAGATTTACAACCTAAAATATTTTGCTACAATGGCAAAAAAACATTTTTCAATTTTGATACTTAAGAAAAATTAATCCTTTATACAGCTTTTCGGTTAGCGGCTAAGTTTTGTAAAACGTATCTAGGCCGTAAAGCGAGGTATTGGACTTAATTAGGTATTGGACTTCTCATTAGTTTCTGTGGATAAAAAGGCCCGCAAAATATTTAGTTCTTGAAATTAGCATAAAAGCCCGCCTAAAAGTATGCTGCAAAAAATTTAAAATTGTATTGCATACTTTTGGGCATTTATTTAAATGATTTCAAATCACTTTTTGGACAAAACCCAAGAGATTTATGTAGCACCCGCACTTTAAGCAAATATATAAATAACATTTACCCAAATGATGACCGATTTCGGTGATATTTTCTCTATGTACACCAAATTATCCCATTCTGCAGACGATAATGGGAACGTGAAGTTCCAGCCGCTGTACAAGAGCTGCCACGTCAACCGGATACCGACGCACCTGCTGCTCAGCTATCGCAACATTTCAGTGGTAAGTGAGGTTGAGGGTCGAGGTCCTTCGACAGGATCACCTGGCTGCCGCACGAAAAACACCACAAAGCAAAGCTAAGCAAAGCACAGCACAACACATACATGCAAAGCACACACGCACACCGGTACACCATATGCATATACGTATACGTTTTGTAGATTTCCGGACTGGCCGATTTCCGGAGAGCCTGCGATACGCCGATAAATCTCGATTGGGCCGATATCTCAACTCCGTTATCGATTCCGAGTTCGATTTCGTCCTTCTCTCTCTCTCTCTCTGTCTCTCTGTCCTCTCGCACCAACCGTCTCTCTTTCGCTCTTTATCTCTCTCTCTGTCTATCGCTCTTAATCTCCTCATATCTCAGCCTGAAATAAATCTCACCAAAAATCTCTCAATATCTCAATCTCAATCTCAACCTCAATCGCAATCGCTATCTCAATCGCAACTGCAGCGATTCAGCCATCTGCATGCTGATGCTCGAGAATCGGGCGACTATATCAATCGATCCTATAGAACTTGTGTGTTTTTTTGGTACTCTCTGATTCTCTCTCTTGCAGACACCGATCCCACCAAATCGCGGCTGGCGTAAAACGCGCTTATCCAAATCGACACTTCTCTCAAATACAGAAATTGTGAGTCGTCGTTGTAGCTGTTGTGTAGATTGCACCACCAGATCCACCAGATACACTCCAGCCAGAGCACCAAATAAAGATACTCAAACACACACTCCCAGTAACACACACACACGGCACACAACACCTCGTGTTCCCCCGACACACAGGAGATACAGATACCAGATACCACAGACACCAGAGATAGATACAGATACAGATGCGAGGAACTGCACGCCAGAGCAACCAGAGAGCCGTATTTCCCAGTTCGCGGGAACCTCTGATTTTTGTGATAACTTTCTCCACTTTCTCTCTCTCTCTCTCTCTATTTCCTCCTCCTTCTTTCCCCATTCGCTTTCTCTGTTAGAACGTGGGCTGGGATCTGCCGCATGGACACTCTCTGCAGGCGCGCTGCCAGGAGCTGGGCATCTACAAGCTCCTTGGCGAATCCCGGGTTCTTTGCTCTAATGGTCTCTGGGCTCCCAGGATGCCCAGCTGCGTGCCCACCACAGTGCTGACCAATTACTCGGAGGATAGTGCACCCTCGATCCGCATCAAGATCTTTAATGGCTCGCACTCCTTTGAGCCCTCGGGCGTGATGGCTGTTCCCCCGCACAGCACCGTGCTCATGGACTGCATGTATCCCAGGGTTAGGGGCACCCCCGAGTGGAGCTGGACCAGCTGGTACATGCAGTACTCCACAGGTGAGGGTTTAGCCTAACATTTCCCCCAATGACAGTGAGAAACTTCCTTCTCTTACAGGCTGGTCTCCCGCCCAGGAGGAGAAGGCCGTTCGCTATCGGCTGAGCATCAAGAATATTGAGAACAATGATTCCGGCACCTTCACTTGCACTTCCCCTCGTGGACTGACCAACAGCATTGCCGTTGTGGTGGCCACTTCGACGTGTCCGCAGCTGACAGAGCCGCTGGCACCGCTCAAGCTGCGCCTCGAGGGCAACAAGCTGGGCCAGCGGGCGCTTTACGAGTGTCCCGAGGGCTTTCGGCTAGACGGCGCCTGGAACGCCACCTGCCTGGCCTCCGGCAATTGGTCATCGCCGACGCCGACCTGCCATGCCATCCAGTGTCCGCGCCTGGAGCTGGATGACCCCCATCTCAGCCTGATCGAGCTGAATACGTCGGCATGGGGGCGGGCGGTGTTCAAATGCCAGTGGGGCTTCAAGCTGACCGGACCGGCGCAGCTGGACTGTGAGCCGTCGGGCGTCTGGAGTGGCCCCGTTCCCCGTTGCAAAGGTGAGCGATAATCGGTGGGGGCATTTAAGGTATTTATTAATAAAAGTTAAAAGTGTATTTTAATTATAAAGAGTAAGTTGTTACATATTGTTCTAAGTAGGTAGTTGATATAGTAGGAGCTTTTGGTTGAGCTAAAGACCAATATAATCCCTAAGTTGCCGAACAGCCATATATTTGTTTTGCAATATGCAAGCCATTTTTCTGCAAGTGACAAATTTGCTTCCCTCTCGCTAGCACAGAGTTGAGAGAGATAAGGTCTATTATTATTATTATTATTTGCTAAACTTTTAACTAAGTTTAGCTCTTCTGTAAAGATAAATTCATTTTTTTGGCTGCTTAAATTTATTACGTAGGGAGAAGGTCACATAATATGAACCTTATAATTTTAATTGATGCAAAATTTCTTTAATATTTGAACTAACTCACAAAACCCCTGTCCCACCGCCACCCAATCCCGTCTCATCCTCCTCCACAGTCATCCAGTGCGTAATGCCAGTGGCGCCGCTCAATGGGCGGATCGGTGGCACCAGCCTCAGCCAGCGGCGACTCACCGTGGGCGCCCTGGTCACGTTCAGCTGCAACGACGGTCACAGCCTGGTGGGCGAGTCGAGCATCATCTGCACGGAGAACGGACAGTGGTCGCACTCGCCGCCATTTTGTAAGTAGCCACTCCGCCACTCACTCACACACTCACTGACATAGATGCGTATGCGCGCATACGTGTCCGTTATATGGATGTGCGTGCGCTGATCCCCGGGATCCCCCGGATTCCCGGAGCACCGCTCCACTACTACTACTACTACTACTCCTCCACGTGGACCCCATTAATGACTCTTGTGTTGTATTTCCGCCGATCTTGATACCGTTGATACCGAATCTGAATCTGAATCCGAAACCGATACCGATACCGATACCGATACCGCTAACTGCTAACCGATAACCGATACCGCTCACGAATCTCATCACATCCACATAATCGCACGCACATGTAACATGCCTCTGTACATGCATGACTTGCCCACTGACCACCCACGATCTCAGGCAAATCGCAGTGCCCGTATCCGGGCGACCCGCCCAACGGCCTGATAGCGCCGCTCAAGTTTAACTACGACGCCGGAGACTACCTGAGCGTCCAGTGCCGGCCCGGATTTGTCCAGAGTTACGAGGGTCCGCCCGAGCGGCCCAAGTGCCAGCCGGATGGCCGGTGGTCCGGTCCGCTGCCCAAGTGCAAGAGCTACGAGGAGGTGTAACCTCCAGATTCAGATCCAAGTCAAGAAACTGAACCCGCATTCAAAGGAAGCCAAGGATTCGCCGCCATTACGATGGATCATCAGCCAGTAACTCCCAAAAGAAAATACAGATCGAAACCGAGTGATATTTAGATTAACTTAGTGAGAGGTATCAAAATTAATAGATATTTTATCAGATAGGTTCAATTCTCCAATTCTCGATATCTTTTAGTGGGGAACTCTCTCCCGAGAAAAGCTTTTGAAAACTCTATGTTATATACTCCAAATAGATCAAGTTCAGGATCAGGCACACGCCACACACCACACCCACTCTACACATTTGTTCTTCAGATCGAAACACTTTGCGCTTGCATTCCATTCTTGTACTAACTCTACTACTTAAAGAATTATATATATAATCAACAGCTAGTACAGGTATTTATGTATTACGTATATTCTGGTTGCAACTCCAAGTTACATAAATGTAAATGTTTAAAACGAAAACGAAAATGAAAACGAAGCGAACACAACTTACCCACAGTGCGAGTATATATACGATATACACAGATTAACGATTCTATTCCACCATAACGAATGTATTACACACTGACAGGACGAGGGAGAGCAGATTGCAGCAGCAGTTGTTGTGGGATGAGTTAATTAGTTAGGAGCTAAGCACCAGGGACAGGGACAGGGACAGGGACAGACCAAATGGAAGTCATATCCCTTAATTATTCCGTGTAGACCGGGGAGCATAGGTATTGTGAGCAGCTGCAATCTTTTGTGTAAAGAAAAGACCGTTTTAAAATAAAATTACGAATATTGTGTAAAATGCAACACTTCTTCGTCTTTAACTGTCTTTGGGGAATCATGGAGAAACTAAAGGGGACAAATCCTCAGTGAGCTCGGCGTGAAACTGTGCCAAGGAAAGCCATATGCAGGCATGCTTGTTTCCCTTTCGCCTAAGCCAGTTGCTAATGCGAGCACACGGGAGCAACATATCCAGCGGCAACATTTACAGCAGCAACATCGAAAGCGGCATCAGCGGCAAAAGCAAACATTTACCTCATAAATGGGCGCGGCACTGGGAGAAAAAATATTACAGGAAATACGTATACGTAATATATAAAAATATAAAAGAAATTCCTTGGAATCTTGAATTTTTTGCATATTTCATTTCAATTTTTAAAGATATTTATTAATTTAAAATAAATATAAGTGTCGTAATCAGTTTGCCTAGTGTGACCATTTACCATTAAAATGTTAATAGTTCCCATGTTCAAAGCAAAAATGGAATAGAGTGACCAGGTAATTAAAACAAATAAATTAAATATAAAATAGATTAGGGAAGGCTTTGATTGATTATTTATTTTTATAGTCAAGTTAAATTATCTTTATTATCTATTCATCTCTTTCAACCTTCAGCCAAGTATTTTTAACTACAGTAAAAAAGAAAAAAATATAAAAAATCATTAAAAACAAGAAAGGAAGTTAGCTTCTGTTTTTTTTTTTTTTTTAATTTGATTATAAATAATTGAGATTTTAATGGCGAATCGGAAAATATACGGCTTTTGGGTATCACATTAATTTTGGCTATAAGAGGCTCCCAAGAAGACCTTAAATTAGCGCATTTTTGGGTTTTATTTTATTTAATAGTCAACTTAATTCCCCTTTAATTATTATTCAAATTAAATAAGAAACCTACTATTTTTCCCAGTGCACTTCACCTGTTCAGCTCAGCTGAATGCCACCCGTGTTTCAGAGCGGAAGTGAAATTCATTTAAAAGCTGAGAGGAGCGTGGAAATTTAGTTGGTAATCTTCCGCCAGGTTTCCCGCTCGTATTCGAGCGTGCGTGGTGTGTGGCATCAGCAGCCCACCTTGTGCACCTGGAAAATTAATTTGTTTTGTTCCTTTGCACCTCGAAACGATTGAGGCTTCATTTCCCGCCGCCAGCTCATTTTCCACACATGGCCGCCGAAGCGCCATTGTCGTTTATAACCAACCGCGCCATGCCCAACGCCCCGCTCATTTAATGGCAATTTGGCTGAGGATGTGGGTGAGAGTGGGGCTGCCATGGATGCAGCGCCCTGTGGCGGGGAAAGGTGTCCAAATTGAGACGCCCCGCTGTCGCAGAGCTGCTATGTGGGTGCGTAATTAAAATTAACTGCTCCTGTTACTCGCACTTCTGGTGTTACGGCTGTTGTCGCAAATTGGTTTTGCTTGTTTGCCAGTCCCAAAAATTAATACAACAGGCTTTGCTTCTCGGTCTCCCTCTCGGCACGACATTAAACTCGCATTTAACTCAAACTCGACTCAAATTCGGAGATGGTAACTTTCAAGGCGGCCCAAACACCATGTAGCCCTAATTGTTTGGGTTAATTAAGGAACATGCAATTAGCCGCACGCGGATGTGGATGTGGATGCTGCTCCCGATTCTGATACGATGCATATCCTGTTCCGATTCCAGCTGAAAGTTGAGCAATTTTCATTAGCACCTCTGGAGCTGCAGCGAGGCAAGAGCCCTCGCATCGCATGCGGACATCCGAGTCAGCTCAAACATATCACAACTGCAATATTTTCCGTCCGTGCTCTCGGTCCACAAGCGATGAACTATGCATGTCACGTAGCTCAAAAGCGGTGTCCCCGCACTTTGGACTCACACACTCGCTCTGCACCCACTCGCTGATACACAAGGAAAAATTGGAGTGAAATCATGGATTTAAAAGTAAATAGAGAGGACATCAATACAAAATATAAGTTAAGATTACTTTATTAATATTTGTGGCTTTAAAGTGAGTTGAAAACCCTAAAAGACTTATCCAATAACATTAAAAATCATATTTGTTATGTCATTAGGACTAAAAATATTTTGTAGCATACTTTTGGGCACCTTTTTAAGCGATTTAACATTTCAAAATAATTTAGCAAACTCTGCTTTGGCTGTTATTTCCCTTAAACCTCTAACCTCACACTACAATTTGGTACTTTCCATGAACCCCAATTTAAGCGATTTCAAATCTTCAAAAGATTAGGCCAGCCTTGCACTCACAATTCCTAACCTTATATAGGATTTTAATTAGCTCATTATGTTTTTTTATGTTTCTTAGTTATATTAAAAGACTTTAAAACATGTCTAGTACTATTTGCCACAAAAATATTTCATATATATTAATTATAGCATCCTTTTTGGGTAAGTTACCAACTAAAATTTGATCCTTTTTCCCTCTCTGCATCTGCATCATAAAAAACGAGCTTGGCCCCGGAACTTTTGGCCTGCCCCCCAGTCGTGTCCTGGTCTGGATGTTAAATGCATGCCAAAGCCCCGAGGCTAACTACACTTGAACTCCCACTTTCCACCATCCTGGTCCCCTGCTCCATCCTGATATTTGCGTTCCCAGCTCCAGCTCCAGCTTGGCGCGTTGGCTTAGAGACAAAGTGCCGTGCTGGCCATAAAGTCATCTCTGCCATTTATTCGTGCAATTCGCTGGCTTTAAAGTTGCCCGCATAGTTGACAAATTTCGTGCACCCAGGAATGCCATTGGGGAAAATAGTCGAGATTTTTGGTTAGAGCGCTGCTCAGGCACAATTACTCATCTGAATATTCTGATTAGTTTTGGCCTCGGGCTAAGCCTGGCCGGGTTATGGTCATCAATCACCTGAAGAGCTGCACTCTGAGAACTGAGCCAATCAATTGGTTACAAACAAGGCAAGGTGGCCCTGGGAGAAGGTTTCCCTTTTTTTTTTGAGTCATTTTTGGTGGTGGAAATATATGGGAATTATGGTTAATTTGAATGTCAGAGAAAGAAGGTTTTGCCCAGAGGAGAGTCAGTTCGTAAAGTCAATAAAAAGTAACAGAAAGGCTTAATTAAACTTATAAAGTAAGTGTCAAAAAAATAGTCATGAAACTTTGTATTTTATTAACCATTTAATTCACTTTTCTTAATGTCTTATTAAGTTTATGGAGTCTGTAGCTCCTTTTATTTAGAAAAACTATGCTTTATTTTGTAAAGCATAGCATAGCAAAGGAGTCTGTAGCTCCTTTTATTTAAAGAAACTATGCTTTATTTTGTAAATATATTTAACAAGAAGTCTCCTAATAATTTAGACAAAAGGTTAGGTAGTTTTCTATCTTAAGTATGTATTAGATCCCCAATTAAGTTCCCTGACTTATAACCCCTCTAAAAATAAAACAAGAGTATCTTAATTAGCTGCTAGTTGTGGTCATGGTCATGACTGAACCGCTAATTGAAACTTTACACCTGCTACCTGCCGGCACTCTTCGCCAGCTGCAGTTGCGGATAATTTTAAAGAGCCGCCACAGGCAGGAGCAGCCCGCACTTGAAGTTTCCCAGGCAATTGGTCCCCAAGGAGCGTTTTGTCGAGCGCCGCGCTCTAATTAATCCAACAGCCGCAGACAGCAGGCGGAAGGGGAGTCCCCCGGCAGTGCATTGTGATTCCCCCAGCGGCGGCATTCCTTCCGTTCGATTCAATTCCAGCGCATTACGCGAATTACGTATTACGCATACGCCGTGTTGGCTGCCTGCTCCACGGCTTCAAAGTGATTTATTTGCCGCGGCACGAAATTAACATTTAGATTAAAGAGCGCGGAATTAACATTTTTCCATAAATATTTATTTGAAGTGGCTGTTGGGTGTTGGCTCTTGGCTGCTGGCTCTTGGCTGAAGGGGAAAAGTGTAAAATGTAGCTGCAATCCAACTTGGTTACTTATCCGGCGGCGACTCCTGCGAAAGTATTTTGCATTTTCCCACAACGTAATCCAAATCGGATGCGAAAACGAAAACCAACAATGAACGCCAGGAAAACTGGACAGCATTTTCCTCTAGAATTTCCCTGGCAGCTGCTTCTTTTTATGGCTGATATGCCATCTCGCTTTCGTTCTATTTCCCCTTTCAATGATAACAAAAGTGGCCAGGAAGTATCAATCGATACTGTTTCTTCCTCAGCAAAGGAAAATCTCTTTTTTAGTCTTTATTGAAACGGAGTAAGCCAGTCAGCTCGCATTTACTTCAATTATTCCTGAATTATTTCCCATAAAAAGCCTAAAATTTGATATGCAAATTAACGAAGCGTGAGGCTGAAGGCCGTTTTAAGCCCTCAGAATTCCCAAAAACAGCCCAAAAGCGGCTTTATTCGGATACATACATTTGCATTTATAAATATATATGTTATCAGATATACACGAGAATTTATATACATTTTATGTTTTATATGAGGGCTCCGATCCCTTGTCAGAGGCCGTATCTCCTCTGTGAATGCAACTTCCGCTTTGATGCTTCCACCTCGGTGATTTTTAATAATAAAACAAATTGTAGCGACAACAACCACCACACACTCACAAATTGATAACCCGCTGTGTGCACTTCATAAAATGTTCGAGAGATTCAAAAGTTTTTACACCTTCTCCTTCTCAGTCGGTGTAATATAAATAATGCGAGCAACAGCAGCAAACAATGGCAATAAAGGCGTAACAACTCTCCGGCAAAGACAAAGTCAAGTTGAAGGCGCAGCGCAAAGCTGCTTCAGTTTCCACTTCGCAATGACAATTGACACGACGTTGAGGGGTGGAGAAGTAGAGGGAAACCCCCTGAGAGCACACCTTAACCCGGCGTACTGCTTTTGCTGCCTCGCACAATTTATTTTATTGTTGTTTGGCAAACAACTTTCATAAGTTTCCAGCTGTTCACAAACGGCACTCAATTTTTGGTCGCCATGGCAATCGTTGTCGCCGCTTCTGCCCCGAGCTCGGATTTCCCCGGGAAAAGTTACAAAGAGAGAGTTTTACATTATTAGTTGCCAGTTGCCGTCGGTGTGACTCGCAAACTGCCGGGAAAACTGTGCTGGACATGCGAACGACGGGCGGAAAACTCGGACTGCGGACAAACGGACGGACAGCGTCTCATTACCATAAGCAGTTGCAGCTGCTGCGGCATTTGCAATTCGGTGCGTGGTCTGTCGACGTGAAAAATAAAAATAAAAAGGAAAAGGAAACGCGATGAAATCAATGCAAATTTGAATGCCAAAAAATGCAATTATATAACTACAAAAATGTCGGGGAATAAAGTTTTATAGAAAGTCGATGCTGAAATGCCCTTTAAAAATGGTTTAAAGATAGAAAAGCTGCTTAAAGAAGGGTTTTTAAAGCTTTCTGGCAACAATAAACTATTAAAATCTTTAAATTCTTCTTTCAACTTTTGTATAGACATTTTTACACATTACCTAAAGAAATAAAAACTTGGCAATTACCTTAATTACCATAGGTATAAACGGGTATGACACTGTATTAAAATCTTTATTAATCTTCATAATTCAGAGTTTAAGGAAGTTTGAGTTTTAACTTTCGAATAGGCTTTTTTACCCAATAAATAAAAAATAAAATCTTAAAAATTTCCTTAATTACCACAGTTATTTGGGTATAACACTGTATTGAAATCTTAAAAATAAAATATATTAAAATCGCCATGAAATCCTATAAAATCCCCAAAAAATAAAGGTCACCCTGAAATATAGAAACCTTGAATATTCAGCTTAACAAAATTAAATAAAACTCTTTCAATATCAATAAACTTCTCGGCCAAAAAAGTCCCCACAACAAACCGTGCAATTGTTGACTAATTTAAGCCCTCAGCTTAAAAATAAACATATCAAATGACAAATGGGCAAGCACACCTATCTTCCCTCCAAAAAAGCGATCAAAATACGCAAATAATTGCTGGCTAAAAACATTTCTATTTGGCGGTATGTATGCCTGTGTGTGTTAGCCATTTGCATAAGCCAAGCGAATCAATTCAAAGCCAAAAAGTCAATCAATTGTTGGAAATGAAAGCAAAGCAAAGGGATCCCAGCTGCAAATATTTGCAGCTGCAGTTGCGTTGTTTCATTTTGATATCAGTTGGGGGGTCAGTTTTGCATTGGCCGAGGTCCTGGACTGCATCCTGTCCCTCTGCGTCTGTGGTTGTGTGGGTGCGACCAACAATAAATAAAGTCTAGCCGGATTCCACTTCAGCAAAAACAATTATGGCTGCCAGCGGGTTATACGCCCTGCTCCTTGTTGGCCATTGGATTTTTTGTTTTTTGGGCTACAATGGGTCAATGTTCGTGGGAAATTGAAAAGTTTTCTTGCCAATAATAAGAAGAAAACTAGTAAGAAATCAGGCAAACGGTAGAAAGAAGGAGAGGTTGCTTGAACAACAAGTATATCGATAATTGTTTGCAAACAAAAAAATTGTAGTTTGTAAGAAAAACTTATATAAAGAGTGAAGTAAGAAATATGAAAATATAAATATTACATAGGGATTCATATTTAAATAGGCCAGCAAAGCTCTTGGTAAAAGGTCAATGGCTTTAAAGATTTATTCAAGGATTCTTAAGCTTCTCGATTTCTGGCATATTTCTTTGCGAATTTATTTTTTAAATAAATTGTCCAGACTAGGTAACAGATTCCTATTAAGATATTAAAATAACTTTAAAGATAAATATTTCTCCTCCCAAAAATAAACATAAAATTCCTTGAAAAAACCTTGAGAAAAGCTGCAGCCAAAAATCAAGCTTAATATGTTTATGTTTGTGTGTCAAGAAATTCCTGCGAAAAAACGGATTTGTACACACACATTCTGGCTTCTAGCCAATTAGATCTTGGCTCTGGCTTAAAAGGTTTCCCACCAGCTGTCAGCAGGCACTTCGCCGGCACCGGATGACAAGTTGAATAAGGCTCGAAGGCTCGTAGCCAGTGGCTCGATTTAAGCGGAAATTCTCTAGCCGGGAAATTCGTAGAGCTCGCTTAATTTAATGCTTGATAGGAGGAGGGGAGAAAAGAAATGGAGAAAACCCACTCAGACACACCAGATGCAATTACCCCTCGTGGGCCCTCCTCACTGGAATACTCGTGATGTGTCTGTGTCTGGGTCGTAAATCGCCGGCGTGATATTGAATTACGTGTGACTTTCTACTTCCGTTGGCCCGTCGTAATCCGTTTCCGGTTCGCTGGCTGGGTTTACATTTACCGTTAATCTCGTGCTAAGCGTCTCCAATAAATTATTGCCCAGCGAAAAGTCCAGTATGTATGTATGTATGGGCGAAAATTTGCAATTAAAATGCAAGCTCTGATAGCCTGAGCGAGCGAGCGAGTCAAGCGCGCCAAGCCAAGCCAAGCCACGGCCATTTTCTGCTTGGATTGAATACCTTGGAATTTTTAAAATAAAAGGGTTGATTGGATTTCTTATTGATTATATATTTTAAATATATTTTAAGCCAGGAAAAAAAGGGTAGAGGAAAAGGTCTGGGAATAGCACAAAGTGGAACCACTATTTCTGAAACCGATTACTACTTTATTTCTTTATTTAAAACACCATGAGACCACTTCAACTTTCAATATAAATTGTAAACCCTCTCCAACTTCTCCGATTTTCATAGGATAATATAAATTCCAGACTTTCCTCAATTATTTCCACTCGTTTTTGTGTGCTGACGCTTTTTTGCGGGCAACACTCTGACCTAATTTCCACAGCCTCAGCCAGAATCCGGCGGGTATTTCATTTTCGGGTTGGTCAGCAGGGAGAGCAGCCAGTATTCAGAAGGCCCCCAGGACTGAGGACTGAGGACTCAGTACTCACATGGCCACTGCATTGTCGGTTAACGCATTCAACGCTCAAATGTGGCCACTCGCCCTGCAGCAGCCACCGCGCACCACTGGAGCCACTGGCACCACCACCATCGCCAACGCGCTCCTATCAGCCGGGTTCCGGATCCCCGCCAGCATTATAACAGTTCCCTGGCCACGCGAATTTTGTTTCCCTTTTGCGGTCATCCCGCCAGCTAATGCAGATTTTGGTGGCCATTTTCGCCATTTAGCCATTTCAGCCGTTTCTGGTCTCTGGTCCTGTTTCTGCTGCGGTTTCCAGCTGTTTATCAAAACTGCACTGAATGTAAATGATTTAGTAAAATAAAACTGCGGTTTGTTGCAATTGGTTAACAATATTGACAACCTTGGTCAGCTGTGTGAAAAGTTAGTTTTTAGCTTTAAAGAGCTCACCAAGTTTAGGCGTCAGTTTGGCTTTGAAAACTTTGCTGTGAGACCGTAATGAGATTAAGAAACTTGAGGTGCTAGAAGGGATAATTGTATTTACTAGAAAGTGTGTTTAGTAAAGTGAAAGTAATGGAAATGAATTACAAACAGTAGGAAGCTTAAAGCAATTAATTTAGGAGTTTTTAATGAGGGAAAACTTTCTTAAGAATCATTTACATAATATAATAAACAATAACTGGGAAATATATTTTTATTCCTCATTTTCCACATACATTTTCATGGTGAAAAATTATTTAAGCCCTCAAAAGTATGCTATACTTTAGTTAATTAACTTTCAAGCCATTTCAAAGAGGAGATATATCCCATATCAACGCTAACTCTCAAAACGGAAAAGAAGGAAATGACTTTAAGCCGTTACCGCTGCTCTCTTGGACCACTTCAAAGGCGACGGCGAGAATGCAGTTAATTGAGTGGTCGTTAGGCCACGAGGAAACTGCAGAGACGACAGAAACGGCAACCAGAGAGAGCAACCAGCTCAAAGGAGCATCTCATTCCGGCAGAGACTGAGAGGCAGACACCTCCATTAGCCCAATCAGGCGCGGAGTACGCGCCAAACTGGAAACGGGCACTCAATTAAATGGCTATTCGCCGTCGCTCACATCTGCACATTCTGCAACAATTGGCCAACTCTTTCGGAGTCCTGCCATGGCCAGCTCTGGACTCATCTGCCTGGAATCTGTGTCATCGGATCACCGGATGCGTAATGGCGTCCAGCTGGGGGAGGGGGGACATTCATTACAAACGACGCGGGGTCCTTAAGTACCTTAAATTACCACTTACCACTCCGCACATGCATTTACAGTTTCTGATGTGTTGCAGAGAGGAAAAATATAGAAGGAGTGCTAATAAGAGTTTTAAAATATAATAAATTTATAAAATATAATAAATATAAAAGAAAATATAATGCTTTGCTATTTAAAAACATTATTTGTGTGCTTTCAAACTGTTTATTCTCTTCAAAAAAGGATGTTATCTTAGCAGGAGCACAGAGAAATGTGCAAAAAAGTTATCTTAGCCAAACAATAGAAGTGTCACACTTACCGCTTGCGTTGCACTAGAATTGCCAAGCTTGTAGTAAGCACCCTGAGTGTTAAGGTTGATAGATAGGAAATGGTTTCTTCCTCCTGAATCAGCTGTCTTTCTAAGACTGCTGCTTCTCTTTGACAAGATCTTTTTGAGTTTTTGGCATAAAGTCGTAATTTGTAAGTGTTTTTAATCCGTTTTAACTTTTCCAATTTCTCTTTGGAATTTATAGTTTTTTTTACAATGAAAAATCCAAAGTTTTAAACATTTTCCCGGTGCATCATTTCGCTGATGCTGATATTCAGCATCGCCTGTGAAATGCGACAGCAGAACTTTTTGCACTTTTGCGCTTTTATCGCTTTAATTGTGGGCCAGGCGATGCGCATGGGGCGAAGGGCTCATCTCCGGCTTCCTGTGTCATACTTTTACTTCCTGTTTGGAGAGCTGCTGCTCCTCCTTTTAGCCTGCTCTTTCATCAGGCTTGTTTGCCACACCAACAGCAAACAGGGCAACAATGCTTGCGGATGCGATGATGGAAGGTATGATGCTTGGCGCAGGACGCACGACGCACGAGGCAGGATACTGATGCGAGGATAATGCATCCACATCCCCATCCATGCACATCCACGCCCGTTTGCTCTGACAGCGATCCAGGTCACTGCACTGAAGGCATCAATTACGCCAGAGCTGGCATTAAAGTAATTTCAATTTTTGCAGCCCGCTCAAACGTAGAGATATCTGTTTTCCTTGGCGCGAAATTCAATTAGCCGCGACCGCAAGCCGCAGTGGTAATAATTACAAAAACGAACAGGTGGCACTGGTTTCGCAATTAATTACTACAAAATCATACATAGCGGTTGCTATTATCTCCAATTAAAATTCAGTTATTTACTCATCGTTGTGGGGGTCAGAATATAGGTAATAATAATGTTATGGCAACCGCTTGAATTAAGCATAAAGTGCTGAGTAATTTCCACCATTTATAATTATAATTTAATCTTTTGGTTAGTTTAGCAACCTTTATAAGCCTTTCTTCATTCTGTGATTCAATAGCTCATCTTTAAACCAACAGACCGGAATAATGGCTGCCATTTCATCCGGCTCAATCTGACTTGGGTTTGCATCGCAAATAAGCATTAAATTATCATTATTCGAGTTTGGCAAAGGCATAATTCAATATCCCCCAGCCAGCCATCGTTGGTCGAAAATCAAAGCTGTTAACTATTAAACATGATCTCATGGCCATTAGGCCAAAGTCCCGGTCCAAAGTCAAAGCCGCAAAACAGGCGCACTGCCACATACATCCGCAGTCACAGTCCATGGCCACATCCACATCCACGTCCATACATTAAATGTGAAGCCAATGGTATTCGGATTGTAAATCAAATTACGCATACGACGCATGGACCGCAGCACGGAAGTTTGCAGCGATAGATGCAGGCACTGAAATAAATATATTATTATTATTACTTATTATTTTAAAATATTAAAAATATCATTGGAATTTTTTTTACAATTTAAGCAAATTTTATGGCATTTTTTTGTAATTTTTCAGACCTTATTCTAATTTTCTCTGTGCATATATATAGTATACGTAACTGGCCCTGATGCAGGCATTAGCTTGAGCTGCAGTTTAATACACACAGCGCAAATAATTCACCGAATAAGCTGCCGCCGGTGCTGCTGCTCTGTTTCGTGGCCATTATTCATGGGCCTGGCCAGGAGTGGCGGTGGCTCCGGCTACATATGTCCCTCTACAACAGCTCCACCTATACCCCAACTCGGAGGTAAGCAACCGAAAATACAGCCGCGCTGCAGATGCAACTACGGACTGCTGGAGACCGGAGGAGACCAACACGTTTATGGCATTTGCCAATGGCCAGAGTGCGCTTTTCACTTTTATTGTGGCCACACTCGATGGCAGCGTTGGCTGCGATGGCAAAGTGTTTGCTGCTCGCAGCTCTCTCTCTCGACTGGTTAAGACCGACAATATATCTGTCTGGCTGTCGGTAAATACCAGCCAGAGGCAGAGGACATTCTGGCAGGAGAAGGAGTCCTTGCCGGAGCTGTAGCAGATGCAACTGCCCAACCATACATTTATGCGCTTTGCTTTGCCGAACCTGCCTCCCTGCCAGCCTCCCAGCCTGCTACCTGCCGTTTTTATGACAGCTTCCGCTGGAGTGGCATGCTACATGTGTTCGCATTCGTGTACAAGTATCGTATCTTTGTGTTTTTGCACCTGGAAATACCTCAAAGACATCCTGCCCCCACCACCATACCCCTTTGGAAATGGACTAAGCTGCAGCACGATTCTGTCCTAAAGGCTTACTTTGTGCACTTCGGTAGTGCTTGCACAGGGAAAAATATTGTTTGTGAACTGATTTTATTTTTGTTTAATTTCTACAACAATTTAAGGATTGTATTATTTATTTTTAAAGTCGTTTGGTGTTTTAGTTTGGGAGACAGAGTCTTGGAAAGGCATGAGCTTATGGCTATTAAGGCACAAGGCTTTGTCTACCGGGTATCTCATAGTCGAGGCCTTTTCCTCAGTTCTTTTTCAATCGCTTAACAGTTTATTCTTGTGACATTCCCAAAAATTTAATTTAAAGACCGTCTAAAAAAATATCTCTTAAATAATATATACTTCTTTAAGTGCATAGCTAAAATCCCCCATAAAAGATATTTTGGTTGCATTTAAATTTTCCTGTGCTACTAAGCAACAGATTTTCCAAGCAGAAATGCATAAATCCTGCTACATAATATACAAATACAAATACACATACTATGTATATATGTATATTTGTCCAACCATCGGTCAAGCGATTGGAGCTTAGACCAAAATTTGTTGGCCCCTGTCAGGACAGGATGTGGCCGTTGTCCAGGACAACCCGAAAAACAAATCTGACAACGATATTTGTATGCGTGCGGAATTTTGCGATTTTATTGCCCATTGAATTTGGGCTTAAAAAGGGTTTGAGCTGTTTTTAGGGAGTGACCTCCGCTCAGCCTGGCATTAATGTGCGGCATTTAAATGGTTTTGAAACCGCAAAACAAAACACCAAGGAGCAGCAACATCAACGGCTGGACACCAAAATTGGGCATTTACATGTTGCCAAAACACAAGCAACGAGAATATAAAAGGGGATTATATAAGGTATGCCAAATACCTCTTAGAAAATTTATAAATATATTTTAAACGGCAGAGAAAGAATTTTATAGGCATATTTCTTTATTAGTTTTCTTTTTCCTTCGAATATTTTTCCCATGACTTTAGAGACCAGCTTTCAGGCCCTAAATGCCTTAACTGAAAATGTGTAAATGGCATAAAATCCACAGCCAGAGTCTAGGCCCAAAATGTCTGGACGCACAATTCGCATTGTTTGGCTTTTGGTAGTAGAAGCTTAGCCAGGATTTGTCCTTTTTGGGCGGCACTATGCGTGTGTGTGAATGGAAGAGTTTCCTCCTGCCAGCCAGCCAGCCAGAGTCTGTGAAATTTTCTGATTTATGGTATTAAGCGCACACAAAAAATTGTTGAATTGGATTTTATTTGCATTTAATGGGTTTTTAGTGTATTTTAATGGGATCCCTTTGTGGTAGTTTTCAGATTTGCAGATTTACAGATTTAATTTTGCTATTTCGTGTGTGCGTTTCGGAACAGAAATAAAGCTGTGGCCAGGCCAATTCGGACTAATTCAATTGTTGGGCAATTAGGCTTAACACGACAATAGCCAGGGCCAGAGCTGGAATGTTTCAGCTTTAAATCGAAGATTTGAATTAAATTTATGAAATTTAAGCCTTGATTAGCAGGGCCATAAATATTGCGTATACGTAATTTATGGGTTTTTGTAAAACAAAAAAGAAGGTAAGCTAAAAGGATAAGCCTAACAATTGAGAATTAAATTAATTTATGAGCGGCTTTAATCGATAATACTGCCAATAAAAGGCAGACAAGGCTAAAGTAAAAAGCGCCAGACATAACTGATCCATCATGGGTTAATGTTATTTCATAGTATCGCGTATACGCCATGTCGCACAAGGGAAAACACAGAGAGAGGGAGACAGAGAGCGAGCGCAGAACCATATGCACTACCAATTTATGGCTTCAATAAACATAAAGTTTATAAACTCCCGAGGCAATGTCGTTGCTCATCATCTGCAGCGGATTGTCGAGGCAGCGAGGCAACGAGGCAACGAGGAAACGAGGGTTGGCCAAATAAATAATGAAAAGAAAAGTGATGTCATAAAATTTTATCTCTTAACTGAAATTGAGCAGCATGAACAAGCTCGCAGCAGTAGCAACAAAGGTAGCAGCATCCTTGGTCACTCCTGCAAAAGGAAAATGTGCGGGAAAGCGAGCGGAAAATGTGAGAGCAACAGCGTGTCCCAAGCAGCCATATAATGGCAAACAGAAGAGCCAAACAAAGCTGACAAGGCTGCAGCAGTCTCAGTTCACTTCACTTGGGTTGAGTGGGTGCTGCGCCTTATAAAGTTGCCAAGCTGCACAACAATATATAGTACAATATACACACACTATACAGCTCAGACAGGTGAGACATCAACAATTTTGAGGTGATAAAACTTGTGTGTGTAGCTAAACAATTGAGTTCTCTCACTTAGAGTTGAAAAGCCTTTCCAGCTGGCTAAATCTTCGGGACAATGAAATATTAATTAAGCTGCTACTTAAAAGTATTTCGGTTATTTGACAACCTTAAATATTTGTCAATTAATGCTGTTATAATTCAATTTCCAAACGTTCGGGCAAAGGTTCAATTGCCTGGCTAACAAAGACTTGTTGACACATTGATTGCAGTTGAAATATCAGCAATTATTTGCACAATTGTACATGCAAAGCAGAAATTAAATAATATAGCACAGTTCAGCGGATGTAACCGAGCAAAAAAGTATTTGTTTATTACTTGGAAATGTGTGGAAATTTAATTAAATGCTTTATGGAGTGCCTGAGACTATTGGTTTTCGAAAGGAAATAACAGGAATTTAATGAAAATATTTTATATGAATTTAAATATGACTCAGGGAAAGGTTTATTGTTATTAAAAATTAAGTAATTGCTTTAAAAATACAAGTAAAGTTCCTTTAGGCAAGCAATCCTCTTCTTTACTTTTTATTCTCATTAAAACTAATATAATCTTTTAGATAAGTTATATTTTTCAAGAGAAACTATAAAGTATTAATACAAAAATTTAATATTTATTGAAATTTCACTCATACTTGGACTTACTATTATTAAAAATGTACTTCTTACTTGAAAAATACAAGTAAACATCCTTAAGGCATGAAATCCTTTCCTTTATTCTTATTTATTAATCAAAACCAGTACAATCTCTTGGAATTTTAAGTTCTTTTTTAGGATTTGCCCAGGACTTTCTCCTAGCTCTCCTCTCTCTCTTAGCTTCAATATTATAATTGATAACCTAGAATTCTGCAAAATTAAATTATAAATTTAATGACTGCACAAGATACTTTCCCTAACAAAACATTGTAAGGCTAAGAGGTTCTGGTCCTGCCTCCCATCGCAATTTTGAACTTTTACTTTTTCGGCGAAAGCTAACGTTGCTCCCAAAAGGGAGTGCAGCAGCAGCGGCAGGAGCAGAGCTAACTCATTTCACAATTTGCCAGCATGAAATGGTTTTAATGTGAAAACTTTTGCGGCAACATTGTGGCTACACGGAAAGGTACCGGAGCAGCTCAACAAATGCGGCCTGCCTGGCAGACAGATGGCTCCTACTACTCCTGCTGCTGCTGCTGCTGGTCCTTGGCCCTTGGCCTGATCCCCGTGGTCTATGATGAAGTTGGCCAAAAGTTCGAGCTCAATTTTTGGGGCCAACAATGTCCGTGGCAAGCGTGTGGAAAGCGAGTCACTGGGCCAAATGCAATCAACTAGGCGATGCCAACAATTGCAGGTAACCAAGGTGGCAGAAGGTACTGGGTTCCAGGAAATCCGAGGGAGGTCGGGATGAAAGAACAAACAAAATATTGAATATGATTTGCAAACACACATGTGCCGCCGCCTGCTGTTCGCACATTCAATCAATAACAAAAGAGGGAAGAGTAGGGGAAATCAAGATGTAAATAGAACCCCTGGCTAGCTTTCTTTCTCCCCTCGACATCTGGTTTCGTTTTCCATTTCCCACCCGCTCGAGGAAATCGAAAGCGAGCTATGCAAATCTCCTCATGCCTCGTGCCTCTTGCCTCGCCATTTCTACGCATTTTCACTTTACATAAAAATGCACTTGATCTGTGTGCCGACGTGTGTGGGTTCCAAGGACTCATAGGATATCTCCATTCAGCTGCCAGTGCCGATTTATTTACCCTTGGTGATGAGTATATGCGTCGTCTTTGTCCTCGCGCCGTGTTTGCACTTGTCTTACAAGGCGCGAAAGCTAATCGGCTTTCTGGGGGGGAAACCTCTCACACAGGACCACAAATAATCAACCGAAATTTGCATTACATTTGGTTTTCTTTCTTTATTTGAATAGGAATTGGGAGGATATTTGTACTTTATCAACAGGAATCTTATAGCACATGTCACAAAGGGTTTTTTAATTTATTTTTAAACACAAATATTGTGGGATTTCCGACATATAAGTAAAGACTTGGAAAAGGATTTGCAACTTGCTTTAGAAATCTAATATTCCAGGCTTATTTTCAGTTACTTATTATCATAAATGAAGCCAATTTTAAAATAGCTGCAACCCAAGATACATTTCTTGAAACCGAATCGCTGCCAGAACCCACTTCCTTAAAGCTAAAGCCTTTTAATTGAGCCTGTTAGCAAGCCGCCTGCGTCATCACCTGACCCGCTGATGGACTAATTAATTTCTGGCCCTCTCAGGTGGAGATTCGAAGCAGGTCAGCGGTGGAATTACACGCTCCGGATTACAAGTTAAGTCCGTGCTTTGAGCTCTTAGCTACGGTCAGTGACTGCCTCTGCCTGCAACCCTGCCAGGACTTTATGCGCTCTAATCCTTTTGCATGTCATTATGCCTGGGCTGTTGCCTAATTGTTGGGGTCGGTCTGGAGCTCTGCTTTAATTTAAGAGGACTTCCGGACGGATGTCCTGCGTCCGTCATCAATAATAAATGGCATTCGGCAAAAGTTGTAAACCTTTTTCGGCACTTATCTGTCACACGTCACACGGTGCCAGCGTCATTTGTCAATTGTCACGGCTTCTGGTTTAACTCGAACTCGGAACTGGGAACTGGGAACTGAAACTCAGTCAGTCAGCCCTTATCTTTGCCGGAAAACTGGACTGGGCTGGTGGGGGTTCCCAGTTAATTTGCAAAAACAGGGTAGAAACACACACAGAGTGCGGTGTTTTCCGAACAACATTTCCGCCTGGTACTTCCCTCGCGTCACGCCCAATTGTTAAAAATGACAACTAATTAATGTCTGTCGTCCTCCACAACCCACTGACCGGCCAGAAATTGAGAGTAGAGGCTTATCCAACGGCCTGGAAGTGTGCGTGTCCAGAATCCCTGGCCTGGCCAAGTCGACTGAGCTTAATTTGGGGTCAACTGGTTGGATTTTCAGAGTGATTTGTCGGTTTAAAGGTTAATGGGTGGCGGTTGCCTTGTGGTGATTGGGCCTAAGAAAATTGCCTGATTTATGTGGAAAATTAATACAGAAATGGCTGTCACTCAACGGCGTCAGTTGCAGCTACATAAAATGGCAATAATGGAAGGAAAATCGAAATATTTATAAATATAAGTAAACTAGAAACTTTAAATAATTTCAAGGAAAAGGGTAAAGTCATTTTTGGTGTTTATGAAAAAATTATAAGCTTAGTAATTACAGAGCTTATGCAAAGTCCTGTGACTCGTGTCCTGTGGACTCTCCTAGGCAACGCGAAATCCTATTCAGTATAGCGTCACAAATGACTTCATTAGCGCCGCGCTCTATTCGAAATCCCCTTTGAGGACTCCTCTAGCTCCCGCTCCGCCTCATTATCCCGGGGGGTGTTCTTATTAGTTATACATGCCCCGCCGCCGCAAGCTACAAAGCGAATCCACATCCACTTAGCGCAGATAAGCAGCTCATTTCACCAAAGGATGGGCGCCAGATGGGTGACGAAACTCCCATAGAGAGAGCGCCGGACTGCACACAAACGCCATCATTACGTTTTTGGCTCAAGCTCGTCCCGGGCAGCGATTATATTGTTTTTGGCTTGGGCTTAAGGTCCCATCCCAGCATCCATCCTAGCTCCTCTCCTCACTCCCCAGTCCTCGGCTCCTCCTGTGCCTAATGACTCGCACTGTGGCCCAGGCTTAATGACAGCGAATGGTCCGCAACTTTTCAAACTGCATTGGCTGCATTTGCTGGTACTTGCTGCCGGGACATGTGTTCGAGCACTTGGACTCGCCAGTTGGCTCCTCCTTTGGCCACTCCTTCTCCTCGGCAGTCTTGTTTGTGTTGCCCGCCAGCCTGCCTAATGCTGCAATTTGTAGACCGCTGGGTTTATTACGACCGAGTGGCTGGGGCAATAGGGGAGCCACACTTTGCGCCCCCCAGGGGGTCGTCGCAGCAGGAGGGTCCAACGGCTTGGCCGGGTTAAGCACCCTACTTGCATAGGAGCTTTTAGGAGATGCGATTCATAAAAATAGGGAAGATTTCTGATTGAAAATATTGATAAATTATGGTAAGAGTGTTGAATAATAAAAATATATACATTTAATTATTTTAGTATGGAAAATAATTAGTTTTTTGTATACTTAAACATTTATTACCCATCTTAGAGTATAAAGATCTATAATACAATTTTATTTCAACCCATTTAGAACGAATTCCTAGTCAAAAAAAATTAGTAAGCCCCACAAAATATAGTATTTAAATTATTTTCATTTTTATTTTTGCAAATAATTGGAATTATGTCTCCCAAAACCTTAAAATCACTCCTAGATCTTGAATATGTTACTGATTTTAACTCAAAATTGCATAAGTTACACTTCCCATCAACAATTACCATTAAGTACCTATAACTTTCGCCTCATCTGTGCCTTATTGCCACACACTTTTCGTAGTTGCAAGCGGGCGCATATAGGATTTGGAATGCTTTTCGAGGGACTGCGCTGGCTTGGCCGGAAACTTTCGGCAGCTGGCAAGTTGGCGACATTTTCGGCTGCCAAAAACTTTGCCAACTTTGCGCCAGAGCGGCGAGAGTCCGCAAAGTGCTCGTTCCGCTTTGAGTGGAGTTCATTACGAATGCCGCCGCGTGTTGACTTATGCATAATTACTGTTTCCTCGGACCCCGGATCGTCGGAGTCCCGGATCCCTCTTGGCAGGCAGAAGTTTTTTGGAACCGCTGCAGTCTTTCATGGCGTGGAGGCACGGCACTCCGCTCCGGTTGGGTCATATGCTCATTTGTGTGCATGACGCACTGACCTGTTTCTAATGCAACAAAAACGTTAAGCGCCTGCCAGGAGGCACTCGCAGTGCAGTCAACTGTGTTCTCTTGGCTCAGAGAGCAGGCCCGCTTGCCGCACCCACTCCGAACCCGGCTGTTGCCTGCTTTTTTGCGCTGTCTGCCGGAGAGTTTATTTTACGCACGCCTTGACCAGACGGAGGCGGCTGCACCAGCACCAGCAGCAGCAGCAGCATCAGCTTTCCACTTTCCACTTGCAGGCAAGTGGAAAAGTCAAGCGGATAAACAAGAGATTAAAATGTCATAAACAATGCTTTTTGCCGCTTCTGCTAAGCAACTTAATGAAAGCCCCCGCCCGGGAACTGGGTTTTTTCCTAGAAAACTATCCGCGACTTGAAAGTTTCAAGTTGAAACTTCAACCGAAAAGCTGGATATAAATACGTACTATCTCTAGGAGATACGAGATACGAGCTACGACTAGCTGCAAATCCTGTCGCTCGAACTCAATAAATTTCCATTAAACTTTTGATTTGTTTCCCTGACTTTTTCTGGCCCAAGAAGACCAGAGAATTCAATTGAAATTGTTTCCAAAACGAGCCGAGAGCTGCACAAAAAAGTTGATAACAAACTATTTGGAATACCAACCAGGCCGTAAGAGTGCGGCCTATTCACTGCAGGATCTCATTGGGTAACATTAGGCTGTAAAAAAAGGAAAATAAGCACTAGAGAGCTGAAACTATATGGTATATAAGACGATTTACCTATTGAAAACAACTCTGAATAGTTGAGTTCTTTACAATTTAAGCCAGAATCAATACCCCTTTTTAATATCCGGTTAAAAACACGCCTGAAGGGCATCCCAACTTGGTTTTCCTGCGCAGTAAAAACTCTTTGCATTTTGTAACACAATTGAAAAACTTTATTTTCGTTGGGCCTGCGAACAGGAGGGTTGCACAACTGACAAACTATCATACAGAGGCATAAATTAGTCTCGCATATTTGCGCAAAACAAGAAACTATAAAACACTTAGATATATTCAAAGATTAGATTTACTGCCCGGGGCATACACACATTACACACACGTTCGTACACACACATACGGGTAACTGTGCGTGTTTTACGACATTTTAAAGGCTATGTTTAATGAAATACTGGATGCCAAGTCGTTGCAAGCAAAACTCCGCGCAATTTTCGGCGACAAGAACCAGCCACTGATGCTGAAACGTAAACTGATCCTTGGCGGCGAAAATTACAGACACGAGAATATATAAATTGTGAGGACTAATTTCCCGGTTAAATGTTATGTGGTTAAGGTAAGTATTGTTTCGTTTACATATATATGTACGTGTGGACAGACTGAGGGAAGAAAGGAATGAATATTGAGTGTGAGGATACAAAAGGTGATCGAATGGAAGCCCTTTTACTCAGCGGCAGCATTGATGGTGATGGTCTTGCCCTTCGGGTCGTCGAAGCGGTCCATCGTGTTGATGTCCATCATCCAGCAGACGCCGACGAACATAATGATCAGCAGCAGGAGGATCACAAACAGTCCCATCAGGATTCCGGGCGTCACGAAGCCCACACAGTCCCAGGAGTCGCCGAACACAAAGTTATTCTTGTAGGTGGCATCGAAGGAGCCTGCATCTGCACGGACGAGAAGCTCAGCGTGTTGTACATGTTATTGGCATTGGCTTTGGAGTCCAGGGTGAGGTTGCCACAGGAGTAGGAGAACGTGGTGGGCGCATTTACGTCCTGGGAGCGGAAGGTGTTGCCGTCGTACTGCACGTTGCTCAGACTAAAGTATCCACCATTATAAAGAACATCGAAGGTGATTGGCTTGCCGGCATCACTTGTGGTAAGCTCAACGGAGAACTTGGTGGCCGGAGTGGTGGAGTTGGTGACCGACATGCCGGTGACGGTGATGGGCTTCTGGTTGTAGAGCAGGGCGGTGTAGAAGATCTGAAACTGGTTGGTGGAATGCCACATGATGCCGCCACTGGTGGCGGCCGTGTCACGGCGGGTGCGGCGCTGCACCACCGGAGCGGTGGAGGAGCGGCCAGGTACAGATAAGCCACCTTGCACTCGAACTGCTTGCTGATAGCGGCGATGGCGGCGTCTGCGGCGAAGGTATATATACTCTATAGCAAGTGGGTCACATTGTTTAGATATATGTTTAGCGTACCATGTGACTCCAAGGTCTGTTCGCGACTCTCGGCCGCATCCTCGAAGCTCACGAACAGGGCTGTGCCGGCGGAGCACTTGGCCGGGTTGACCAGCTTGCCGTTGGCACCGATGCTGTTGTGCTCGCGCCTGGCGGCCACCGAGCGCAGCGCTTCCGAGGATTCTCCACGCTGGTGTAGTACGTCTTGGGGCTCACGCCCTGCAGCTGGGCGTAGCAGGACTGCGACTGGGAGTTGGAGCACAGGAAGTCCTTGTTGCTCAGCTGTATTCGTGGGTACATACGTATTTAGGTGATCTTTTCCAGTGAAACACAAAGAACTTACGCCATTTTCCTGGAAGGCCACGACCATGTGATCCTCCAGCAGGGTCGCCAGCTGCTCGGCGAACTCCGCCTGGGGCACCGTCTTCAGAGAAGGCTTTGCTACACTGTTATAAAAGATTTAATCACGTTACGTGTGCAACCGGTGGAATCGTAGTCATGCAACCCACCTGTTGGCTCCCCACAGAAAGACGGGCGTTTGCTCCGCCAAGGCTACCCCAATGACGCACAACGCAATCAGCGATTTCCACAACATCTCGCCTACTTGGGGATGGGAAATAAATATGGGAAACCAAAACACATAAATGAACAACTCAGGGAACGCAAAAAACACCAAGAAACCAACCGAAAAGTGAACGGAAACTAAAACGAAAAATGGAGAAAATTTTCGCTTTGCTTTGCACGACGTCGCCTATTCCAGTGAGAAAAAACTTGTGACGGTCATGTGATGCGCAGCAGCTGACTGGACAATCGATAAGTGCGTTACATCGATAGGTAAATCGATTGATTAAGTCGGTATCGGTTGTATTATCGAGGTGGTTTTTCTAAAACATAGGGCTCCTTTGGCTAAGTTTCCTTTTAAATTGATTTAAGATACAAGCTGGCATCAATTCCGAATACCCTAATAGGAGACATTCTGTTATGGCGGTCATGTGATGCACATGCTAGGGGTCTATCGATGTTTCTCCATATCTAGTAAAGTATGACCGTTAACATAGATTTATAAACTATTATACAATTGGCCGGTGTGACCAATTCAGCTTAATACGCAGATAATCAGTGCTAATAATAATATATATTTTCAATATTTATATATTTGCGGAATTTCTACTACAAATCAGGTCATTTTGAATATTGATTCCGTTAATAAAACCAAAATGCCAAAGCAAAATGTTTAAGTAATTCGTAAACTAATATTCGTAAGAAATTTTTAAAAATATTTATCATTTTTATATTTTATATTTCTTTAAATTCATCCAGCTAGTACTCAATTTTTACTAGTCATCGACCACCCATGACGAGGTCAAAACACTCCGCTTTCGTATTTAAAATAGACATATTTATTGGTAGTATTATCATTAATTTCAACCGCTGGGCAATTTGCTCGCGCTGCTCTGTGAGAGGAGCGCCTTAACGTATTATCAGTAGACAAAAGTAACAGCAGATATAACGGAAGAGAAACGTACAAATCGGAATAAACGGGTCCACAGAGAAGTTAGCATAGAGAAAAGTAATTGGACCGCCGAGCGGGATTGAGTGCGCGCCTCAATCGATTGGCTGCGCTCGCGACATCACAGCTGCGTCATGGCCATGGCGGATTAGGGTCTGTTCATCGACCAGATCATCTTCGTCCTGCTCGTTGTTCTCCAGTTGCTTCTGCCGCTTCAGCCGCAGCTCGAAGACCTCGCTGATGGCGTCGCGGAAGCAGATGAAGTTGTAGTCGATGACGCCCTGCCGGTTGAAGTTCTCCTCGCGCAGGATACAGACCAGGGCCAGAAACTTGTTCACCTCCCGCAGGTAGAGTATCGTGTTGTTGTTGAGCTTGATGAGACTAGAGCTGCCGCTGTCGAAGGCGGTTTCAGAGCTGTAAATATCTCATTAGTTCTGCTAGCATTTTAAGAACGTAATAAAGCTTGCCTGTATATGCTAGACAGATCGATGACCACGTCAATCATGTCGCAGCAAAGCTCGTACGTCTGCATGTCGACGGGCGAGGAGTCCGTGGCTATGTAGATCTTCGAAACCACGTCGAACAGAAACGCCTTCTCTATGCCCGAGTTCTGTTGGGAACACATAGGATTAGTTACTTCCTTTTAAGAAAAAAATTGGAGAAAAACGTACTGGTATGAAGATGTTCAACAGGTTCTCCAGCGTGGGCAGCTGAGGAATGAGCTTCTGCACCACCTTGGAGAAGGCCTCGAAAATGGAGTGATCGTAAATGGAGGTTAGATGGAAACTCAGGTGGATCTGATTGAGGCCCGCCTCGCTGAGGTCATCCGACGACCGCTGGTGAATGTCACGCTGCGACTCCATTTTCGAATCGTCGCTGATGCCGTCAACCTGCGTGGGAAGTAACCAGTTGGTCGGTCAGTGGTTATCACATACTCCGATAAGGGAATCAATCACCGTGGATATATACCTTGTGTATGAACACCTCGAATTTGATGCGCTGGTTCACCTTGTAGGCCTTTATCACTGTATTCTTGAACTTGGTCAGCGCCTCGTTGTAATCATCCTTGGCATCGATGACGAAGACCAGAGCACCACATCCGCCAAAGATCATGTCCGAGTCGAAGGTGGGCTCGATAAAATCAATCTGGCCCGGGAAATCCCAGATCTGGAACTGCACGAAGCTGGAGTTGTTGATGTCGTCCTTCACAATCTTGCTGGTGGACTCCAGGAAGAGCGTCTCGTTCGGCGACATCTTGTGGAAGACAACCTTCTGAATGGAGCTCTTGCCCGATCTGCGCAGTCCCATCAACAGAATGCGCGGCTTTGTCTCACTGCTGCCCGTCGCATTGGGCTCCAGTTCCAGGCCATCCTGGTTATAAGCTCGGTAGCCAAAGTCCTTGGGAAACGTGTCCGCCGGATAGTCATCGTCGTCGTAGCTCTGGGCGAACGGAAAGCGGAATATATAATTCAGGCGGGTTCAAGTCGTGTGATGATGGGCGGGGGCCCATATGCGATATGGCTTCTTTGTCTCTACTCACCATGATGGGGATTTCTTTCCGGTTCCGCTGGGTTCTCTGCTTTTAGGGGGTGCGCCGGCTGTCTTTCAGCGGACGTGTGCATGGAACGCACAGATAATGGTTAATAACAGAACGGTTTAGTTTACTTTTTCTACTTTTCTTGCAGGTTTCTTATCGGAGTCAAAGTGTGTGCACACCTGCGGAGAGACCATCAGCTGATGCTATCGATAACAAACAGCTGGCGGCCGATAGTCAGTGATGGAACTTTAAAAGTACGTTTTAAATAAATTGCATTATAAAAGCATTTTAATTTATAGAATATTCTAGGACCAATTACAACATTTTTGAAGTCAATATTTTAGTAGCTAAAATCATTCCATTTTAATCACTTAACAAAACAAATAAGTACAATTAACCAAATCTATGACTACTGGGCTGCCATTTTGGCGTTCAACTGGCCCATATCAACGCCCAGTTCGGAGAGCCGCTTCTCCTGCTCCTTGGTGTCCAGTCCGTGCTCCTTATTGTACTTGTAGTTGACCGTTAGCTGCACCTCCTCCAGCCCACTGACATGGTCGTACAGATCGCCCTCCAGTCGCTGGTCGATGTCGCTCTCCTCGCAGCCAGCAGAAGTACAGAAGGAAAACGCCCAAGCTGGCGGAGATCACGTAGGGCTGGTACCACAGGGACTCTTCGCTGCCACCGCTGCGCGTGTCCTTGGCCCGCCAAGTGGCCGCCTGGCTTCCAAAGAACTGTATGGGCTCGTTGCTTACAGTCTCCTCCTCTGGTTTCTTGCTGCCAGTTCCCGGAGTCTGTGCATAGAAGCGGGGAGAAATCGGAGTAGCGCCTGTGGCTGGCACCAATTGCCTGTAATTTCAATAATTTAGTACCTTGATTGTTTACGGTGTTAAATTAAAAATTCTTCACCTCACGAATCTTGTTTTTGTCAGTAAACGCAGCATTTTCGAAGCGAAAATCAAATAAATTTCATAACAAAATTGGTCAAACAGCTGAGTTTGGTGAGAGATGGGAAAACTAGAAGGCAGCCGGCAAGCGTTGTACATCGATTGCTTTTATCGTAAAGAAAACTATAATTTGCCCTTTGCTTAAAAATATGTATAATAAATAATACAAATTCATAAATAAAACGAAAAAAACTGAACGTAGTTAACAATTAATGCAGCTTGCAGGTTGTCAGCTTATATAAACCACAAATAAAAAAGTGTAAGCGATATTTCTCCAGATTTTTCTCCCATCACCAACTGCTTCGCACGCCACACGTGTGTTTCGAATTGTAAACACGCGCTGGAACTTTAATTTAGTTTTTAGCCAGAAAAAATGGGCGCAACAAAGAACCTGGACTTGATAGGCACCATCGAGGACGATGCCGAGGTGGAGAACCTGTCGGAGGACTCCGATGCCGAAGTGGAGGTAAGGAAATTACAATTTAAACTCAGTAACAAGAACTACTTATGACCACCGGTGCTCCTCTACTACAGTATCAACCCACGAAACTGAGACACAAAAAGGTCACCGAGTTCGAGAAGGGCTTCGAGTTCGTGTCCTCAGTGAAGGAGTACAACCAGGACACATGGGACGATCTGATGAAGTACGTCAAGCGGAAGGCGCGCACAAAGACCGACGACAAGATCGCCGCGCGTTTGCAGAAGAGAGGCGGCGCCGAGGCGGTGGCCGCGGAGCAGAGCGATGGCAGCGAGATTGATCTCTCCGAGGACGAGCTGAAGCACGACAATCTGCGGCTGCGCGAGAAGAAACTGTCGAAGAACAAGAAGAAGAAAGCTGGCGAGGAGGACGAAGAGGAGGAGGGCGAGAAGATGCAGTTCGACGACACTGTGGAGGCCAACGGGGAGATCACATCCTTCTACCAGATGAATCTGTCGCGTCCCCTGATGCGCGCCATCGGCGTCCTGGGCTACATCTATCCCACGCCTATCCAGGCCTCCACGATCCCAGTGGCTCTGCTGGGCCGTGACATCTGTGGCTGTGCCGCCACGGGAACGGGAAAGACTGCAGCTTACATGCTGCCCACACTGGAGCGTCTCCTGTATCGTCCGCTAAACAATAAAGCCATCACCAGGGTGTTGGTACTGGTGCCCACCCGTGAATTGGGCGCCCAGGTTTACCAGGTGACCAAGCAGCTCTGCCAGTTCACCAGCATCGATGTGGGCTTGGCCATCGGCGGTCTGGATGTCAAGGCCCAGGAGTCGGTGCTGCGCCAGAATCCGGACATAGTTATAGCCACGCCCGGTCGTCTCATTGATCACATAAAGAACACGCCCAGCTTTACGCTGGATTCCATTGAGGTGGGTGGAAGTAGCAGGATTGGCTTAAGCTTAAATCTTCACCTATGATGATTCTATCCTTGCGCTCTGAGCTCTTTCCAAGAGCCAAGAGGACAGCCCTGGTTCTTGCAACTGCGCGGCAGATGCAAGCTGAGCCTTGGAATATTATCTTCAACATCTTTACTTTACACATTTTTCTAATAATATTTTTGAAATCCCCTTCAGGTTCTCATCCTCGACGAAGCTGACCGTATGCTGGACGAATACTTTGCCGAACAGATGAAGGAGATCATCAACTCCTGTTGCAAGACACGCCAGACCATGCTATTCTCCGCCACGATGAGCGAGCAGGTCAAGGATCTGGCTGCCGTCTCACTGGACAAGCCTGTGAAAGTTTTTGTTAACAATAACCAGCAAGTGGCCTTTAATCTGCGCCAGGAGTTCATTCGCATCCGCGAGGATAAGGAGGGTGACCGCGAGCCCATCCTGGCCAGCTTGATTTGTCGCACGTTCCACGACCACTGCATGGTCTTTGTCCAGACCAAGAAGCAGGCCCATCGCTTGCACATCTTGCTGGGTCTCCTGGGAGTCCGTGCCGGAGAATTGCACGGCAATCTGACGCAACAGCAGCGTCTGGAGTCGCTGAAGAAGTTCAAGGAGGAGCAGATCGATGTGCTGATTGCCACTGATGTGGCGGCTCGTGGTCTGGATATTGTGGGCGTGAAGACGGTCATCAACTTTGTGATGCCCATCACCACGGAGCACTACATCCATCGAGTGGGTCGTACGGCGCGAGCAGGACGTGCTGGTATCTCCGTTTCGCTGGCCGGCGAAAAGGAGCGCAAGATCGTTAAGGACATCATTAAGAACGCGGAGAGTACCATCAAGAATCGTATTATTCCGCCGGAGATCATTGAGAAGTATCGCAACAAGCTGACGAGCTTGGAGCCAGAGATTCGTAAGTAGCAGACACTGAACTTTCCTGTTTTTAGGTACTTATTAATGGTTTTTCCTCTAGAAAATATTCTCGATGAGGAGCAGGCGGAACGACAGCTGGCCAAGACCGAGCAGCAGCTGTCCAAGACGGAGCGCAAGCTGCTGGGACAGTCCAACGAACGACGTGGCTGGTTCCAGACCAAACAGCAGCGCGAGGCTGAGAAGGAACGCCTTGCTCTAACTCCCGGCGATGAGGAGAAGCCTGCTGGAGGCAAGGGCAAGGGTAAGACGGCTACCAAGCGCAAGCGACCCGAGTGGGGTGGCGATGGCGAGGATGGACCCTCGGTCAAGGAGATCGAGGCCAAGCGCAACAAGAAGAAGAAGGAGGAGCCCCGCAAGAAGACGCCCGAGCAGTTGGCCAAGGAGCGGGCCATGAAGGAGATCGAGAAGGTGTCCCTGGTGCGCGCCAAGATGGCCAAGCTGCGAAAGCGACCCGGCAAGCTGGGAGCTGCCACCGAGGCGCACAAGGGCAGTGCTTTCGGCAGCAAACCCAAGCGACGTGGTGGCCAGTCGGCGTTCGATAATGATTTGACCGATGTCAGCCGCGGTGGAGCCCTGCGATTGAGGTGGGTATTGATGGCATTTTTTGCATTTCAAAATTAAATTAATCTTTGGAATTCCCCTCTTCAGGTCCGAGGCCAACCGGCACCAGAAGATGTCCAAGATTGCGGCCAAAAAGAAGGCCAGCGGCGGAGGCAAGGGCAAGCCGACGAATAAGTCGCCCAAGAGCAAGGTCAGCAACGTGAAGCTGGCCAACAAGGCGGGCAAAAACAAGTTCAACAAGGGCAAGAGCTTCGGCGGACCACGCTACGCCAAGAAGGACAAAAAGAAGTAGAGATACAGAATATACGTAGTTGTATGCAATGTTAAATCGTAAACTTGTAAAATAAAGCTTTTACTTCCTTATATTAGAAAAAGATAAATATAGTTTGAAATGGGAAATAAGGAATACATATCAAAACATGCTTAAAAGGTAATATTGACTATTTCTGGCCAAATTGATCGGTTAAAAACCGCGCCGATAACTTATCGAAAGTACTTTAAGCTTTCGATAAGTTCCCATTTCATCGACTACCATCACTGGCAACGCTTTTTCCCTTCTTCCTTTCGTTTCCTGCGCATTTGTTCTGTTTTTCTGGGCCAAAACAATGTTCTAGCACATCCCGTTTTAGTTTATAACAAAAGCCAAGCAATATGAGCAGCCAGTGCAACTACGGTCCCCCCACGGACTCGGACTCGGACAGCAGTTATGATGGCTTCTACTTTTCGGACCCAGTGGGTGCTCCTTTGGGCGGATTCAGAATTCTCACTGAGACTCCGCTATTTCTCTCCTTTCCAGGTAAAACGTGTGAAGCCCGCTCCCTATGTGGATCCGGAGCAGAAACTCTATGATTCAGCAATCGATGGAGACCACGAGACGATGCTCCAGGAGATGCGGAAGCTAAACTGGAACGTGGAGCAGTCAGTGAGGGCGGGCCCACCTTGCTGATGATCACCTGTCGCGAGGGGCACTACGAGATAGTCGAGCTGTTGGTGGAGAAGCGCCGCGCGAATGTCAATCGACAGGTGGACTCCGTAACGCCGCTGATGATGGCGTGCGACTGCAACAAGAAGGATCCCTACGTGGCGGAGAAGGTGCGCCTGCTGCTCCGTCACGGAGCTGTGATTAATGTGTCTGACAAGTACGGGATGACGCCCTTGATGTTCGCCTGCCAAAACGGATACGCTGGCATTGTGCGCCTCTAATCAAGGACGTCAGCTTCGATGCGGTGGACAACCAAGGATGCACGCCCATCTTCCATGCCATCGAACGGAATCACGTGGAGGTGGTCAAGCTGCTGGTGGAGGCGGGCGTGAATGCCACCATAGCGAACAACAAGGGTTACACGCCCACGCAGGTGGCCGAGTGCCATGGGTACTACGATTTGCTGGAGATCCTGCCGCGTCCACCCTCGACCTTCTTGGTGCCATCGCATTTCCTGGCTACAACACGCTGAGGGATCAGATTCCACGCCTCTTCCTCAAGAGCGACTGCCCGGAGTACTTCCAGGAGCTAAACTGCATCCTGCGTTCGATCGAGGTAAGCAACACGCTGAAGAACTTTGCCATCGCCAAGACTTCGCTGGCCGAATTCCTCGTCATGGACGATCATCTGCTTCGCGAGGTGGGCATTGAGTTTCCCATTTATCGCAACAAGATCATGAAGGGAATCCTGGAGTGAGTATATCCTTGGACTTTGTGTTCTTCAGGGTATTAATTTCTGTGCTTGCACCTTCTTAACAGCTTCCACCTTCACCATTGGTCCCAAAAGTCCATAGCTCGCGTCAAGACGGATGGCATGGACAAGTGAGTTGGTTTCTTTACCTTAAATTACATCCAGCTTGATTGATTTATTTCTCCAGCTTCTATGAGATCCTCATGATAGCTGCCAATCATCTGCAGCAGTTGGTCATCATCCAGGCCTCGCTGAAGTTCGTTTTAAAGAACCAAAGGAAGGGGAAACTGGGACAGCCCTCAGACACGCAGCTGGCCACTCTTCAAAGCAATCTCCAAGGATATCGCGATGTTCTCGGCGAATTGAGCAAGACTGTGAAATATGTAAGACATAACTGCTTTATGAGGAATGAAAATTCTTAAATATTTTATCTTAATTACAGCTTGGTTCGTTTAGTCCTGCCCAGAGTATTCTGTTTATCGACTACAACGAAATCCTGGCTGAACGGAAGCGCAAGAAGGTGCGCAACTACTTCAAGTACACCACAATTATCCTCGGAATCTCCGTTTTCATATGCCTCAAGTGCAAGTGGTTCTCCTAGTATTGGGATACCCTGGCAAAACATTCCCATTATCCATTTGCTGTACAAATATCGTTGTTATCCTTAACGCGGGCCTTGAATCTGTAAGGTTACTTTGCTTACTTGCGAATCAAAGTAGTTTGTAGTTGTTGAAACGTTCAATGAAATGTTACAAAACGTATTTAAGTTTATAAACTGAAATCTCACACGAAACGAAATTTATCAAATTGTTACCTGAAGCTTATCTCTGAGTTTTAATTGGATTAATAAACAATTAGAAACTGTAATCAGTAATTAACGCGTTATAAATGTTAATAAGTTAGGCAATACATTAGAAACAATATTTACTTATATATCAGATAATATCCATGTAAGCAATACACCGATTGAGACAATAGACATTATTAATCAACGAAACATTAATCAAATGTTACCTGAAGCACATAAAACTACCTGAATATTTAATAGAGTTTCGAAAAAAGGAATATCAATAGCAATAATATATTTAAAAGCGTTTATTGTAGTTAAAAACCTTAAGAAATGTAACACCAATTAAAATAAATACAGATTAATAAACCATTTACAGCCTTAAGAGTTTTGGTGAAATTTAAATACAGTATCCCAGAATTGTTCTTATATACTTTTTTGAAACTTTCTTTGTTTCAATAAACTTTAAAAAATATTAAAATACAATAAATTCCATTTTTCACTTCCTGGCCAACGGTCACACTAAATCAATGTTTACTATTTCACATGAAGAATTCCCGCCATGCCGGAGGACTTGGAGCCGGGCGTCATCCGGAAGCTGGACGAGGTGGTCGTGAACCGCATTGCAGCCGGCGAGATCATCCAGCGACCTGCCAACGCTCTGAAAGAGCTGCTCGAGAACAGTTTGGACGCCCAGTCGACTCACATCCAAGTGAATGTGAAAGCAGGCGGTCTGAAGCTCCTCCAGATCCAGGACAATGGCACGGGCATACGACGCGAGGACCTGGCCATTGTCTGCGAGCGCTTCACCACCTCCAAGCTCGCTCGGTTCGAGGATCTGGCCCAGATAGCCACTTTGGCTTCAGAGGCGAAGCCCTGGCCAGCATCAGTCATGTGGCCCACTTGAGCATCCAGACGAAGACGGCGAAGGAGAAGTGCGGCTACAAGGCCACCTACGCGGATGGCAAGCTGCAGGGTCAGCCGAAACCCTGTGCGGGCAACCAGGGCACCATCATATGCATCGAGGATCTGTTTTATAACATGACCCAGCGGCGGCAGGCATTGCGTTCGCCGGCGGAGGAGTTCCAGCGGTTGTCCGATGTGCTGGCCAGGTACGCTGTCCACAATCCCCGCGTGGGCTTCACCCTCCGGAAGCAGGGCGAGGCGCAGCCCGCTCTGAGAACTCCGGTGGCCAGCTCCCGGGCCGAGAACATACGCATTATCTATGGTGCAGCCATTGCCAAGGAGCTGCTGGAGTTTAACCATCGAGATGAAGTGTTCAAGTTCGGGGCCGAGTGTCTGCTCACCCAGGTGAACTATTCGGCCAAGAAAAGCCAAATGCTGCTGTTCATTAACCAGCGACTGGTGGAGTCACCAGGTGAGACTCTTAACAACCTTTACAGGTATATCCTTTACCTCTCACTCTTTCAGCTCTGAAGACCGCTATCGATGCGGTTTATGCCACCTACCTGCCCCGTGGCCACCATCCCTTCGTGTACATGAGCCTCACACTGCCGCCACAGAATCTGGATGTGAATGTTCATCCCACCAAGCATGAGGTACACTTCCTCTACCAGGACGAGATCGTTGAGCGGCTCAAAGAGCAGGTGGAGGCTCGCTTGCTGGGCAGTAACTCTACCAGAACATTCTACAAGCAGCTGCGTTTGCCAGGAGCCCCAGACTTGGATGAAACCCAGCCGGGGGATAAGACGCAACGGGTCTATCCCAAGGAACTCGTGCGCACCGATGCTAGCGAGCAGAAGCTGGACAAGTTTCTAGCTCCTCTGGTAAAAAGTGACTCTGGAGTTTCCTCCAGCTCCTCCCAGGAGGCTCCGCCTCTGCCAGATGAGAGCTTTCGCGTGACTGCGGCCAGAAAGTCACGGGAAGTGCGCCTGAGCAGCGTGCTGGACATGAGGCAGCGGGTGGAGAGGCAGTGCAGTGTCCAGCTGAGGAGCACCCTCAAGAACCTGGTCTATGTCGGCTGCGTGGATGAGCGGAGGGCATTGTTTCAACATGAAACTCACCTTTACCTCTGCAACACACGCGCCTTCAGCGAGGAGCTCTTCTACCAGCGACTCATCTACGAGTTTCAGAACTGCCCGGAGATCAGTATAAAGCCTGCACTTTCTCTCAATGAGCTCCTGAAGCTGGCGCTCGACAGCGAGGCCGCCGGCTGGACGCCTGAGGATGGCGATAAGGCTGAACTAGCGGTCAGTGCTGCAGAGATTCTGCAGAAAAAGCGCCCATCATGCGCGAGTACTTTGGGCTACGCATCTCGGAGGAGGGACAGCTGGAGTCGCTGCCCAGTTTGGTGTCCCAGCATCGTCCCTGTGTGGCCCACCTGCCTGTGTACCTGTTGCGCCTGGCCACCGAAGTGGATTGGGAACAGGAGGCCCGTTGCTTCGAGACATTCTGCAGGGAAACTGCTCGCTTCTACGCACAACTGGATTGGCGGGATGGCTCAGGGGCTGGCCACCCCCGATGGACCACGGAGCACGTTCTCTTTCCGGCCTTTAAGCGGTACCTCCTTCCATCACCGCGCCTCAAGGACCAGATCTATGAGCTTACCAATCTGCACACACTTTACAAGGTGTTCGAGAGGTGCTAATGCTAGTAAGTCACAATTTTCAGTTAAGAATAAAATATAATGTACGATTTTAATGCTGAACTCTTTGTTTAAAGTTTATTTGCTAGAATCCAAAGCGTTGAGTGTAGATGGGTAGGATTTTTAGCTCCTTATATTAACCAGTATCCATTTATAATTTTCCAAGGCAAAACCAAAGCCGATAGCAGAAGGCTTTCGAACGTAAAGAGGCAAAAACATTATCTAGACTAGATTTAAGCAAGATCTGGCTGACGCAGGCGTGTAACCCGCTCGGCATTCTTGACGTGCTCCTTCAACAGCCCCATGATCTCCGTGTCGTACTCTTTGGGCGTGGGCTTCACATCGGTGGCCCAGTAGTAGATATCCCAATCGTTGATGACCCCGTTGATCAACTGATCGTACAGAGCCGTCTGCTCGGCACTGAAATCCTTCAGATGCTTGGCCGCAAAGGTGCTGAGAAGAAGGTCATTTTCCAGCATTCCTCGCTTGCGGGATTGGTACAGAAGCCTGAGGGGATTTTGCGAGTTAATTACTAAAGAATCTGTATAATTCGTAATTTACCGCTGCTTGCGAGTATCCAACGGCTCGTTGGGACGCGCCGGGTACTCCGGCAGGGGAAGGTAGTCCGGATCTTCGTAGTCCACAATAACGTCGTTGAAAGTGCTTGTCAAAGGCAACTGAGGATCTTGAATACTCGATGCACAGCGTCTCCAGGGCATAAAGATCCATGCCGAAATATCCAACGTCATCTGAGGATGCACATACATAAATATAAATAGAAATTGTGATGAAATGCGCAAAATGCAATACATGCAATCTTATGCAACGGATTTTCGCAAATAATCAATTACTCACCCTTAGTTGGCGCAGCATCTTCAAGCCCAGCAACGTTTATATAATTTATATGATGTTTTCTGCAACTGTTTCCGCTTCTACAACCGTTTCGGGGGAATTTGAAAAATCAAAATATTTTGACAACCGGCTATTTACTTTGACACTAAAAAACACCAAATGCCTTTTTGAAATACCATACAGGCCACAAATTTGTCGAGCTTAGTTTGGTCTTGGTTTGAGTCAGGACTCTATTTTGAATTCAAACTGGATATGCGTAACATAACCTATAGGAATTACTGAAATCTAAAGAATATAAGACTGCAAAAAACAAAAGACAGTGGGGATCTTTTATTAAACTGATTTATTTAACAAAGTTTTTATTTTCAAATTGTATTAATTACTCTGCAGTTTAAAGATGGGTTCCCGTTGCTTTTTCCATTATGTTTTTGAGAGGCGCCAGAACTAGAATTAGGATAGTTAAATTAATGATTTCCATATAAAAGCAAAGAGTTATAAACCTTTACCATGTTCCTTTTTGGATCCAAAATTTACTTATTTTCAGCCAGTAAATATTTTATTAATGGCTGGTTATTTGTTTCTGAAATTCGTTCAATTTTTGTCCGAATTGATTCACCCAGCTTTTTTCCCTTCCTCAAGACCGTTGACTACCGCCATGGTACGCCCAACATCCATCTGATAAGATTGGATAATCAAATTATATTTTAAGATTTTCCTATAAAGACAGTGAGTTATTTTTTCTTACCTTCTCAAAATCTGACATTTGTTTTAGCAGGTTATTTGGCTCTGAAAGTTGTTTTTGTATGTAAACTTTTAACTGTTTTAATTCTTGTTCTGGCATGTCCTCGCCAGATATCCAACACAAACTAACGGCAAGCAGAGCAATTACAAGAAAGATAACTTTGATTTTGGGCATTTCGAGTTGGGGTTTCCTTGCTGATATTAACTGGAGAACTCAACGTTTAGTACTGTCAGCTCGGGTGCGAAATTTCCCACAACGAAAACTCTGTTTGCGTCTCAATCTAACTGAAGCTCAGCTTATCACTCCAAAAGCAAAGAAATTGACCTCGCAAAACCCCTCCTTTTTTCAAAGTCAATAAACTGTCTGAATTATCTCCGCGTAATATTACCTATAATAATTAATGAAATCTAAAGAATAAAAGACTGCAAAATCCCATTATACAAAATTTCCGAGTTGGTTTATTCGCTCAAACAAAAGACAGTGGGGATCTTTTATAAAACTCATCTATTTAACAAAGTTTTTATTTTCAAATTGTATTAATTACTCTGCAGTTTAAAGATGGGTTCCCGTTGCTTTTTCCATTATGTTTTTGAGAGGCACTATAACTAGAATTAGGATAGTCAAATAAATGATTTTCATATAAAAGCAAAAAGTTATAAACCTTTACCATATTTCTTTTTGGATCCAAAATTTAATTATTTTTAGCCAGTAAATATTTTATTGATGGCTGGTTTCGTTCAATGTTTGCCTATATTGATTCACGACACTTCTTTCAAGTGCCTCATGGAAACGAACGAATTTCTCCTAATATGATTGGATAATCAAATTATATTTTAAGATTTTCCTTTAAACACAGTGAGTTATTTTTCTTACCTTATCTGAATCTGAAATTTGTTTTAGCAACAGGTCATTTGGATCTGAAATTTGTTTTTGTATGTAAACTTTTAATTCTTGTACTTGTCTGTCCTCGCCAGATATCGGACTCAAACTAACGGCGAGCAGAGCAATTACAAGAAAGATAACTTTGATTTTGGGCATTTCGAGTTTGGGTTTCCTTGCTGATATTAACTGGAGAACTCAACGTTTAGTACTGTCAGCTCCGTTGCGAAGTTTCCCACAACGAAAACTCTGTTTGCGTCTCAACCTAACTGAAGCTCAGCTTATCACTCCAAAAGCAAAAGAAATTGACCTCGCGAAACCCCTCCTTTTTTCAAAGTCAATAAACTGTCTGAATTATCTCCGCGTTATATTAGCGATTAATAATTAATGAAATCTAAAGAATATAAGACTGCAAAATCCCATTATACAAAATTTCTGAGCTGGTTCATTCGCTCAAACAAAAGACAGTGGGGATCTTTTATAAAACGAATTTATTGCGTGAATTAAATTATGTCACTGAAATTTGGATCTAAAGAGTTTTTACTGATTCAACGCAGAGTGAAATCTTTGACCGTGTATTCAGTCTGCTCTGCAGGCATATGATTTCTGAGGGTTTGATCCAATTGATCATTTAAATCCTTGATTTTCAGGGTCCTCCTCGAAAGATCCTGCGAATTAGGATAATCAAATTATATTTTAAGATTTTCCTATAAGGTCAATAAGTTCTTTTTCTTTACCTCAATCATTTTCCCCAAATCTTTTGCTACTCGATCTTGCATGTCCTCGCCAGATATCAGACACAAACTAACGGAGAGCAGAGCGATTATAAGAAAGATAACTTTAACTTTGGGCATTTTGAGTTGGGGTTTCCTTGCTGATATTAACTAGAGAACTCAACGTTTAGTACTGTCAGCTCGGTTGCGAAGTTTCCCACAACGAAAACTCTGTTTGCGTCGCAACCAAACTGAAGCTCAGCTTATCACTCCAAAAGCAAAGTAATTGACCTCGGGAAACCTTTTTTCAAAGTCAATAAACTGTCTGAATTATCTCTTATATGTAAGCAGATCAGGATTATCTCGCGGGTCGGACATAGCTCCTATAAGAATTGCAATGATATGCTAGCATTTTCCAAGCTCTTGAAGATTACAAATTTAAATTTACATGTTATTTCGGCGCGAAACTCGACGCAATCGATAAGAAATCGATGGAAATCGTTATTCGTTTGGTTTGACCAGCTAGCCAGATCTGGCTAGAAAATAGCAAAATTACTTACGTCGTAAATCTTCACGTTTTTTTTCACTTACGTCGTAAATCGTTACGTTTTTGTTCAGAGCTGCTCTCAGCTCTCTTGCTCTCTTGCTCTCCCAATTTTTTGGGGATTTTTTAGGGGGAAATATCCTCTCCTTTTAGCAGACTGTTGTTCTTAACAGCTTCAATATTACCCCATTTACATGTTAACCCGAAATTTTACGTCCATTTACATTTTAACCCAAAATTCTTTGTCCACTTACATGTTAACCCGAAATTTGACTCTGTTAACCCGAATTTTGACAAAGCGCCGCTAAATTCTTAAATGTAGATGGCCTTTAGAAAATCAAAGCGACCGCTAGGTGGGGTAATTTTATTTCATTTCATATTTTCATATTATTAATATTTTTATAATTCATTTTAAAATAAATGGAAAACATTTACAATTTTTAAATCCGCCGCGCTTGAATTTTATGTTATTCTTCTTATGTTATGTTATGTTATTCTCCCCCACGCGAAAGACGTAAGAGACGTAACGAGTTGGCAGCTTTTTAAACAGAGGTGGTATTTTTTTTTATCGTTTTTCGCTTTGCAACATTCCCACGTCATAATAAGATATTTCTTCTCTTAATTATTTGAATTTAATAGTTTTTTTTAAATTTAGGGGGAAAACTGGATTTCTTAGGGGGAAATATCGACTCTTTGAGATTTTTTAGGGGGAAAGCTAAATTTTTATATGGCAACACTGACGGAAAATACTTATTTTTGGGACTCTTTTTAAAGCTTAGTACGCAGATGCTCGAACAGCGTTTTAAAGCAGTGAGAGAGAGCGAGAGGTCAATAGTCGGGAAACACTTTTCGAAAGCCCCGTTTTAAAGGCCGGTACGCAGATGAACGAACAAAATACCAGAAAAATACCAGGTGGCGGGAGGGAAGACTTTTGGTATTTCCAGAGCGGGGTGACGAACAGAATAACAAATTTATTAAAACGGCCTGTTCTCAACTATTGGCATCTCACTCTATCTCTCTTTGCCGAGCTTTAATTGAAGTTTTCACGAGTTAACGGCATTTCGCACGCATTGTATTTACATATATATCCCGAAAAACAGTTGTCAATTTGTTGCGTTAATTTGTTTCGTTAATTTCTTAATTTGTTTGGTTCAAAAATATGGAAAACGCTAAATTAACCAAGATGCGAAAAAGCAGAACAATGGACTTTACCAAGGAAGAGACAATTATCGTAGCTTCATCATTAAACATGTTGACTAACTTTATATTTCAAATAAATTATTTTGTCAACAAACACAGCTGATTTAATATTGGTATGACCGCATCGTTTACCTCCCAAAAATACAGAAGAGCGTTTTAATATGTAATTTATTTAAATACTTTTGGATACAATAAGTCATTAATCATACATTCTAATGATATAAGTCCTTTAATTTGTTTAAATTATTTTTTTATACCATAATTCAGTGTTTTAGGGAAAAATAAACAATAAATTTAAAAAATTATAAAAATCTATGGTTCAGACTATTGCAAATAATAAGTTTATTAAAATCAATAGTTGTTTGTTTTAATTTTTTGGACCAAGAATAAAAAAAAAATTTTTTCTTTAAAATCATGTTAAAAATTTTATTACCCTCGTTACAAATTCCTCAATAAACTTATGTTTTTTTTTTATAATATACGAAGAAATTGTTCAAATTGTCGCTTATGAGTCCTATACTAAGAATCTTATACAAAAAATAGATCAGTAGGTGCATTTTGCGAAAACCAGATAGTTCAAGTGGCAGATGTGAATATTTTGCAGTAAACTTATTCAGTACATAATTCACTATTTCGGAAAATTTGTCAAAAGTGGTTCTAATAAGCGAAACTAGGGCTATAATTTTTCAAATCCAATACATCTAAAGGAACTGGAGCTAGTTTTGCACATTAAAACAACTTTTGACCATTTTATCGAAAAATTGAATTTTGTACTGAATGAGCTCAAAGCAAAATTTCATATTCGCCACATTAACTAGTCCTTATTTTTAAAATGCGCCCACAGATCTTCTTTTTTTGATATGTTTCTAAATATATAAGTCGTAAGTGTCAATCTAAACCTATTTTTCATATATTATAATGAACGGATATAAGTTTATTGAGAAAATAGTGATGAGGATGATAAAATTTTCAACATGATTTAAACCAAAAATTGTTTTTAATTTTGGTCCAAAGAATTATAACAAATAACTATTGATTTTAATAAACTTATTTTCTGGAACATTCTAACCCATTGTTTTTAATTTTTTAATTATTTAATTTTTTCTTGAACACTCAAATTACAAGCAGCTAAATCAATCAGAAAATAATACAACAAATTTTGAGGGATATATATAATTAAATTGTATGATTCACGACTTGTTATGTCCTAAACTATATAAATATAGATTTTTTGAAAGTTTTTCATAAATTTATGGTACTATTTGGGGAAAAAGGTAGCGTGTTTCTATTTTTATTTCCAAGTCAAATAACTGGTATCTGGACAAATCGGCTGTAACACCGTTATCTTACGAGATATTTTTATAAAATCAAAACCTAAATACAGTATTTTTAATAACAAATGATATGTATTACCATTCCTACGCATAATTTTCACGAAAAATGAGTAATTAAGCTCCAAACTCCAACATGTTGGTTGTTTCTATTATTTTTTCCATCACTGTACATATGTACAAAATGCGTTGGTTTTGGAATTTGCTTTTGCAAGTTCCTTCTCCTACTTTTTGTCTCTGCCGGCAGAGAACGCTCACTTTTTGTTTGCATTATTTGCATGAAAGTAGACTATAAACATTTATTCAACATTAATAACATTTAAATATTGTTTTTAAAGATTAATGTAGAAATTAAAACTTAAATAATAACATTTTTGTTTTAAATTTTAAAATATATACTATATTTATTTAAATTTTAGAGAATACCACTTTATCCGATCGAAACATTTTAGATAGATTTTAAATTAATAAAATAATTAACTATTTGTATTAATTTCTAAAAGCTTTTTAAAAAAAACGGCGCAATTTTAATTTTCATTAGAGCTTAACTAATAGTAAAGCTTGAGTTTACTTATAAGTGTATACATACATATATGTACATATGTACCTATATACAGTTGCGGTGAACGGGAGCTGAAAACTAACTAGTCAGGAAAAATTTAATTATAATATCAAATCGTATCCATTCGGGACAACTAGTTTTTGTGCAATATTATATTGGTCCTTTGTTTTAAAATAATTTTTAGGCAGTGACCAAATGAGTTGGTAATTTTTTAAAAGTGACGATTAAAGTTGGAGAAAAAGTTTTGACCCGTCTTACTCTCCAACAAAACATATGTATATGTATTTGTATATTGTTTTATGTTTTCTATGTTAAGTATACATATGTGCGTAAATAAAACTGCTGAAATTCGCCCAGCCTTGCGCTATTCATGTGACTCTGCTGAGCCATTTCCATGTCAATACAGTGTTATTTTTAATTTTAAATTAAATTGTTCTCATGACAGCTATTTGATATAATCGTCCGATACTTATAAAATAAAACCGTAATTCTAAAATCATACAAAATGGCAAAATCTCTGAATAGATGAGAATATGTTGAAAAACATACATACAACCAAGGCTGCTATACATTTTGATGTATTTAAGAAAGCAAAATAAGTGAACAAAATATTTTGAAAAATCTCTTTTTTAATATTAATATTGCCAAGCACAGAAATCACCTAAAATGGCGAAAATATCAATCTAAATACTGCCTACGATTTTCCTATCGCCTGAAAGTTTTGCCAGCTGATGTTGGCGCATTCTGTGAACCCGCCTTTAAGATACTTGGAACTGGTATTCCACCGACATTTTTCGCTTTGCAACATTCCCACGTCATAATAAGATATTTCTTCTCCTAATTATTTGAAATGAATAGTTTTTTTAAATTTAGGGGGAAGACTGGATTTTTTAGGGGGAAATGTCGACTCTTTGAGATTTTTTAGGGGGAAAGCTAAATTTTCATCTGGCAACACTGCGCCAGTGCTGCCAGGTTAGCCATTTAGTGGCTATTTCTGGCCACTTTTAAAAATATTTGCCACTTTTTCTTTAATTTTGCTATTAGCCAAAAATTTACACATTTTTGCATTGACTGAGCTAATTCCGATTAAAAATGGTTCACAAAAACATCGGAACTGGTATTTAACTCAGTGGTTCGCGTATGTGAACTATTTGAGATCGTTTGGTCACTCTTTACTCTTTTTGTGGTGTGTTTTGTTTAAAGTGGTCTGTTAAAGATACCGAAAATACAATACGCAGACAAGAAAAATTCTGCCACAATTATGTACTTCCCTATAATAAAATGATAAAATTTTCAGCATGACTTCAAACAATTTTTTTATTCGTTTTTTATTTAATTAAATTTGCTTATTATTTGCAACATTTTAAACCATAGTTTTATTTAATTTTTAAATAATCTTTAATTTTTCTAAAACACTCAAATTATAAGCAGCCGTCAATCAGATAAAATACAAAATTTGTAACTGATATATATAATTAAATTGTATGATACACGACTTGTTATGTCCTAAATTATATAAATAAATAATATTTTAAAGGTTTTCACACATTTACGGTACTATTTGGGCAAAATGTACCGTGTTTATATATTTTATTTCCAAGTCAAACCACTGGTATCTGGACAAATCGGTTGTAGCATTGTTATCTTGCCAGATATTTTTATAAAATCAAAACCTAAATACTGTATTTTGAATAACAAATATTATGTAGTACCGTTCCTATGTATAAGTTTCATGAAAATAAGTAATTAAGCTCCAAAAGCAAACATGTTGGTCGTTTCTTATTATTTTTCCATGACTGTAATTAAGTTTAAATATAAGTATTATTATATTGTTTTTCTTAAATACATGGAAATATCTGTTATTAACGACATTTTATTGATTTAGCCATTTTTTGGCCATTTTTAGCCATTTTTCTGGCTATTTTCAGAAAATGTTTAGCCACTTTCGCTTGGGAAAACCTGGCAGCACTGCACTGCGCCGACAGTAGTCTTAAAAATTTTGAAACGAGCGGTTGTGGGTGGCTCTGCTGCGAAAAAAATAAACAAAGTATCGCTGAAATACGTCGCTTCGGGCAAATTGCCGGCAAAATATTATGAGTTAATATTTTTGCGGATTGGTGGCGCGCTGGCGTTTCGCGGAAAGAATAAAATAAGGAAACCAGGCCGACGGACGCGCGATGCGGCCTTAATTAATAAAACAGTGTGGTGCCCAGTAACAAATACGTATATTCTTAGCGCGCAAAGCGTTTCGAAGAAGTAAACAAAATAAAATGCGTGCTTCAATGGAAATCTGAATAAAAAAGGAAGAAAAAATTACCAAATTGTTGTTTGTGATTTCCTTGCCTCCCTGTGCCCGTGCGTGGCGGAGTGAGTGTTGTGTTTTCGTAAAAGGAAAACAAAACGGAAGGCAGAACAACAACAACAACAACAACAGCGCCAGCAGGAGGTGTGAAGAGAGCGGCCAGCGGCAAAATGCCGGCGACAGCGAATTCGTGGGTGTTGTTGCTGTTGTTCGTCGTCGCCGTGGAGAGATGCAGCAGCAGCAGCAGCAGCAACAAAGAGCAGTGGCAGGAGCCGCAGTTGCAGTTGCAGCAACAGGAGTCCCTCTACGTTGCTTCCCTTGCCGGATAAAGGTACGTCCGCTATCTCACTTTGGCCCTCAGCATCTCTGAGCTTGTTCTCTGTGAATCGCTGTTCTTGCCTCTCTTGCTGTGTCTTTCTCTCTCTCTCTCCTCTCTTTCGCATCTTAATTGTTGTTAATCTGCGGTGCATTAACCTGGCCCAGCAGCAATCGCCATCGCCCCTCTGTCTTTCGCAGCGCCTCTTCCCAGTGCCAAAATAACAACTGCTCTCCGTCCCCGCTCGGTCTCTGTCTGTCCCTCTGATTTTTGTTTTGTTGTTGTTGTTTTTGGTGTGTCATGTCACCTCCCCTGGGGCCATCGTTCGTTCGTTCACTTTGTTATGCAAATTCTTTGGTTTCCTTGCTCACAAAAATGCCGCAAAACAAATGGAAAACAAAAATAAAAACAAGTGTATGTGCAAAACATTTATGTCGCTTTTTTTTGTGTTTTTCTTTTTGTTTTTGCGGATTCGCGTGGAATTTTCACGCAACAGAAATGAAATAAAAATATTTGAGTAAGATGCAGTAACTTCGTTTAGCTTAAAAAAAAAATGTAAACACGTTTGGATATTATTGTATCTCTCAGTTTTGGAGTTGTTTTTAAATGAATGCAATGAAAGCAAGTTAAGAATTAATTTATTTTATCAACTTTTAGTTGCTTTTAATAATGTTATAAGAGGTCTTTAGCATTTTTCGGGAAATTACACAAAAATATAACTCTCTTTTAACATTTTTTACTGTTTAAAAATACTACTTTAGTCTTAAAACTATTCGTATAATTATTTCCCGATTTATTTTCAAAAAAGGTTTTATTTAAATAAATATTTTGTGTAAAAAATTTAAAATAAAATCTTTCCAGAACCTAAATATGTGTTTTTCCTTGAAACCTTAATACCACATTATAAACTAATATAAAATCCAAGCCTGACTTAAAATCATTAGATAACTAAAGGCTAATTAAAATCAAAAACATTATTTTTTCTATTAATTATAGATACAATACAGTGTGTGTGTTCTTCATAAAAAGCTTGATCAAAAAACTTATTGCAACAATATGCCTTGGAATATTTGCACACAGCGACAAACAAATAAATTTAAATAAATTATGCTCGTACAATGGACTTCTTGACGGGGCGCATATTATGCATGCACATGATCCATGACCCGAGGGGTCCAAAAGTCTCCGCACAAAGGCCACCGCGCGCATCCCCTCCATCTCGTTAAGATACAGATATAGAGATACAGATACCGGGATGGGGACTGGGACGGAGACTGGGGCGCGCGTAAAAGTAAATAAAATTAAAGTAAGCATTTCCTCATTTGAGGCGAGATGCGATGCCAGAGAACTTTGTCACAATTTAAACGAGGCAAAATGCACAGAAGGCACCGAAATCAATCAAACAAATTGTCTGTCTGACAATCGTCATAACAACAATAACAAAAACAACAACCTAGGGTGGGGAATAAACGACAATGTTAGACAGCGGCGAGAGATATTCATTTATTAAGTTTATTCACTTGAGACCGCAGCTTTCCATCTTGACAAAAAAAGAAAAGCACTCTTTGTTCCCTCAAGTGAATGGTAGTTTTTTATAAAAAGAGTACGTACCGAGATACTTGAATTTCTGGAATCTAGAAGAGAGCGATTAATTAAATTCAGCTCAGCACAAACATTATTCAAGTATTTTAGTACTAAACAAATTTATTCAAAGATTGTGTTTCCAAAAAAAAAGAAGGTTTCAATATTTAAATTGTTCTAAAAGGTCAAAATCTGTGACGCTTGTTAATCTTTCTCTGTCTCTATCTCTATCTGATATTTGCTTTCACTTATAGGAATGCAATAACAATATACTTATCAATTTGTATCGCATTTCCAAGGTCGTTCACTTGCCATATAACAAATAAATCGCATAATTAATGGAATTAGCATATTGTTAAAGAATTGAAGCTTTATAAGGAGGATTTGTTTAATCCAGCAGCATACTTTCAATACTGGAAACTCTTAAAAACTATCAGTTTCTTAGAAACAATGTACTATAGGATTAATTTTATTATAAAATGTATATGTTTAATGTATAACATTAGGTGCCCGACCCTGTCAACTATTACCATAAAGCTAGTCTGATTAGTGCCTCAACGCACCCAATTTTCAGCTTGTGCAATTTACAAGAATAATGCTATTTTTCCCTTTGTGGTTACATTTACTATATCTCAGCTGTTATTTTGTAGTGTATCTGGTGCAGGCCTTCAGAACAGTTCAGAGAGCAGTTTGCGACAATTTGTGCCCCGTGAACTGAACAAATTTGTGTAGCCGACTGAAGTGTGTTGCAGTAGCGTTCCGCCCGCGGGTCGTCAGCGGAATCGGGAGCAGGCAGGAGCAGGAGCACAGCAGGGAATTGGGGTAGTGCTAAAGGGTGGGTGGATGATGGGTGCAACCCTACAGTGAACCCTCTATTTACCCGGCTCTGCAACAGCAGCTCCTGCCGCCTTCCTGCCAGCCATGGCCATCCTGGTCTGGCGGAAATATAGCGGAAATCGTTTATCATGTCGCCAATGGCTCTGTTTTAATAATTGCTGGCCGCGTTAAACGAACGGGGTAGAAGAGGCAAAGGAGAACCGGAAGGGTAAAAGAGAGGGGAGTGGCAAGCGCCTCATTTGTGTTCATGAATGGTTAGCACAAGATGCGCTGAAAACTGAATGCGATTGGCACTTGCGATATATTCATGACTTTTGTCCAGTTCTCTCGGCTTATGCAAAGGTTATTTAGCTGGAGTTTAAGTCATGGAAGGCCATTCAACTCAGGCACTTGAAGAATAAGCGTAAAATTAGTCCAGAGGAATAAGAAAAATAATAAAGATATCCATATATTTTTAAAAAATATTTATTTGGTGGATTTTCGCCCTTTAAAGAGTTCAGCTTAAGCTGATTATTTAATGAGGGTTATCTGAGTTTAATTTTGGAAACATTTAAAGCGCTCTTAATGTGAAAACAAAACATTATACTGATTAAAAGGCAAATTCCCCGCATCAAACCAGATT
>JABJVT010000043.1:0-23495 GCA_014170255.2 Drosophila triauraria
CGGACACGGGAACCGTCTCGCCAATGAAGCCAATCAGGACATATCGCAGCCAGCCCGCGCCCCATCTGGAACCAGATCGACCGGGTGACACGCTGCATGAAGATCGAGCGCCGGAGGCTGACAGGAACACTCCAGCCCGAAGCTGAAGGACATTCAGCACAAGGCACGACAGGCTCTTGAATGGCTGGACCCAAGCGGCGGAGATGATGACGCCCTGATGGTCAGCCTGTGCCGGGACGTGCTGGCGATGAAAGGAGGCGCGCATGATGGGAAGGCCACGCAAACCGCTCACACCAGAGCAGGAGCGCCAGATCATCACCCTCCGGAGAAAGGGTCACATGGCGACAGATCGGAGAAGCTATCGGGATCAACCACATGAGAGCAGCCCGCTACGCGCAGGAGTTCTTGGGATCCAGAAAGAAGAGATCGGCGGAAGGCCATACCTGTCGGGTTTCGTGGTGCTTTCGATAATTCAAAAATGTAAACTGTCACCCATTCGTTAAGTCATTAAATCAAAAGGCATGAACATATGAGCCGCCGCCTTACCGCACCGCCTCCGAAATCCCGTCCGTGATGGCCGACCCGGCAACGCTGGACCCGCACGCCGTCCGCTGCTTGTGGGCGCGTCCTGTTCTGGACCGGAACGCCGCCCGGCCTTCATGCCCTCGGTCGTGTTCGAGGATGGGACCGATTGCCCGCTTGCCTGTGAGATGGACAGCCTTCACGCCCGCCAGACATGCCAGAGGATCGCCGCCGCTATGACTGGCCGGTCAGGGATCACAGGCCGACCGAGAATGACGGAAGGCGCAGGCCATGCGGCTCATGTCATCCTGCCTGATAACGAAGTTGCTATCATCGAAGGACAGGATGGTGAGCCTTACAGGCGTGGCGGAAGTGGCGTCACGCATGGCCTACGACAACAGAGGTTCCGCACGGGATTGCCTATGAACATTCGACCAGCCGCCTGAAATCCATCCTTGAAGATATGTGCCGGCAATCAGACTTGCAGCCGCACAAGCCACCCGGTTGTTCAGGATGGCATGGAGGCTCTGACGGCAGGCTTGCCGATCATACAAGAACAGAACACCCGAACCGAAGATCACAGGGTCCACACCTGAGCAGCTTGGCGAGGCTGTGGCGGACTATGGCCGGAGGCGCGGCTTTGATGCCGAGTTCCGGTTGGCGGTATCCATGTCCGCCGCCGATGAAGTCTGGCGGAGCGCGGGCAGCATGCCCCGGAGAAGGTCGAGGCTATGGACCGGGATATGATGGATGCCGCCCTGATGCGATGGCTTGGCCTGGTCGTTTGCGGAACAAGTAACGAACGCTCGGCACGATCACTTATTGTTACAGGCAAGGCGACAGGCGCGACACGTCGTCGCGCCTTTTGGTTTTGGAAGTGATAACGCTTTTATATCACCAAGTTAACGCGGTTTAGCCGCTCTAAACAGCACTCTAAACCCGCGAATCGGCGGCGGACTGCGGTTAATCAGAGATGAAGCCCGGAAATCACCTCCGTCTCGATTAGGAACACCCTATCAAAACATGCCTCTAAGAGGGCCATATCTGTGTCCCGTGGTGGCGTTTTGCCATGTCGGTGCGTGCGACAGCCAATCACACATTGGACGCATCCCACAGGCCTCCTATGGGCAGCATCCCAAGGCCGCACGTTTCTTAGCTCTCTCACCTTGCCGCCAACCTATGCGCATGGCCAATCTGGATGACTGATGTAGGGCAGATCAAAGGAACCGATTCACGCGGATTGCACAACGCAACCGGCGCGGCTCCCTGTTCCGTAAAGTCATTACCAGAAACAAAGCCGCCCGCTACCACCCGGGCGGCTTTTTCTGAGTATTCTGGGCTACCCTTCTGGTCTTACCAGCCGGAGAGAAAACCCGCATTGACTATCACCTGTCAACGCGAGTTTTGTTCCAATGCTGTATTTTCGTCAACCAGCCGACTGACGCATTTTGCGGAAAGGAGCAGGAGGCCGGATGCTCTGCCAGCTATAAGAGCAGCAGAGCAATGCTTTCACCCACTCGCCTACTGACCACCGGACGCCTGTCTGAAGTCTTCTCCAGGCTGGCCTGAATGTCCCTGTGCGGACGATCAACCGCCGTCTGAATGAGGGCGTTTATCCTGCCATCCAGCACGGGCGGGAATGGATCATCGACCGCGCCGACGTTCCCGAATTGTCGAGATTGAAAGGCAGATCGGGCGGGCAAGACGTGTCTCTTGGTTCCTCACGGATACTTCCGCCGCCTCCGCTTCTGTAGCTGCATGGCAAACGCCCGCCGGGTAAGGGCGAGGCGCACGCTATGCAAAGCAGTTTTCAGCCCGTTTGTATAGCACGCACCCCTACCTGAGCCAGAGAAAAGGCCGGGAAGCGTGGATTATTCACCTTCAGAGCGACGTTTCATCACCCCGCCACAGAGGCGGAAATCAGGGCTGCGATTGCGCGTGATCCTGAGCGACTGGCTGGCGGTATATTCCGGCCGGACTGGTGCGTCTCGGTCGCCGGGGCGGAAATTGAGTGGAACGCCAGCAGGAAGCAGCGTGGCGGAGGTAATCACCGCCCGCATAAAGCTGGATGGTGACAGGCCGTTTTCACCGACTTCACATTCTCCGGCACTGGCTGGTCGTGGCGTCAATTTCATCGCCAAGGCCGAAGGAATACAGGGCGCGGAGATATGGCGCGTACCAGATCGCCGCCGAGATTTACGGATCGAGACCGGCCTAGAGGCTGAAGCATTGCCGCGCATATCCGTGCGGAGAGGCAGCGCCAGATCGAGGCGAGCAGGGCCAAGGCAGAAGCAGACAGGGAGGCGCAGGAGCACAGGCGTGAGAAGCCCATGCCGCCGCAGCCAGTGCCGCGCGCGCCGTTATGGACGCCAGCCAGCCAGCTACAAGCCACCCTACACCCTCCGGAAGAATGTCTCTTGCGCTGGCCTGTTCGTGGCGACCCGGACAATCAGGGCGAGGCTCTACAGCCCGACGAAGGGGAGTGGTTCCTGCAGGCCGTAGCCGCCGAGCAGAACGATCTTGTCATCCCGGTTCACGATGCCTCCGGGAACCTGATTAACATCCAGAGGATCAACAGGGACAGCACAAGCTGTTTCTGTCCGGCGGCCTGAAAAAGGCGGCTTCCATATCATCCCCGGCATCGAGCCGGGATTCATTGTCGAGGATATGCAACCGGGGCGACGGTCCACGAAGCCACCGGGCGCATGGTCGTGGTGGCCTTCGACGCGGGTCAGCTCCCGACCGTTGCCGCCTTACTGGCTGGCCGGATCGCATCCGTTGCCGCCGATAATGACGAAACAGGCGCGGGCAAGATCCATGCCGACAAGACCGGACTTGATGTCAGGTTGCCGCCTGACGTTGGCACTGACTGGAACGACTGCGCCGCCGCGCGTGGGTTGGACTATGTGCGGGAAGCCCTCGCTCTGGCCCCGCCTGAGCCTCCGAAAAACACCCCGCTTGCAGAGGTCCGGCAGAGGATCGAGCAGGACATGCGCCGGATTGTGGGAGAATCACTGGGCCAGATCGTGAACAGAACAGAGCCGTCCTGTTCCCGGTTGGGGTTGGAATTGGCAAGACCCGTGCCGCCTTCAGTGAAGGATTGAGGGCTTATGACGCAGCACGCACGCAAGCCAGGGCGACAGGCAGCACAGTCGGGCCGATAGTCATCTCTGTGCCGGATCACGGGCTTTCAAGGCAGGCCGCAGACGATATTGCATCCCTCGCTGAAGGAATGGGGATCAGCGTCACAGTCCGCAGATGGTTTGGGCGCGGGGTCAAAGACGCGACTACGGGCGCGGGTGATATGTGCCGGGAGCGAGAGAAGGCAGACGCTATCAGGCGGGCCGGGTGCAGCGTCACGGATCAATACTGCATCAAGAAGGTGGGAGGGTGTCCTTACGCCGCAGGATGCCCTTATCTGGCTCAAGGGAAGGCGAAGGCTGATGTGGATCATCACCCACGCACAGCCATTCATCGACAAACCCAAGAATATCGAAACGCCGTTTCTTCTGGTGATTGATGAACGGTTCTATCAGAGCGGCATCGCCGGGATGCCGAACAGGAAAGGTGGCAGGCCAACTACGCGGGAAGGTCGCGGGAGGACCGAGAGTCTCGTCGTGACAGGAAGCGGGCTATCCCATGAAGATGGCGGCTATCTGAGCCGGGAGGATATCGGGAACCTTCTGACAGAGACCCGGCGCGCCGCTGATATGCTCCACCGGGCTGCACAGCGTGGCGACAGCCTCCTGCCAGTCTCCGACATAACCGAAACCGGATTCACGATCGAAAGCCTGGAGCCGCTTTCTTGATGGCACGATGAAGCCGCCGGCCTGTTCAGCCGGGCCGAGGGAGCCATAAAAACGGGCTGGACCTGTCAGACGATCAAGCCCTGATCGACGCCGCGAAAGCCCTCGCTCCCATCGTGAAGGCCCGCGTCCTGTTTCGTGAGATGCGGCGGGTTCTGGAGGCAGGCGATGAGACAGCCGTCCGGATTGAACTGTATGCCAAGGATGAGGACCGGCAGAGGATCGCAGAGGCGTCGGATGACAACGCGAAGCAGGAGGGGCTGAGCGACCGCCCGCACGGCTATGCCGTGACCGGCAGGAAGGACATTGCGGAAGGCTGGAAAGCACCAGCAGTCATCCTGATGCCACCGCGCAGCCGGAAATCGTGCGTCTGTTCTTCCCCAATCTTGAAGCCGCGCCGCCTTACCTCGCAGATGAGCCACACACGCCGCCTGAAGGTAAAAGCCCCGGTTCAGATGGAACATGACCACGCAGAAGCACGCGAAAGATGACCACGAACGCCGCCTGAATGAAGCTGAAGGAGACCTGAGCCAGATAGCCAAACCAGCCCGGCAGGCCGCCAGTTTTGAACGCTTCATCGAGGTAATCCGCTTTCATTGGGTGGCCGCAGGCCGGAGGTCGGTCTTGTGCGTCATGACCAAGGCCATGCACGACTACATTGAGCGGCTGAAAGAGACCGGGATAGTGGTCCTACCGAAGAACGTTGACACCATTTATCCGGCAATCGTGGCAGGCCGGAACGACTGGAAAGACGTGCCGACGATCCTGATGATGACGCGCTCCCGCAGGCCAGGGAGGTTGAAAGTATCGCGCGCGCCCTGACCGGGAAGCCAGTCACCGCCATGACACCGCAGCCCCTAACCGATGGCGCGGGCGTTGAGCATGGAAAGTCACCAGCTTCATCCGCGAAGATCGCCAGCGCACTACCACGACAGGCGAAGACGTCACCGTCAGCGTTACACTCACCCCGACCCGATGGCTGATGCACTTCTGCGAGATCACTGAGGGCGGGATGATACAGGCAGACGGGCGCGGGCGTGGTGTGACGCGAACCGCCGATAACCCCTGACGGTCATCTACTACGCCGACACATTCCCGGAGGACTTGCCGCTTGATGATGTGATTGACGACAAGAGCGCCCACCCGGTTGCGTGGATGCTCGCTGCCACAGGCTACGCCACCACATCACCAACAGATGCAGGCCGACTTTTCCCGGATTTCTGGGAAATACTGACGCCGCAAAGGATGCTTTCAGGCGCGGAACCACAGAGGGGGGTCTCTATAAATAACCTAAATATAGAGTTCCCCCTGTGCTTTTGTGCCGATACAGACCTGAAGGCGAGCGTCAGAAGTGGCGGATTGGCTACGTTGTGAGCGGAGAAGAAGCGGCTTTCGTGGGTGCGTTGACCGCCAATCTCGGGAAGCCCATCCAGATCGAGGGCGACGGCATCACCCCGCCTCCTTCGCCTGCACCTACAGGCCAGAGGCAGGCAATCACGTCATCAGCGCCGGAGGGCGTCGTGGAACCGTTCGTCGCTGTTTCTACAGCGCAAGAACAACGAAACGCTCACGCTGATAACAGCGGCGCTGAGCGGGCTATCTGGTCGCCTCCGTGGCGTTCTGGCGGGATAATCGACCGTGCATCCTCGGCAAGCTGGCTGAGGCCAGATGCGAGGGCGACAGGGCATGAGATGGGCGCGGCTGATGATCTGATTGACCCGGCGCTTGAGCGGATGATGACGGGAGAGAGCCGGGCTCCTTGGGTGTGGGACAGGGTGAGCCACCAATGATGGGGCGAGAGAGGCGGCATGAAAACCGGCCCTATCACCATCTGCCGTCTTGTACTGCCTACCAAGCTTCTTTAGTGTTCATATTGAACAAGGGAAGACGGAATGGCGAAGGCTGCTACACAGTTGAATCTGGATATGCTGGCAAAGGTCTGGGCGCTGGTAGAACGTGGCGTGGGCGGCGAGTCCGACGCAGCCCGTGCGCGTGCCGCCGCGATGATAGGGCCTTACGGGTATGCTCTGGAAGATATCTGACCTCTCGACGGCGGCCCAGCGCCCGGCCCCGGCGGCTTCGTTCTATGATATGAGCAACCCGGCGCATCAGCGGGCCTATGCCAGAGGGCGACAGCCAAGCGGCAACGCTGGATGAACGAACACGCTGACCGCATCGCGGAAGTCATCGCCCGTTACGGATCAAGCGAGGCGGTCTTTGCTCAGACACCACAGGAGGTAGTGCTTGACGCCGCTATTGAGCCCTTCCGGGACGTGAGAAAGGAAGGCGGCTTCCAGACCTTTGACGGGGAATCGTTCAGGCCAACAGAGAGTGGCGCAGGCTATGGGTGCCGCTATCCCATGGCCCGAGACCATACCCGCCGCCCTTGCTGAATATGAGGCCTGGGAGAAGGTCTGGGGTGACCGCAACGTGGCGGACGGTAACAACCAATGCGACTACCTGAGCGAAGGGCCGACCTCCGGCGGAACCACCTTCAGGACATGGTGGAGAAGCTGTTGCCGGCGCGTGATCTGTCCGACCTGATTGTGCGGATGCGCTTCCTGATCGGACTTGACTATCGCATTGACGCACCGGAGGTCATCCTTGCCGACCTTGAGCGGTTGCAGGCGGCGAAACCTTCAAACCCGCCAAATCCGGGTTTGAGGAAAAGCCGTCAAACCCCATCCGTTCAAACTGAACACAGCTAGCCAGAGGCGGGCAGAGGTCGAGCGTATTCTTGCCACCAAGGAAGGCTCCATGATGAGTTTGCGTGACATTGCAGCCAAAGCCGGCGTTTCGCCTTCCACCGTTCTGAACATCAAGCGCCGCTGGTGTGGAGGCAGCGCGATCTGCCAATGACGTGCCGAGTTGCACAATACGCGCACGCGCACGCGCGTAGAGGGTGTGTTTTCTGTGGGTACTGACCGCGCCAGCAAGCAGGAGGGCGCGGAGGCGGAACGGGACGCCGGATGAGTAATTTCCGCGCAATACGCGCGCGTGCGCGTACTGTGACGACTTCGCCGGGGATTTCTGCCACGGTGGCGGAAAATCCGCCTCTCGGGAATTCCCCGACACCCCAAGATCGACCCCAGACCGTACCCATGCCGGGTGGCTTTTCTACCCCGGATTACCCCGGTACTGAGCGATGAATGAAGCCTGAATTTGTTGGGGAATGTTGAGGTTAGAAGCGCCACCCCGAGAGGCAGAGGGGAATAAATAAGCCCGCTGAAATGATGGGAGATCGCAGAGAACCTGCACCGTTCTGGCCTGACTGTTCAGGAGCGGGCGGACCACATTGCGGAGTGGGTGCGGATTACTGAAAGGGAGTTTCGTCGCAAGTTGCGACGAAACCAAAGGGCGGACGGCCAGAGTCGGGGATAAATGCCGCCTCCCGCGAACTCGGCATCGACCGGACAGAAGCGCAGCGCGCCGTCAAGATCGCCGCCATCTCTCCAGAGGCTCGTGAAGCTGCCGACGAAGCAGGTCTCCACACCCAGAAAGCACGCGAGCGTACAGGTCAAAGGCGCATGTTTTGAGATGCCGATGTGAGCAGTTTGAGCGTACAATGTTAGCATTTCCAGAGGGCGCGACTGACTGAAATAACTGTACGATCCTGCTATATTTCCCGGAGTTTTAACCGCCTAAAACCGCAGAAAACAACGGTTTTCTGTACTTTAGCGGCTTGTTTCGGTATCCTCTTTTCATGCCGAAAACGCCCCATCAGACAGAGCAGAAACCAGAGCCGGACACACGACTGATTGAAGCCGTGTTCAAGGAGATCGTCTGGCATGGTTGCCGGGTCTATCTCCGCAATGGTGCGCCCTGTTTGGCGGGTGACGTGCGGGCCATTCCTCCGACACGCTTGCCCTCCTGAAGCAGCCCGGACGCAGCCATTCACCTGCTTCGCCAATGGGATGGTGCAGGCTGGCAGAGTGAGGCGGTAGCAGCGTGACCATCGCCACAATCGACCCCGGCAACAGCGGGGCCGTCGCCATCCTTTCCAATGCTGGCGACCTGATCGAGATTTTCGACATGCCGACCGTGGCCGTCACAGTTGGGAAGAAGCAGCGCAACGTCGTGTCCGCCCCTTTACTGGCGACGATGCTGAGGCGCATGACCCGGCGGAGATATGGCTTGAGAAGGTCTCGACCAGACCGGGAGAGGTGCCGTGGGTGCCTTTGCGTTCGGTCGTGGTGTTGGCGTCATCGAGGGCGTGGCCGCTGCTCTTGGCAAGCCTCTCTCCACCGTGACGCCAGCCGTCTGGAAGAAGGCGACCGGATGCCCTGCCGATAAGGGCGGAGCGCGTGCCAGGCGATGCAGCTCTTCCCGACAGCAGCCGACCAGTTCAAGCGCGTGAAGGATGACGGACGAGCAGAGGCGGCTCTGATCGGGTTTATGCAGTAACAAGGAACCAGAAATGATCGACGTTCACAAACTGGCCGGGGTTCGTGTTCCCGGTGTTCAGATCGACCGCAGCCAATATTCTGCCTTGGTGCGGGCGGTAACCGGATCAGGGCTGACCAAATCCCGTCCCTTCGCGCTGCTCTTGGGTGCTGAAAGTGCCGCCCATGCCAGTCCTGAAGGTTCTGGATATGCCACGGACCTCCTCCGCCCTTTGCGCGTCTGTGATGAAAGGCGTCTGATATGACCGAGAAAAAACACCCGCCCGGAAATCCCCGGCTTTTCGTGGAGGCCATCAACCTACAATCTGAACGACAAAGATATTCCGTCTTTTGTCGTGACGTGGGCGACTGATGCAGGGGCGTTTGAGGCAGAATATCGGAAGAAGCTGCCCCTCGGTCATAGGATCGCAGCGCAGGAGGTTTTCGGAAAAATATCCACTGATGAAGGCCGTGTTGCGTTTCTCACGGCGGCAAGCTTGCATGAAGTCCGATACCATGAAGATGGACAGAACAAGACGTTCATCATGCCCTCAGACCCCACCCGAGACATGATGCTCAAAGCATTGGACAGGGTGGACGATGCGGGATTGAGCGCATGGATCGAGGCAAAGACCCTGATGCGGGAGGGGATCGACCACAAGACGGAAGAAGCCCGCGAAAAGGCCGCAATGGGAAACTGATGGAGGATGCCGAGTTTGTCAGAGCGGTTTTCTGGCGAACCACGGCATCCCGTTCAGTGATCAGGAGCACATGCCGGAATCCGCCCTGACCGCCGCGTTCAATCTGAACCTTGTCTGGATGAACCCGGAGGGCGTCAGGTGGGACAGCGGCAGCAAGACTATTCAGTTCAGGAAATAGGCGGTCGAGCCAATGGCAGAGATGAACGAAACCGCCTTCCTCTCTTTCTCAAGAGATCGCAGGCGGCCATCTCTGCCGAGATCGAGAAAGGCTTGAAAGAGGGCGCGAAGGATCTTCAGCAGGCCGCCAAGGATGAGATCGGGACATACCAGACCGAGGACATGGGCGGCGCTGCCCCTTGGGATGAGCTGGCCGACAGCACAAAGGAGGATCGTGTCCGGCATGGTTTTCCAGAGAACGAGCCGGGCCGCAGATCGGGCGAGATGGCCGGCAGCTACAGCGCCGAGGCTGAAGGCATGAAGATCACTCTGGCAGCACTAGCGACAAAGCGAAGTGGTTTGAGGACGGAACTCCGACGCAACCGCCCCGCTCTGTGATTATCCCCGCTCTTTTCAGGAACGATGAGCAGATCACCAAGCGGATAGCCCTTCGCATCACACGCGCGCTTGCAGGCAGGAACCAATGACAGAAGCCTATACCGTCAAAGGCGAATACCTATTCATCACGGACGCCCCGAAGATACTGGCCGAGATCGCATCCGGCTTTGAACGGGCAATCGGTCTAGGAAACAGGTTCAGAACGACACTGAGGGAGATCGGAGAGCAGGAAGGTTCCCTCCGCCGCCTGAGCCGTTCCTCAAGGAAATCGACAGCAGCAGCCTTGCCAGCCTTTCGGGAGAGGCGAGAAGTGCAGCCCTGTCTTTCGATGGGATCACGTCAGCCATCTCCGCCGCCCGTGAGCAGATGCGTGAACTGATCGCTGAGGCTGGCCGCCTGTCATCTGTGCGGGTCGGTCGGCTGGATGAGGCCGCGATGGGTGGTGGCGGGTCAGGCCTTGGCGGAGGTTCCGGAGGACGCGGCGGATCGGATCATGGTGGAGGTTTCCGCAGGGCCATCGGGGCCGATATTCCGGGCTATCATTCACCTGGTCTCAAGACCATTATTGGCGGGACTGCGCTTTTGAAGGAGCGAAAAGCAGCTTCAACGCTTATGCCGGGTGCAGCAGGTCTATGACACGCTCCTTTCCGATAGTCGGGTGAGGACTGACCCCGCTGTCATGAAGGCAATCACAGGCAGCGCAGACCAGAACCTTGAGCGATACAAAGTCCTGACCCCGATGGACGTCGCCCGGAACGCCTCCGAGGGCTATGCTCTGTCCGGGGTGAATTGCGGGAGCAGGGCGCTATCACCGACATGCTCGGGCGCGTCGAGCAGAGCATGATCTTGCGCGGGAAATCCGGCGATGACGCGCAAAGAGAGGCGCAGGCTCTCGTTGAGGGAATGGACGTTGGTAACAGGTTCTATGACCGCAAGACGGGCCAGTTCGACACAAAGGGCGAATAAGGAGGCGGACCTTCTTCTTGCACAGATGAACGTATCAGGCGGCTTCACGAAAGGCAGTTCAATCCAGAACTTCTTCAGGTCAGCCGGGACGATGGGCAGGACATCAGCGCCGAAGGGCTGGCGAGGATGACGCATTTCATTGAAGTGAACCCGCAGAACAGCGCACAGGCCATCAAGTCCTTCATCAACCTGTTTGAACATGGCGCAGACGCATGGCGAAGAAGGACCGGGCCGCATGGATAAAGGCCGGGCTTTTCGGGTAGATGGGAGCCTGCCGGCTGATGCTGAAGCCATGCTGCACACGGACCCCATCGGTTTCGCAGAGAAGTATCTGAGCCGCTTTGATCGGGGTTCATTTCTTCGCATATCCAGCGGCAGAACGTGGGTTCCATCATAAATGAAACGGAAGGATCGACAGGCAATATCAACCGGCAGGCCGCCGCTGTGGCGAGACAGGACGCGCAGGCCGGGAACGCCGCCCTTCTGAACAGCCCAGCTGGTGCTGTGAAGCTGCTTGATGCGTCCATCGCCCGATTTTCCGTGACGCTTGGCAAGTTCGAGGCTGGCCCCGGAGTTCATATTCTGGACCAGATCACTGACGGGCTGGACCGCGCCACGAAGTACCTGAACGCGCACCCTGACAGCATGAAGAAGTTTGCCGGCGAGGTGGGGAGTCTGGTCAGCACAATGGTATGGGCGGCGACAGGTATCGCCAAAATTGGATCGATCATTCCTGACTGGATGCGACATGCCCTTGTGAATAGCGCAGCCGGCAGCGGCGGCCTCCGTAGTTCCTGGAATAGGGACGGCAACGGGGGCAACTGTTGCGGGGTCGGAACGCTTCTGAAGGAACTGTGGGACTATGCTCGCTCCAACGGCGACATAAAGACCCGTGACGACAGGACACAGCCAGCGGGGCAACACACGTCACTGTCACGGTTCCCATGCACATCGACGGAAAGCACATCACGACCGCCATTGCGCCGCACATAGACCTGATGAACGCCAACCGGACCAGACAGGCCCTCCGCTCCACGAGTTCCGGGCTGACGGACTGGCGATGCCGCAATATCCGGGCGCGGCGCTGGCACACTAAGGGAGCATGTTGCCAATCGCGCCGAGGATCAGGAGGGCCAGAAGGATCAGGACCGGTCCGGCTCCCTTCCATGCCTTGTTCTTCCGGTAATAGACGCGATTGTATGCGGCCCGTTTGGGGCTTGTGAGCCATCCATACCCGCGAGGGGCTTTTACGCCGAGGCTGTGGCGGACGTAACGCTTCCACGATGTGCGGGCGCTGATGCGGCGCTTGAGGCTGAACCTACGAGGGCCGAGATACATCAGGAACACTCTCCTTCAAAACAGCCCCGCACTAACGGTGCAATGGTCTATGAAGGCCACCTGTCAGCGACCCGCCACCTACCACCGTGGCTACCACCTTGCCACCCAAGCGGCTACCCATCTGCCACCCATGCAAAGACGGCTCTTCATACACCATTGCACCGTTAGTGCGGGCGTGTCGGGCAGATGATGGCAGCGGTATTCAAAGCAGGATCACCGGGCCAGCTTCGCCAGTTGGTCCATGATGCCGTTCATGATGATTTCCTGCATGGGAATGTCATGATCGAGCGCGGCTTGCCGGAGGGCTTTCTGCACGTCACGGCTGACGCGGACAGAGAAGGAATTTCACGCCATCAGGCAGCGTGCGGGGCGTCCTGTTTTGGCGGGCTTCACAGCCTGCTCAATATCGCCTTGCCGTGGGTCGTGGATCAGCTCCGTTCCCTTTGCCTCCGCAACCTTGGCGATGGCCTTTGCGGGAGGGGTGAAGCAGCAGGCTTCTGACTGGCGAGACCTGACAGGCCGGAGGTGAGAGGCGCGTTTAGCCATCGAGGTAAGCCTTTCGGAGATAGCGCCACAGAGCGCGGAGTTCGAGATCAGCCTTGCCGTCCGGTTCATATTCACAGACGGCGCGGCCATCGTTCAGGGCGTAGGAGTAGGCGACCAGAGACGAGCAGGCCGGAGGGGCGACAGGCAGGCCGATGCTGTTTGCCGCCTCTCGCCTCGGCGGTCAGGGTGGCTTCACCAACACCGCGCGGCGGAGGGCATTGATTCAGGACGATGCAGGCCGGACAATCAGCGGAGCGGATCACGTTCGCAGTGGATGCGATGGCGCGAAGGTCGAGGATGCCGGGGCGTGTCGGGATGATGGCAGCGGTTGCCGCCTTCGCAGCCCGCAGGGTTTCACCTTCCACTGATGGGCGCGTGTCCACGATCAGGAGATCGAAGCCCTCCGCCTGAGCCATCTTCTGAATGTCCGGCAGCATGGCCGCGTCACGCTCTATCATGACCAGATCGTCGGCTTGCCGGGTTTCCACCAGCCAGCCGCCGAGGCTTGCGGGTCAGTATCGACCAGAGCGACCCGGAGGCCGTCCTTCACCGCCAGAATAGCCAGATTGACCGCCAGCGTTGTTTTGCCGACACCGCCTTTCTGAGCGACCACGGCAAGGGTTTTGAGGGTTCTGTTTTGCATGGGTTCCATTCCTGCCAGCGGAACGAAACACATGCAATCTTGCATTTATGACTTCATGAAGGAATGAAGTCGGAAATATCGGCTCTGCACTTGCGGAGGGCTTCATTGATTCTGGATTGCCAGCCGGGCCCATCCACTTTGAACTTCCTCAGAACGTCGGGGTCGAGCCGGAGAGAAACAGCCACCTTTTCTCGGGATTGCGGGGCGGCCAATGGGGCGACGTGAGATTCCCGCCTTCATTTTATCCGCCAAAGCAGGAAGGGCTGATGAAAAGACCGAGCGCGTGAAAGCTGTTCGTCCGTGGCTTCTGGGGCATCGGGATCGGTCGCAATCATTCTTTGCACCCGGCGTTCCGTGACGCCTTTAAGAGAGGTGAGTTTCTTCATAGTATTTCCGCTCCTTCTGGCTGGCTGGACGCATCGAGATGACTGAAAGCCCTTCAGATCCCAGTTCCACGAACACGACGGCAATCACACCATCAAGGAATGGTCCTATCGCCATCAGGCGGCCTTGCTTGGCGGGGAGGACCAGAGAATTAGGAAGAACGTTTCATCCAGGTCGGAGAAATCAAGCCCTCGCTCCCTGATGGTCTTTAGGCGTTTTGGTTCATCCCATGTGATCACCAGCATGGTTTCTGTATATACGGAAATAGGGCGGGGAGAAAGTGTTTCTTTTGGGATGGGCGGAGGCTCCGCTCACATAAACGCGGAGTGGGTTCGGATTACAGAACAACAGGGGGGCACAATGTGCGCCCCCTTATTGTGGAAGAGGAAAAGAGGGAGGTCATTGCTCGCACGTTCAGAACATGCAAGTGAATGGTCAGGCAGATGGAGCGCGCCGGGGATACGTATTGGCGCCAGCTAATAGCGGAACCTCAAGATAAACCGTATATGAATAAGGTGGCTTGGGAATGGAAAATCTACATTATGTCACTCAGGAATATATTCGTTCTGAGGGAAAATGGCGTTCTTTGCACGATTTAAAAGCGCATATGAAGCTATAGAGAGAGCTGAAAAAGAAAATAAACAATATTACTTTAGAGTAATAGATGAAAAAGACATTCATGGAAACGTAATATATTCAACTGTTCCAAGAGGTTTTAAATCTAATAAGTTTATTGCGTTATAATATATGTGATTTTATCACATAAACGCCGCGCCCGCGTAGTTCTTGGTCAGGTTCTCCGTGCGGACGTAGCCGCGCAGAATGTCCATGTTCTTGTGCCGTGAGGTTTCCGCAATGCGGAGGGCGTCACACCCGCTGGCAGCGGCGGAGGTGATGAAGCCAGCCCGTAGGCTATGACCTGAGAAGGTTTCCGGGTCGAGGCCAGCAGCTTCCGCCGCGTCCTTCACCAGCCGGGCGACCTGTCTGTCACACATTGCCTCCGCGCCGACGTTGCCGTGCCGGTCCACAGAGCGGAAGATCGGGCCGGACGTGATACCGGCAGCGCGGACCCATTCTGCTACAGCCGCCAGAGGGCGGAGCTGCAGGCCGTCCACAATGCCGATGACCTGCCCCGCCCCTGTCTGGTCCGTCTTGCTCTTGCGGATCGTGACACGCGCCCCGCCTTCGACTGCTTCAATGTCGGACACATCCAGCGCCACCAGTTCAGAGCGGCGGAACGCGCCAGCGAAGCCGAGGGAAAGCAGGGCGCGGTCTCTCTTGCCCTTCAATGTGTCCGGCAGGGTTTCGAGCATGACAGCGACCCGTGAAGCTGTGGCCGGGGCTTTCTTCTCCTGAGCCGTTCCGATGCGGCGACGCATCCCCGAGCGCACGCTTCACCAGATCATCACGGCAGGGTTCCGCTCCACCCGCTTGAGTTCGTGAGCGCAGGAGATCGCAGCGATGGCGCGGCTGATGGATGAGGCACGCTTACCCGCCTCCGCCATGTGTCCGATGTATGAGCAGATCACTTCTGGCGATGATGGGACGGCGCAAGGTCGTGGTGACCGCACCACGCGATGAAAGCAGCCAGATCGGAGCGATAGGCCCGCGCCGTGGATGCCGACAGGGAATCACCAACGAGACCGCTCACCGTCTCCTGCATGGATGCCGGGAGAGCAACCGGGCGCTTTCACTGTCAGATCGTTCGTCATGGTCTGGTGTCCGATAATGCCTTCTTATCGGACGTTAGATATATGCAGTCAAAAAGATTGCAATAACGAATAAATCACATATTGCATTGATGACTTTTTGACTGCATAAAAGGAGCAGCAGACGCGGAGGGTTCGAGCCTCCAACGCCTGCCTAATCACCAGCTTGGAAGGCAAGCCGATGACTGATTCCTTATAGCATAGAGCAGCGCCACCGGCGCTTGCCGCGTTTATACGCACGGGCGCTGTCGTGGTTTTCTGTGCAGTCTCTTTTTGTCATTGCCATGGGGACGGTCGAGACTGACCCCGTTGTGACCGGCCACGCCTATGCAGTGGAGGCCGCATACTCATGAGCGCGAAGCAGACACCTCCCAAAACCATCACAGACCTGACACCAGAAGAACGTGAGGCCGTCATGAACATGCGGTCGCCGTCTGTTCTTCTGGATGAAATGCAGCAGATGGCGGACCTGTTTGTGCAGATCACTCACCCCGGCAGCGATGGCTTCCCGCCCGAGATCACAGAAGGCCGCGCCGTGCATTGGCTGGCGAACAGGATGGCAGACCGGGCGCAATGGATGCGCGAAGTATTGGATAAGGAGAAGGCAGCATGACTCCTGCAGAACGCGCAGCCCGTCGATTGTCCGCGCTGGACCGGACACGGAACCGTCTCGCCAATGAAGCCAATCAGGACATATCGCAGCCAGCCCGCGCCCTTATCTGGAACCAGATCGACCGGGTGACACGCTGCATGAAGATCGAGCGCCGGAGGCTGACAGGAACGCCAGCCCGCAAGCTGAAGGACATTCAGCACAAGGCACGACAGGCTCTTGAATGGCTGGACCCAAGCGGCGGAGATGATGACGCCCTGATGGTCAGCCTGTGCCGGGACGTGCTGGCGATGAAAGGAGGCGCATGATGGGAAGGCCACGCAAGCCGCTCACACCAGAGCAGGAGCGCCAGATCATCACCCTCCGGAGAAAGGGTCACACATGGCGACAGATCGGAGAAGCTATCGGGATCAACCACATGAGAGCAGCCGCTACGCGCAGGAGGTTCTTGGGATCCGAAAAGAAGAGATCGGCGGAAGGCCATACCTGTCCGGGTTTCGTGGTGCTTTCGATAATTCAAAATGTAAACTGTCACCCATTCGTTAAGTCATTAAATCAAAAGGCATGAACATATGAGCCGCCGCCCTTACCGCACCGCCTCCGAAATCCCGTCCGTGATGGCCGACCCGGCAACGCTGGACCCGCACGCCGTCCGCTGCTTGTGGGCGCGTCCTGTTCTGGACCGGAACGCCGCCCCGGCCTTCATGCCCTCGGTCGTGTTCGAGGATGGGACCGATTGCCCGCTTGCCTGTGAGATGGACAGCCTTCACGCCCGCCAGACATGCCAGAGGATCGCCGCCGCCTATGACTGGCCGGTCAGGGATCACAGGCCGACCGAGAATGACGGAAGGCGCAGGCCATGCGGCTCATGTCATCCCTGCCTGATAACGAAGTTGCTATCATCGAAGGACAGAGGATGGTGAGCCTTACAGGCGTGGCGGAAGTGGCGTCACGCATGGCCTACGACAACGGGGTTCCGCACGGGATTGCCTATGAACATTCGACCAGCCGCCTGAAATCCATCCTTGAAGATATGTGCCGGCAATCAGACTTGCAGCCGCACAAAGCCACCAAGGTTGTTCGGGATGGCATGGAGGCTCTGACGGCAAGGCTTGCCGATCTATACAAGAACGAGACACCCGAACCGAAGATCACAGGGTCCACACCTGAGCAGCTTGGCGAGGCTGTGGCGGACTATGGCCGGAGGCGCGGCTTTGATGATGCCGAGTTCCGGGAGGCGTTGGCGGTATCCATGTCCGCCGCCGATGAAGTCTGGCGGAGCGCGGGCAACATGCCCCGGAGAAGGTCGAGGCTATGGACCGGGATATGATGGATGCCGCCCTGATGCGATGTGGCTTGGCATGCCTGGTCGTTTGCGGAACAAGTAACGAACGCTCGGCACGATCACTTATTGTTACAGGCAAGGCGACAGGCGCGACGTCGTCGCGCCTTTTGGTTTTTGGAAGTGATAACGCTTTTATATCACCAAGTTAACGCGGTTTAGCCGCTCTAAACAGCACTCTAAACCCCGCGAATCGGCGGCGGACTGCGGTTAATCAGAGATGAAGCCCGGAAATCACCTCCGTCTCGATTAGGAACACCCTATCAAAAACATGCCTCTAAGAGGGCCATATCTGTCCCGTGAGTGGCGTTTTGCCATGTCGGTGCGTGCGACAGCCAATCACACATTGGACGCATCCCACAGGCCTCCTATGGGCAGCATCCCAAGGCCGCACGTTTCTTCCAGCTCTCACCTTGCCGCCAACCTATGCGCGGCATATTGTGTCTGGATGACTGATGTAGGGCAGATCAAAGGAACCGATTCACGCGGATTGCACAACGCAACCGGCGCGGCTCCCTGTTCCGTAAGTCATTACCAGAAAACAAAAGCCGCCCCGGCTACCACCCCGGAACGGCTTTTTCTGAGTATTCTGGCCCACCCTTCTGGTCTTACCAGCCGGAGGGAAAACCCGCATTGACTATCACCTGTCAACGCGAGTTTTGTTCCAATGCTGTATTTTCGTCAACCAGCCGACTGACGATTTTGCGGAAAGGAGCAGGAGGCCCGGATGCTCTGCCAGCTATAAGAGGCAGCAAGAGCAATGCTTTCACCCACTCGCCTACTGACCACCGGACGCCTGTCTGAAGTCTTCTCAAGGCTGGCCTGAATGTCCCTGTGCGGACGATCAACCGCCGTCTGAATGAGGGCGTTTATCCTGCCATCCAGCACGGGCGGGAATGGATCATCGACCGCGCCGACGTTCCCCGAATTGTCGAGATTGAAAGGCAGATCGGGCGGGCAAGACGTGTCTCTGCCGGGTTCCTCACGGATACTTCCGCCGCCTCCGCTTCTGTAGCTGCATAAGCAAACGCCCCGCCGGGTAAGGGCGAGGCGCACGCTATGCAAAGCAGTTTTCAGCCCGTTTTGTATAGCACGCACCCCTACCTGAGCCAGAGAAAAGGCCGGGAAGCGTGGATTATTCACCTTCAGAGCGACGTTTCATCACCCCGCCACAGAGGGCGGAAATCAGGGCTGCGATTGCGCGTGATCCTGAGCGACTGGCTGAGCGGTATATTCCGGCCGGACTGGTGCGTCTCGGTCGCCGGGGCAGGAAATTGAGTGGAACGCCAGCAGGAAGCAGCGTGGCGGAGGTAATCACCGCTTCCGCATAAAGCTGGATGGTGACAGGCCGCTTTCACCGACTTCACACATTCTCCGGCACTGGCTGGTCGTGGCGTCAATTTCATCGCCAAGGCCGAAGGAATACAGGGCGCGGAGATATGGCGCGCGTACCAGATCGCCGCCGAGATTTACGGGATCGAGACCGGCCTAGAGGCTGAAGAAGCATTGCCCGCGCATATCCGTGCGGAGAGGCAGCGCCAGATCGAGGCGAGCAGGGCCAAGGCAGAAGCAGACAGGGAGGCGCAGGAGCAGCTTGAGCGTGAAGCCCATGCCGCCGCAGCCAGTGCCGCGCGCGCCGTTATGGACGCCAGCCAGCCAGCTACAAGCCACCCCTACACCCTCCGGAAGAATGTCTCTTGCGCTGGCCTGTTCGTGGCGACCCGGACAATCAGGGCGAGGCTCTACAGCCCGACGAAGGGGAGTGGTTCCTGCAGGCCGTAGCCGCCGAGCAGAACGATCTTGTCATCCCGGTTCACGATGCCTCCGGGAACCTGATTAACATCCAGAGGATCAACAGGGACAGCACCAAGCTGTTTCTGTCCGGCGGCCTGAAAAAGGCGGCTTCCATATCATCCCCGGCATCGAGCCGGGATTCATTGTCGAGGATATGCAACCGGGGCGACGGTCCACGAAGCCACCGGGCGCATGGTCGTGGTGGCCTTCGACGCGGGTCAGCTCCCGACCGTTGCCGCCTTACTGGCTGGCCGGATCGCATCCGTTGCCGCCGATAATGACGAAACAGGCGCGGGCAAGATCCATGCCGACAAGACCGGACTTGATGTCAGGTTGCCGCCTGACGTTGGCACTGACTGGAACGACTGCGCCGCCGCGCGTGGTTGGACTATGTGCGGGAAGCCCTCGCTCTGGCCCCTCCGCCTGAGCCTCCGAAAAACACCCCCGCTTGCAGAGGTCCGGCAGAGGATCGAGCAGGACATGCGCCGGATTGTGGGAGAGATCACCGGGCCAGATCGTGAACAGAACAGAGCCGTCCTGTTCCCGGTTGGGGTTGGAATTGGCAAGACCCGTGCCGCCTTCAGTGAAGGATTGAGGGCTTATGACGCAGCACGCACGCAAGCCAGGGCGACAGGCAGCACAGTCGGGCCGATAGTCATCTCTGTGCCGGATCACGGGCTTTCAAGGCAGGCCGCAGACGATATTGCATCCCTCGCTGAAGGAATGGGGATCAGCGTCACAGTCCGCAGATGGTTTGGGCGCGGGGTCAAAGACGCGACTACGGGCGCGGGTGATATGTGCCGAGCGAGAGAAGGCAGACGCTATCAGGCGGGCCGGGTGCAGCGTCACGGATCAATACTGCATCAAGAAGGTGGGAGGGTGTCCTTACGCCGCAGGATGCCCTTATCTGGCTCAAGGGAAGGCGAAGGCTGATGTGTGGATCATCACCACGCACAGCCATTCATCGACAAACCCAAGAATATCGAAACGCCGTTTCTTCTGGTGATTGATGAACGGTTCTATCAGAGCGGCATCGCCGGGATGCCGAACAGGAAAGGTGGCAGGCCAACTACGCGGGAAGGTCGCGGGAGGACCGAGAGTCTCGTCGTGACAGGAAGCGGGCTATCCCATGAAGATGGCGGCTATCTGAGCCGGGAGGATATCGGGAACCTTCTGACAGAGACCCGGCGCGCCGCTGATATGCTCCACCGGGCTGCACAGCGTGGCGACAGCCTCCTGCCAGTCTCCGACATAACCGAAACCGGATTCACGATCGAAAGCCTGAGCCGCTTTCTTGATGGCGACGATGAAGCCGCCGGCCTGTTCAGCCGGGCCGAGGGAGCCATAAAAACGGCTGGACCTGTCAGACGATCAAGCCCTGATCGACGCCGCGAAAGCCCTCGCTCCCATCGTGAAGGCCCGCGTCCTGTTTCGTGAGATGCGGCGGGTTCTGGAGGCAGGCGATGAGACAGCCGTCCGGATTGAACTGTATGCCAAGGATGAGGACCGGCAGAGGATCGCAGAGGCGTCGGATGACAACGCGAAGCAGGAGGGCTGAGCGACCGCCCGCACGGCTATGCCGTGACCGGCAGGAAGGACATTGCGGAAGGCTGGAAAGCACCAACAGTCATCCTGATGCCACCGCGCAGCCGGAAATCGTGCGTCTGTTCTTCCCAATCTTGAAGCCGCGCCGCCTTACCTCGCAGATGAGCCACACGCGCCGCCTGAAGGTAAAAGCCCCGGTTCAGATGGAACATGACCACGCAGAAGCACGCGAAAGATGACCACGAACGCCGCCTGAATGAAGCTGAAGGAGACCTGAGCCAGATAGCCAAACCAGCCCGGCAGGCCGCCAGTTTTGAACGCTTCATCGAGGTAATCCGCTTTCATTGGGTGGCCGCAGGCCGGAGGTCGGTCTTGTGCGTCATGACCAAGGCCATGCACGACTACATTGAGCGGCTGAAAGAGACCGGGATAGTGGTCCTACCGAAGAACGTTGACACCATTTATCCGGCAATCGTGGCAGGCCGGAACGACTGGAAAGACGTGCCGACGATCCTGATGATGACGCGCACACTCCCGCAGGCCAGGAGGTTGAAAGTATCGCGCGCCCTGACCGGGAAGCCAGTCACCGCCATGACACCGCAGCCCCTAACCGATGGCGCGGGCGTTGAGCATGGAAAAGTCACCAGCTTCATCCGCGAAGATCGCCAGCGCACTACCACGACAGGCGAAGACGTCACCGTCCAGCGTTACACTCACCCCGACCCGATGGCTGATGCACTTCTGCGAGAGATCACTGAGGGCGGGATGATACAGGCAGACGGGCGCGGGCGTGGTGTGACGCGAACCGCCGATAACCCCTGACGGTCATCTACTACGCCGACACATTCCCGGAGGACTTGCCGCTTGATGATGTGATTGACGACAAGAGCGCCCACCCGGTTGCGTGGATGCTCGCTGCCACAGGCTACGCCACCACATCACCAACAGATGCAGGCCGACTTTTCCCGATTTCTGGGAAATACTGACGCCGCAAAGGATGCTTTCAGGCGCGGAACCACAGAGGGGTCTCTATAAATAACCTAAATATAGAGTTCCCCCTCTGTGCTTTTGTGCCGATACAGACCTGAAGGCGAGCGTCAGAAGTGGCGGATTGGCTACGTTGTGAGCGGAGAAGAAGCGGCTTTCGTGGGTGCGTTGACCGCCAATCTCGGGAAGCCCATCAGATCGAGGGCGACGGCATCACCCCTCCTTCGCCTGCACCTACAGGCCAGAGGCAGGCAATCACGTCATCAGCGCCGGAGGGCGTCGTGGAACCGTTCGTCGCTGTTTCTACAGCGCAAGAACAACGAAACGCTCACGCTGATAACAGCGGCGCTGAGCGGGCTATCTGGTCGCCTCCGTGGCGTTCTGGCGGGATAATCGACCGTGCATCCTCGGCAAGCTGGCTGAGGCCAGATGCGAGGGCGACAGGGCATGAGATGGGCGCGGCTGATGATCTGATTGACCCGGCGCTTGAGCGGATGATGACGGGAGAAGCCGGGCTCCTTGGGTGTGGGACAGGGTGAGCCACCAATGATGGGGCGAGAGGCGGCATGAAAACCGGCCTATCACCATCTGCCGTCTTGTGCTGCCTACCAAGCTTCTTTAGTGTTCATATTGAACAAGGGAAGACGGAATGGCGAAGGCTGCTACACAGTTGAATCTGGATATGCTGGCAAAGGTCTGGGCGCTGGTAGAACGTGGCGTGGGCGGCGAGTCCGACGCAGCCCGTGCGCGTGCCGCCGCGATAATAGGGCCTTACGGGTATGCTCTGGAAGATATCCCTGACCTTCTCGACGGCGGCCCAGCGCCCGGCCCGGCAGCGCATCACGTTCTATGATATGAGCAACCCGGCGCATCGCGCAGCGGGCCTATGCCAGACGAGGCGACAGCCAGCGGCAACGCTGGATGAACGAACGCTGACCGCATCGCGAAGTCATCGCCCGTTACGGATCAAATGCGAGGCGGTCTTTGCTCAGATTGACACCACAGGACGGAGTAGTGCTTGACGCCGCAATATTGAGCCTTGCCACGGACGTGAGAAGGCCAGCGGCTTGACCTTTGACGGGGAATCTGTTCAGGCCAACAGAGGTGGCGCAGGCTATGGAAGCCGTGCCGCTATCCCATGGCGCCAGACCATACCCGCCGCCCTTGCTGGAATATGAGGCCTGGGAGAAGGTCTGGGGTGACCGCAGACGTGGCGGACGCGGGTAACAACCAATTGCGACTACCTGAGGCGAAGGGCAGCGACCTCTCGGCGTGAAGCCACCTCTCGGGACATGGTGGAGCTGTTGCCGGCAGAGGCGTGATCTGTCGACCTGATTGTTCGCCCGGATGCGCTTCCTGATCGGACTTGACCGTATCGCATTGACGCACCAGGAGGTTCGGATCCTCCTGCCGCGCTTGATGCGGTTGCAGGCGGCAGGAGGCCAGCAACCCAAAACGACGTTCCCAGCCAGACTGAATGCTGGGGGTGATTTGAGCGCAGGAAAAAGACGCGGTCGATACACGCCGCATGACCCACGATTAAGCAGAAGCTCGACCAGACCGGGAGAGGTGCCGTGGGTGCCTTTGCGTTCGGTCGTGGTGTTTGGCGTCATCGAGGGCGTGGCCGCTGCTCTTGGCAAGCCTCTCCACCGTGACGCCAGCCGT
>JABJVT010000048.1:0-11355 GCA_014170255.2 Drosophila triauraria
GGTGAACTGAAATGTGGTGCTAATGAACCAGCACCGTCATTGCCACCGTCAGAAATAGAACTAATTATTTTGAAATAACGTCAGCCATCGCTTTAATTGGCCGATCAACGAAATTTTGCCTAAATCATGACCAATTGAGCCAACACCTTCAGTTTTTCCAGGGTTGAAGATTTTGTTTAGCCATATCTGTCATTGTTTTAACTGGATCGGTAATCTTTGATATGGCGTCAGATGCTGTTTCACTAATGTTATCAAAAATTGAAACTGCGCCATTTTTAGCTTTTTTCAAAAAATCCAGCAACATCAATTGTCCCTGACGCATAACCAGGTAAAGTTCTTCCGAGACCACCGTTAAACAGTTGTGCGGTGTCAGACGCATTCAAATCCTGGTCGCCAGGTTTGCATATCTACAACCTCAGCCCCATTTGTCGATAAAATCAACTCTACCAGACGACTTACTGATACGAGCTTCTACCCACCTTCACCAACTAGGGCTTGTGATGAAGTAGCAGTACCGGAAGCATAAGCTCCCATAGATACTGGAGTATAACCTGATGGATAAGCGCCAACGTTGATTGGCTTAATCCTCGAACCCTTTAACCAAACCGTTAAAGAAACCAGTAATGCCCTTCCAGATACCATGTAAACCAGATCCTTGTTTGTCGGCAGCCTTCATTGAACTATTAGCTTGGTTCATCTGATGACGAACAACCGCTTTAGACTGACTGGTAGCGGCCGCAATAGCATCAGCTTGCTGGTCTTGTTGCTTTTTGCAACTTCTTTACGTTGATGTTCAATTTCATTGGTAACTGATCTATGCTGATCAGAAGCATGTTTGGTAACTTTTTTTATACTGGTCTTTAGCTGCACCACTTGTTTCGTCACGCTGGTTTTTTTGCCTTAGAAATAATATCGTCATGTTGCTTTTTAGAAATTGCATGTAAATCATAATATTCGTGATCAGCGGTTTTTCGTTGATTTGTATTGATCATAAGCACTATCAATCACATCATCTCTAGTTTTACGAGCTGGCTTGACGGCGGCATTATTTTTGTTTGCATTTTCTTGTGTTGCTTTCAAGTCTTTTAAATTGCTTGCCGCGATCTTTAAGCAATTTTTGAGAATTGATTTCTGCTCTTTAGATCCTTTTTCAACTGATTTTGTGACGGCCGTATTAAGTTTGTATTCGTCAGCCGTATACTTGCTGATATAAGCTTTGTGAGCTGATGCCAGCTCCTTATTCTTTCTCATTTTCATACTTTTTGAGTTACGACCATACTTCAAAGCAATTGTTTCTAGCTTGGTACCACCGTTCTCGATTTTCTGAACTTTAGAATAATAATCGCTCGTATCAGTCTGCATTTTGTTAATCGTTTGTTTCTTAGACTTAGCTGCCTTGGCGTCTGCAGTTTGCTGTGATTTAAGAATTTTGTTTTCTTCTGCCTGCGTCATCGAGCCATTCTTGACTAATTTGTCTAAATCCTGTTTGACTTAGATTCTTTGTTCTTATAATACTTGTCCACTGACGCACGCATACTATTGAACAATTTATCAGTTTCCATTTTAGTTTTGGCATAACTAGATGGATCGGCAGCCATCTTAACGACGACTTTATTACTCAACTTTTTCTGATAAGATTTCAGATCTGATTCAACTTTTCGAGTATCTGTCGACACATTTAACTTAATGTTATTTGGCTTAATAACATGTATCTTAGGCTTGTTAGCGTCTAAACCTTTTGAATATCTTTCCCAAGTGATTTTCCAATCGTGCTACCAGCAAGCCCTCCTAACGCTCCACCTGCTAATGTCCCTACTGGTCCTAATAAAGAACCGACCGCAGCATCGGCAATAGAACCACCAGTTGATCCAACATAGCCACCAACGTGTTCACCGGCCGTCTTTCTGGTTGTTCCTAATAACTCTGGAAGTGACGCACCGCACTAAGACCAGCGGTTGACTTAGCTGTGCCTAGCACACCAGATAGCAGTTTGAACCACCACCAAGACCACTAGCTGCTTCAAGTTCTGCGGTTGAGGTAGCGCCGCCCTTAGAAAATAGTTTTCCAAAAGCTTTAGAACCACCAGCTTTAGCAACGGCCTTACCGCCACCACTGGGAATACCGCCTACCAATCAAATCAACTATCTTAGACACGGCAGCTGTTTCGACAAGTGCCTTGCGCAAATTTGACAGCATGCCGATAAACTCAATACCTTTTTGAGCGCAAACATCGCAATAAATGCTTTGGTCAAGTTCTCAATCAACTCTTGGTTCTTAGATAAGTTCTTTAAAGCATCATCAATCTTGTCTAGTGGATCTTTAGATTCTTGAGCTTTCTTTGCCCACTAACCCAAACATTCTAGCAATATCATACACATATCACTGAATGTCTTCCAGACAGTTTTGCCGATAATACCTAGTATCTTACCCAAGTTGCCAATAATGTCGACAATTGTATCTTTGTGCCCATCAATATACTTGATGAGTGCTACTAAACCACTAGTGACAGTCGAAATAGCGCCAGAGATTATTTGGCATACTTCTTCATCATGTCGTCAGACAGCAGTTCACGTAGGTCCTTGGCTACACCTTTAGTCATAGTGAAAGAACTAGACATAATGTTGCCAGTCAAGACGGACCATCGAGACTTGATATACATGCTCATGCCTTGGAACGACGTCATCGCTTCCGCGGTACCATCTTTTGTACTTTTACCCAGATAATCTAGCGCTTCTGTGAATTGCTTGGCTGATAGTTTTCCGGCAGCTGACATGGCATACAACTGCTTCATTGACTTGCCAGTAGCCTTCTGTAAAGCCTCTCCAAACATTGGAAATCGATTAATCATGACAGCCATATCTTCAGAACTAGCTTTACCACCGGCAACAATCTTGGCAAATTGCTCACCGGATTCCGCTAGGGCATCGTTACTCATGTGAAGTGTCGAGCCTAGCAACAAATGAATCCGTCCAGCGCTTAGTTTCTTCAACATTGGAATGAACGTGATAGAAACTTTGCGACATACGGTTGATCGTGTCGGCGGCATAAATCGAATGTTGTGATAGAGAGTTGATATAGTCGACCAATTCTTTACCATCTTTGGGCGCTTCGGTTGTCAGCGCAGTCCAGACAGTTTTCATCGTGTCTTGTTCCTTGTTGTACTCCATACCAGCTTTAGCGGCGTCTTTAAGCCCAGACACTAGGCCTTGAACACCTGCTTGAATCGCGCCACCAAGGAATGTTCCCACAATAATCTCTTTGAGGTGTGAGAAACTATGCTCGGTTGATTCTGACTGTTTCTTCCAAAGCGGTTAAATCATTAGAGCTTCTTTTCAGGAATGCGACTGATGATTTCTTTTTCCAGTCTATAACCTCGTCGCGTTCCGACTTAGCTTTCAAACGTGTTAACTGATTTCTAGGAATCTGGTTGAGCATTTTTCTAAAGTTTTTACGCCAGCTTCTTTCGCATTAGCTTCCAACTTAGTAATGACTGGAGAATCAAATTCATTCTTAATTTTCTTCTTAGTTTCTCTAGCTTTCTTCTGTACCTTATTAGCATTGTTAGCAAAGGATTCGTCCATTTGTTACCAGCATCGGCTCCAAGCGTCTTCTATCAAATTATTGACCCGCTCACGATCACTCATAAACGACTTGGTATTCATTAACAAATCAATTGTTACAGTTCCGTCTGCCATGGTCTATCCCTCCTTTGCCTTCTCTGCTAACATGCCGAACACTTGTCCCATCTGGCTATCTAAGCTCGCTTGTGTGTCTTGTTCGTCCAAACGATAGTATTCTTGCGCTTCCAGTAAGCTAGTAAGCTCTTCACCTTCCAACCCGTTAGTTGACTTCTGCCGAATAGCAACACACGCCGAAACTGAGTTGTCTCACTGAGTCCGCCCAACATTGCTTTGAACTTTTCCAACGCAGCTTACCTTGTTGCTCAATTAGATCAATATGATAATCGGCCATAAACGATGCAAAGATAGCGTCAGCGTCTTTCTCATAACTAAAAGCGCTCCTGTGGTACAGGGTCGCCGTTTAAATCAACGTTAGGTTCGTCATCATGATTTCCATAAACCGTTTGTTGAACGTATTTAGATATTTCAGACACGACTGATACCATTTGGTCCGCAGTGACGTCCATGTCTTCTCCTACAAACGCATTAAACGCTAGATAAATCTTGCGAGAATCATTGATAGCATCATCGTCAAGCAAGATATACCAGCGGAGCACATTGTCAAAGCTTAAATCGACAGTCCATTCTTCACCGCCAATCGTTATTGTTGTTACGAGCGGCTCAACTAGGCTAAGCATTCACATCACTTCTTCTTCAGCTTTGCGTGATTTGTAATAAGTGTCAATGTAACTATCCCGCTGTTCACGCAATTCATCGTATTCCTGACGACCATAAAGAAGGCAGCCGCCATTCGTTCGGTGCTCTTATTGGTTAGTCGATAGAGTTCATCACCAGCACCTTCTCCAAATTGATCATCAAAAATGCACTTAATTCGCCCCGCAGGTCCTTATAAAGCTTGTTTAGGAATTGGCGTTGTTCCTTCACCGGCTTATCATCTAGTTCCGTCATCTTCTTCTGGTCATCCAACGCATGCAAGTGCTTGCCAACACTCAAACGAGTGTCCGCCAGTTTCATGTTTAACTCATCATTGAAGTAAAGCTTTGCATGGCGCTTACCAAACTTGAACTCCGCAAACTCCTGTGGTCCGCCTGCTATAATTAATTGCTGTCATGATATAAAATCCTCCTATATTTTAGTATGTATGAGGGCAAAGCCCTCGTTAACTAAGCCTGGCTGCCAGTTCCTGAACCTTGTAATGGTCCTTAGCGCTAGGTCGTCTCATCTTCATCAAATTCAACCGTCTTACCGTTCTTGTCAGTCATGATTGGCTTACCATTGAACGATAACGTAAAACTGAACGTCTGCTTGGCATTGGCGTTACCACCCATTGGAACGATAGCCGTAATCGTAACGTTTGACACAATCTTATTGCCGTCAGGATCAGTCCAACGTGCTAATGTTTTCAAACTTTCGCCGATAGCCAAGAATTTACTTGCAACATAATCTTGCGCAGCATCGCCGATTACTCGATGACCACTGAAAGCTAACGTAATACGCTTACCAGTTACATCTGTATCGGTAACCTGCCATAATAGGCAGTGTTGTCGTCTGTTTCGTTAGCGGCTGGAGTAACACCCGAGATACCAGCTGCTAAAGGTACGAAGGTTGCCTTCGTTGTGTCTTTTGGGTCTTGACTACCAGTAGTGTCAATTTCAAAGACGTTTTTGTAGTTCATTTTAAATTTTGCCATTTTGTAACTACTTCCTTCCTTAATTAGAGACGCTATTCAGCGCCTGTAAAAGTGCTTACGATAACGGAAAGCTAAGCTGATAGGTTGAGTAACCTTGATTATCCTGCTCAGATATACTTGGCTGCCCGTTGATCGTTAATGATTCAAATTCAAAACTGCCATTACTACTAACTAATTCATCAGCTGTCAACGTCCAACGCTTGCGATACGAGCCATAGCATTGTGTTAGCTTGCTGCTGGTTCTTAGTACGCATACCAACTTCATAATTCATCTGCCACTGCTGATTACCTGCATAATCTTCATCAAGCACTCGACTACCCGGCAGTGGATAAAGTGACAGCGAATCAGCAACCGTCAGATAGCCCAGCGTGCACTTCATTGGCAAGCTGGGAACTTGCTTGCTGTTCCAATAAGTCCATCACTTCATCCCCTTAGTAAAAGCATCTATCCAACTACTCATGAACACTGACTTGCCTTTTAAGTCCCAGCGCTTTGTAGTACCTGGGGTTGTGTAATTACTGGGATTCACTGGTGCCCGTTGATGATTCCGTAGAATTGTGCCTTGCATAAGGCATTGCATACGTTATCTGGACTACCATCGGCCGTAGCGTGTACAGAATCACGCAAATGACCCTGTCTCTTCGGCACGAACTGTTCCATATCTGACATAGCCTGATTGACTAAGGCATATTGCCCACGTTTGACGTTGTCCAAACTGGTATGCTCCATAAAACCATCTAGATCAACGTTTACTTTCATAACCATTACAGCACCTCCAACTCGTAAGAATGAAGTGCATTGCTAAATGGTTCGCGGTTATCAATAATCTTTTGAACAGTGTACTCTTCGCCCTCAAATACAAGCTTAGAACCTACGCCATTCTTGGTAATCGTTGGTAGTGGGCTACTAATCCCTGCGTACAGAAAAACAACCGCATTAGCCACGATTGTCCGATCGTTGTTGCTACCAGAGTAAATCGTTTGCGGTTGCACAACACAATGCTCGATTGTGACTGGTTCACCTGCCAACGGTTGACCCCATTCATCCGTTTTGTTGGATCAGTCAGAGTGAGCGTGATTGTCTGCTGACACATCCGTTTCGGTGGTTTCATCATCAACGGTAGCTCACCGCCCTGCACATCAACCCAATTTGAGCCAAAATCGCAACGACACCGTTAGCTAATCCAGTCTTGCCGAAGTTAGTAGCATTCACATTAGAATTTGCCTGTACGTGGGTTCGGCCAATCTCAATGCTGGATAAATCCTGATTAGCAATGCCAATAGGCGTATCAGCGCCAACTTCATCGAAGTAGTCACACTGCAAGGCGACTGCTCGCTTGAACTGCTTAGCACGGAATACTTGCCATTGGGTGCCAGCCAAGTCGTCAACCAACGAACGAGCGGCGTAGTCAGCGTTATAGAAGAATTGAGTTGTAATATCAATTTGCGTTTCAGCAGCCCGTTCGTGTTGATCAAAGATTGTTTCATCAGTAATCATGGTAAACCATTCTGTTGATACTCTTTAAACGTCAAATAGGCCATCTAATCACTTCCAGTCTAAATTACTTACCAGTTGAAGATGAAGAAGTTGATGTTCCAGGCGTAGCGGCTACGTAGATAGCTGGCTTAGCGTTGTCAAATACAATAGCATCGTAGTATGACAAGCCCTTGACGGTAGTACGATAGCCAGAACGGTCAGTGTCATCAGATACGATGTCAACTGAATCATACTTCGTAATTGGAGCAATGGCGCTCAATGGAAGCAAGAAGAAGTTAACGGCGTCAGTGATTGTTAATCCTTGAATCCGGCCCTTAGCGACTGGGATAATTGGCACACTACCGTCAATTTGACCGACTTTGCGGTTAATCCCGTTGATACTCATGTCGTTAACAGAGAACGTCTTATGTAGACACGCCGTCAGCGTTCTTTAATGCCTTGTAGTAAGCGCTGGAAACGAACATTGCAAAGCCACCAGGAACTTCATTGTCACATGAATTGTTCCGCGTCATCGTAGGCCAATAAAGCGTTCTTACTGTCAATTGTGTCAGTAATCTTGGTGCCAGCGTTATCAAAGATGGTTTGAGCAATAAATTTATCCTTGTGTGGTACCGTGATCAAGCGTTGATGTTCTTCTACAAGATTCTGGACGGTTAACGCGCCACTTTCGGACATATCCAGCTTGTCTAAATCGTAACCAATCCAGTCTTCTTGCTTCAATTCGATTGGTACCTTTTCAACGTTGATGTTGTGACGAGCGTTATCGCCGTTCCGAACGTACTGCGTAGCTTGCGAAGCCGTCCATCTTGTTGATACGTACAGTATGAACACCGTCAAAGTCGGCCGCCGTAATTGATTTGGCACCGCCTTGAAGTGGTTGCCATAGTTGTGATTCTGCCGCGTATTTCTTGTCAATCGTAGCTAAATCTTTTGATCTAAAACTAAAGTCATTAGTTATTCCCTCCTATTTTTCCACAGCACCCATTCGTGCTGCAATGCGTTGTGCGAGTGACGGTTCACCACCACCGGTACTCCCACTAGGGTTACCGCCAGCAGTAATCTTCACGGCTGGTTTACCGCCATTGTCGTCGCCTTTGTCAAACAGGTAGTCGTGTGACTCCTGCAACTTCTCAATCTGTTCACCGATACCCGTTAGTTGACCATCATCGCCAAGCTTGACAGTATCCATGTCGATAAACGGCATGATAGCCTTAGCATCGCGAGCTTTAGCGTCACGTAATGCCATTTGCACAGCGTTGTCAGTCTTAACCTTCGTTAAACTAGCAGCAGCTTCACTATCCTTCGTCTTGATGGTTTCTTGTAACGTGGCAATCTGCTTGTTGAGCTTTTCAGAATTACCGGCTTGTTCACCAAGCGACTTGATTTGACCATCACGATCAACAACTTGCTGCTTAACTGAATCAAGTTCCGATTTAGTGTCAGCTACTTGTTGCTTAATTGGCTCAATGCCAGCGTTATAAAGCTTCATCACCTCGGTCGTTTGTTTATCGTCTAACCCTAATGTTTCCTAAATCCTTGCGTTCCATGCCAATCGCTCCTAACGTTATTTATTACGCGGTAACGGCCGCGCGAATTGATTGCATAAGTAATGAGCAGTTTAATGACGTACTCAGGTCAAATAGCATATTTATGATTCACTACTATAAACTTGTTCCCGACTATAATCTCGATGTAGGAAGTCATGATCCTTTACTAATTCTCGTAACGATTTCTGTTGGTTGCTAATTAATGATTTGTAGTGAGACACGCCAACATCATCACCCAATTTCTGCGCAGCAGCCAACTTTTCTTAGACTGCCGGATTGCTCGCTCATAGCCACGTTGCTTAGCTTGTATATCACCCTTAGCAATCGCTTTTTCGGGTCATATTGTGGCTGATTGTTAGTGTTAACGCCGTCAATGAACGGATATAACTCGTGACTACAATTAATGCCTGCGTCCCTGCTGGTGTGCCATAACCATGGTTGTAAATGCTGTCATACTTGGCGTTATAAGTATCACTACCTGGTTCGGTAAGATTAACAACGTGTCCTTGAATATAGGCACAGGCTTCACGTGATGCAGGGTGTGAACTCATACTGCTAAGGTAGTCCCAAAGTCTTGCATACGTTTTAAGCGCAAGTTATTGAACGTGCGATGTGCTGTCGTGTTGATTACCGTACGAGCATAGCCTTCAAGTGACCAATTATGGCCACCTCTTATCGACTAAATTGGACTTAATGCCAGCATCCACCCATTTATAAACGTTATCTCGTAAGGCCCTATCGTGCGTTTTAAGGCCGACTACCGTTTCCAGTGGTGGTTTGCTTGATGATACCTTGATAAGCTCGCATAGCACCATTCTCGTTGTAATTAGTGGATAATAGCGACTGGTTAACCGTGTTGTCTAAGTCTTTCCACGTTTGATTTTTGTAAAGAGTTAATTGTGTTACGAATTTCATCATCAACTGCGATTTTTTATGCAATTGCTGGCTCAAAGTAGCATCAATTTCGTTGACAATTTGAAACCCGTTATCATGTACGAGCTTTGTAATTGCTTGTTGCGATTCGTTGGTATATTTAGCTACTAATGCAATGACTTGTTTGTTTAGCACGCCCATCTTAGACAACTGTTCAACTTGCCAACGAAGTACATTCTGACTATCCACCGTATCGAAATTAGTTGTCTTGAGCGTTTGGATAATGCGTGCGTAAATATCCTGTTCGAGCTTGGAATAAATGTCAACGGCTGCATTCGCATCGTGCATCATGGATTCCTGGGTAATCACACCATCACCACCGTTTAAAATGGCTGACCGGCCACCTTCAAACGTGTCGGTTGGTGCTTCAGATTGAATCTTAGCTAACTCCTCAGCGGCTTGTTCGTCAGTCATGCCATAGTTACGTTGCAGGAATGTCTGTTTAGATAGTGCTCCAATAGCCAATACCTTAGCGTCTTCTTCGAGTTGTTTGTCCTTATTAACGAACACACCGTCGTCAAAATGGCATTCAATATCAAGCGGCTTACTGGTTGAATCAAGCGTGAATAATGGCTTGCCGTCATCAAATAGAGCGCCAGCATTTGGCTAACTCCAAAAATTGATTGGCACAGCTCATCAATGGCTTTCAACCATTGTCAAATAGCTTGATCGGGTCTGATAAGTCATTGAATTATTGCTGACAACCTCGGTTGCTGTTTAACACCATCATTGGAATATGAAATGTTCCAGTAGACAGGCCGATTTGAACTTCAAATTCCTTGATAAAGTGGTCGATAGCATCCTTATACTGAACAGTTCTGATAGGCGTTGTCATGTCCTTAACACCAAGACCGTTATTGTCATCTGACAATACGCCAACGTAGACATTTTGTTCAGTATCAAACGTTGGTTTGTGCTCATCATCAAACCGCAGCATACCAGGTTGTACCGCAATGTGCTTCTGACCCAATCTTATTTCCCAAATAAACTGATCAGTGAGTGTCATTGATGTCGTCTAAGACGTGCTTAGCATTATCCACGACACCTAAGCCGAGTGGGCTTTCGATGTTGATGTTATTAGCTCCCGGCGTTTTAAAGTAAGCGAACAGCGGCCGCTGTAAACCACTAATGGTGACTTGTGGTGCCAGTTCTTTGTATACCGGCAATGTGGATAGTGGTACTTGATTGCCCACTATATCGGGACTATCTGACTTGTACAGCTCGTTGGTGATTTGATAGCTACCGTCGGCTCCTTGCCATTGATGGAATTCAAGCAACGTGTAGTATTTAGTCTGATTGCTTTCAGTACGCTGTGTTCGGCTAGCAATGGCCGCTTCGCTAATATCATTTGTATTAGATTGAAGCGGGTAGAATTGATCAGCCCGCACCCATGCAATCTTGATATGGTTGCCGTCAATATAAGGTCGCATCGCAAAGCCGCCTAGGGCAACTCCTTTTCAAGTGCTTCCTCAAACTTATTCTTGAAGTCGTTATCTTCCAATACATCGTTTAAGAATTTGTCCGCTTCATTGTTATCCCTTGACGTGAATTTCAGCTTTCTCATTAAAATTAATGAGGCAATTCGACGAGCGGCAGTTTTGCCATGTTTATTGTGTTCTTAGGACGCTTTCTTTCAATGCCATCCGATGCCTGATAGTAGACATTTTGTAATTTATCGCTGTAATATTCCAAGTCGTTTTGAATACGAACATACTCATCCGGGTCAATACTGATACGAGGATCATCTGTAATTTTACTTAAGCTTCCTGTTACTCCCGTGGCTGCCGCCCCCTTCCAGAATAAATCTTTAATTCGTTGAATTAGTCCCAATTGCTTCACCTACCATCTCAAATCAAGGTCGTAGATTGTCAAGACGCAGTACTGAAACGCGTCGCATGTATGGTCATCTACCTTGATAACCTTTGGCTTGTCGCTTTCCAGCGTGTCACCGTCCCATTGATACTTGCGATGTTCACTAACAAATATCTTGTTGGCTTCGTTATCGAGATAATAAAACGCCCAGTGGCCAAAAGGTCCTGAACGTGA